>CP139505.1:98151721-98210297 GCA_021014915.2 Artemisia tridentata subsp. tridentata | reverse complement strand
GATCTTTCCTCTCTTTACTTTTCTTATATATATATATATATATATATATATATATATATATATATATATATATATATATATATATATATATATATATATATATATATATATATATACTAGTTGTCGAAGCCCGCCCGATGGGCGGGCATGCTTTGTAAGCCCGTTGGGCATGACTTATAAGCACTCACGGGCATATAAACTCGTCCTGAAGGGCGGGCATGAGTTATAATTATCGTTGGCATATTTTACTATAGCGAAAGAAGTGTGGTAAAAAATGATTGAAAGTTGTACATGTTGAAAGAAAAGGGTTGTACATAAAAAGTTTTAGATTTCTGTAAATAAATTATTATATATTAGTGATCGAAGAAAAAATGAGCGCCAACATAATGGGATTTCATCCGTATTCCGATCAATGAATCAAAGAAAGAAGGTTTTAGTTTCATATAGCAATCAAAGAAAGAAGGTTTCAGTTTCATATAGCAATCATCTCTTTCCAGCCTTAGTCAAATAGCCACCAAAGTTAGTTTAGGACTTGCTTCTTAGTTGTATCAAAACACAACTTTTTAAATAAGTTCATACATACAACTCTGATTTTATTAACATTTTTAATTGACAATATTGAGTCGATCGAGCAACAATTAGATGAATTGTTACATAAAAGTTACATTGCAATCTTTCAAGAAGTTTGACCTCCGAATTCCTTATGGCTGTCCTTGAAAGAAACTTTAGCAGATCCTCTTCACTTGGTCTTCTGTTCGGAGTCATGTATATCACCTGTTCGAGAACGCCACATTTGTTAATCACACTGCTTCTACATATGAGATACAAAAAAAATCCAATCTAACTCTGTTTCTTTGAAGCGTGTTAGAATGTACAGATGATACTTAAAAATCATTCTATATGACATATGTATTAAATACACTATTTTATTGCAATAAGATAGTTGATATTTGACAACTTCACCATCAATAAGCTCGAGTTGATCATGAAATTTTACAGGATTATCTAACGAAATGCTGATGGGCCGAAGCATCGTGAGTGAACCATGGCTGCATTTGGTATGTATAATTTCATTGCATCAACTAAATACTTAAAATCCGAGGGTCCAATACATTTACCTTCAAATAACAAACAAAAATCCATGTTAACAATTCTAATGTTAATCTTATACATTTAAAACAATAATTCATGCTATCGTCGTAGTAGTACTTACACATATCCCTTCTTCATTAGTGCCAACCAATGTTAATAAAAGATCTACAAACTAAACATTGCGACGATTAAGATATTCCAATTGGAGTATTGTCTGATATACATTTATAATTTATAAAGAAGCACAAACCTCGTAGTCCACCATCAGTTTCAGAGCAGACACGCGAAAGTTCAGCAAGATAGCAAGTCTGGCATTAATTTTTCCGCATCTGTTATCAAATCCATACCACCTTCCAGGAGCTCGTAAGCATTCTACATGAAACGATCACAAAAACAATCAAATGCATTAACACGTATTGAGTAGTAACCGAGACTTAGGCGTAAAGCCTTATAAAGGGTGCTATTGAGAGTGACGAAACGACATTATAACTTAATAAAAATGAAAGTTATATCCGAATTTGATTGGTAAAGAGCCATTTAATTTGTTGTTGTACCATTTTACCATTCATTAAAAATATGCATTTACTTTAAAAATATGCTGTCATTTTATTAAAAAAATTAGTGAAAGAAATTGTTTTTGAGCATGATGTTGTTACATTATAACTTTTAACTCTTTTCAAAAACCAATCTTACCCGTATTCCTTTAACGTGTCCAAAACAATCAAGCAATTGTTTCACTTTCTGTTTATGCTTCTACTCGGGTCTGGTAGTTCACAGGAAACCAACCTTATCACTGGACTATTAAATCATTTCAAAAATGTTTTAGACTAATTAAAATGTTGATGTATCCACACCCTAAAACGGATATAACACACAAAATTAAAAGGTCCGTCTTATAGTGCATCCACTTTATTTGCATCAAAAATTTTGAGCCTATCAATGAGCTAAAACATGTCATGCGTAGAATAAATTTCATGAGAAGCATGTAGGCCATATTCTTACTCTTAAAAAACTAATCTCTTTTTTTAGCAAAGCTCTTAACACCTTTATTTGATTGAGATAGTTTCAAAAAGCTTAAAAGCTCGTGCAACAACTACAAAATCCTCATCTTCCACCGAGGAACAAAGATTGAAGCAGGAATGTACCACATACACATTAACACATGATTGTTTTGTAAAATAAACATACCAAGAGTGCACCATATACACGCCAAGCCTCATGTCTAGTCATTTCCTTTTGTTCATTGTCACAAAGTATTTTTTAAAGAATTCCTAAATTAGTCTTAAGATTTGGAAGAATACGATGGCGAACCTGCAACAGGGTTGATAGATATCGAATTTAATACCTATTGCACATTAGTTGAAGTTAAAAAGATGAAATTTCATAGTTTAGACACATAGCAAGTGCAGTGTTACTATAGACACGTAGCAAGCAGCTTGTACTAAACCTACCCGTCATTGCCTATTTAATCCAAGTTTCGACAAAGCAGCTTGGAATCTAATGACAGCCTAACCGCCAACGGGAACACCAAGGGTGTTACGTTATTGAGGGTTAAGTAAATTGAACTTTTGGGTGTCAGTTGCGGGATTATATTTAGCAAAGCCTTGAGCCAACACGTAAAAGTTAAATCCATGCAAATGCATGGGATGATTTTCAATAACAATCAAGGCTGTGTTTTGAAACACCACTTGAACCGTAGCATTAAGAGTGTGTGTTTTGTGTTGTGTATGACTTTTGGGTTTGTTTATAAGGGAGTATAGGTTATCGCCAATAGTTCGAATAATGTCCTGCTTACCCATAACCGAATTCGTTAGAAAACCAAAAACTCATGTTTATTAGGCATAGGTTATGAGCCAAAGCCATGTCCAGTAGATGTTACTTGTTACAGCTAAAAAATGTAACATTCACAAGTTTCAGGTGCTTACTTATCATCATGAGCAGGAACTCCCCATTCTTCGTCATGGTATGCAACATATATCTGCCCAATCAAACATATCGTTAATATTTACTAAATTCTCTGCCCAATCAAACATTTTGATCTCCCATAATGAGCAATCCTCATTTTCCTTTGCACTTGCATGACAGCCACTTGTTCTCTCCTAGCAGCTGCTATACTCCCTGGTGAATCCACACTTGCATCCACACATGTATGCAAAACATGATCCCCTTGGTATTGCAGCTGGTCTAATCAACAACGGTATAGTTCAACAACCTATAGGTACCTATATGTCCACACTATGTAAGATTTGGCAATATTTGTTGGTCTATGTTTTCGTAGTGTAACAGTCATCATTTCACTTATTCGATCATATATAAAAGAATATCTACTTGAAGCTTTATCTAGAGCACATGTATCACAGGAGTTTTAATGTCTATTGAAACTCCATCTTATTTCGAATCAGGTTTCTTATTCTCAAATGCGTTAAAAGTACTACAAAGTGCAAACACAGATGTTTGGGAAAGTAATAACGGTCACTACATTCATCTATATCATTCTACTGAAAATATCTAAGAGCTCATACAATTCG
Organism: Artemisia tridentata subsp. tridentata; assembly: GCA_021014915.2. Taxonomy (NCBI): domain Eukaryota; kingdom Viridiplantae; phylum Streptophyta; class Magnoliopsida; order Asterales; family Asteraceae; genus Artemisia; species Artemisia tridentata. The sequence continues at coordinate 98,206,677 of CP139505.1, read as the reverse complement.
ACCACGTTATGGAAACCTTCAGGCGGAGGGTTTTCTGGAATAGCAGGTTGTACCTCTTCAATAGCCAACCAATGACAGCAACTATAGTATCTAGAGGTGCTTTCAGTAAGGGCACTTTCAATTACCTGAAATATTTATTAAAAGAGATATGAACCAATAATAGTGTTATTTATAACTAAAGTTAAAAACAACGGCAAATTATTACCTCTCCAACTTTCACATCTTTGTCATCGGTAAATTCACAAATCCTTATGCTCGCATGTCGTTATAAATCATAAATAATTCCTAGTTGCAGCATGTATTGGCTCAGATCATGACATGATTAAAATAAGCTTTGCCAAACACATTATTAGTTTAGGTATGTTGAATATCTCCATTTTTCTAATGTGAAGGGCATTATCGACATCGTCTGAAGTCATAGAAGTTCACTTAGTATGATGCGTATATTTTATTGCTTACTGCAATTTCAGAAATTCAATCAACAACATCAGACATGAATAATGATGCTTAAGTTAGAATGATATGCACCTTCATACTTGGTGAACAACTTCTGGTTCCAAACCGTCATGTATATATGCCAAAATAATGGAAGTTAACCATGTTAGGATGGCAATTATAATGGCTTAGCTAGCCTACTGTCAACATACTCATACATAAGCAACCTACATGATAATGTGATGCAAATATGCAATCAATCAGTATTTTTTTCCCTAGTATTACTGGTTTAACTATTAATATTTGCATTCAAAAGTGATTGTGCCAAAACCTTAAAAGACTATACTTTTTGAACCAAAGGGGTAGATTATTACCTGCCTCTTGGCCCATCTGCGCAAAGTATGAATATAACTCATCACTTGGTAAGACTAACCCAAACTGCGATGTGGTCCAGGTGCGACGTGGTCCTTCACGTTTTAGATCTTTTCCATTTCCAGAATCCTCTGTTTATAAGTTTGAATATGAGTAGATAGAAATAATGTAAAAGTAAACACTGACAATCAAATAACACGACAGCAAATACCAAAATGGAAGAATTCTACCTTTATTTTCATTTAGTCTCAAGAGAGAAGTTTGTGTACCATTTGAATGTCTAGAAAACAATATATAATCATTTTAAGACAAAAAATACAACTTACTCTTTTGACCCATCACCATTCGGCTCTTGGGGCATCACTATAGATAATGATCCTCCTTCTGAATGAAGGAGAGAGTACTGCATGTGGGCGTCGGGTCATTTCTGGAGTTCTAATTTTTTTTATTCGTCAAATTGACTCTGGTTATCTTCAGAATCTACGACATTCATTGGAGATCCATTAGCTGAGGATGAGTAATTGCTCTGATCAATTGCGCTACTGAAGCTGGTAGAGTTGCTGATTGTGTTCCCGTGCTAACAATCTCCTGATATTGTATCTTAGGGGAATAATTTTTTTCCTTCAAAGGATTATTATACAACTCAGGATGTGCACATATTTCATTAATGTTTCGGATAATGGGGGATGAGTGACCAGGACTAACACCCTTTTAGACAGTAGTAGCTAAACACCCCTTTAGGCAACAGTAGCCATAACAGTTTTTACTTAGCACAATATGTCCTAGTTTGTCATAGACTCATAGTCCAGTATTCGACTATCTAAATCAACTAACATCTATATAAACCAACTTAGATATTCAAATTAATATAAGAGCTTTTAGGCATGTTGAGTCAACAATTTACAAAATGCATAAAAGACATTTTTTTTTCTTATGATATAAATATACACATCTAGCGCTCAATTGATTGCTACACTATAGATAGTCATGCATGTGCTAGATTATACGCACCAATGAAACTAAATCAACATAAAAAGAGTCATGTTAGATGCCCATTTATATGCATACAAACATGAGAATAATATTAAAAGTATGGTCAAGACGACAAAATAAGTTTGATATAAAGACCTACAATGAGTATTGAACAGCTGCTGGTGCAACATAGGTTACTTTTCCAATGGCATCAGGAGTTCGAGCAATGAGATGTTCCACTAAACTGTTCTCAAAAACAGACTGCGCATAAATGAGAAGAAAACTAACCGTTAAAAACAAATAAAAGATTCTGGATAGAAATGAGACAGAAAAAAATGAATATGGTAAAGATGAGGATGTTATGACTTACAACATATAGATCTCCACCGGTGATAAGATCTCCCTCGTCTGAAATCACAATAAACTTTAATTTAAATAGTTCGGTGGTCTAAGGGTGGTGGCCTGGTAGGTACACGCATATACAATTGTGTCTTTAGAATGCCTTTCAAAGTGCTTGATCAGGGATACCAAAAAATGGTTAACGAAGGTTGATAAATTAAAGGTACCTTGAACAATATAGTGGTAGTTGGTAGATTTCACACATAGTTGTGTGTCTCTCAAATGTCTTTTAAAGTGCTTTATCAAGGATATAATTAAGGATGGTTGAAAATTATTAGGTCAGTGGTCTAGTGGCATCCTTATTACCTCTATGTTGTCTGTCCAAACTCTATCTTATGGAATCCCTATTACCTATGGTGGCCTTTGACCACCAGGAAATCACCTATTACATAAGTAGAACAGCATGCTATACTACACGTGCACCTAACTATCAGTCATCAAACATTCATTGTGACATATTCGCCACTGCCACCAAACATTATGTGACAAATTGTTTTAAGACAAAGACGCACCAATTTCTTATTTTCCTTTGTGGAAAAGTATCGAACAAAGAGCCAGGTCAAAAAATTAACCGGCCACTTATAGTTTTCAGATATCATTGGATACCAATAAACGTGATTTTGTTATATTAGGTTCTAACACCATATTATCTTTTTCTGGGTTATTAAATGGATAGTATGTGATATAATGAGGGCTGTGAGGTACCAGTAATGGCATAGAGTGCATATAAGGCATGAATGTCAAGCGATCGATCCTGTAGAATGCCATAAGAAAGTTAGGCTTTTTAAACAAAATCTTCAAAAAGGAAGATTTATACTTAGATCTGTAATCAGTTGAATCAAAGCGAGTACCGGATGATGAATTGGGTGTTATGGATAGCTTATTATAAAGTGCTTATATGCTTAACAAATGTTTATTCCGCTTGTGCGCTGGAATTGAAAAGTTGGATTAAAGCTGCAGTACATAAAAGTGTAAACAACATATTTTAATTATCCGTGTGTACCTCATCCACCCGTAGGAGAGCATTTGCACATAGGGTGTTGCTCGGATCATTATATACATGGTTGCCACTGCAAGCTTCCTTTGCAGACTGAATAACACAAATGACCAGGATGTCAAAACATATTTTACTCACATTGGGAAGTACACGTTTGAATATTTTGTTACAGATTTCTTTGTTACCTCATATATCTCATCTGATATAAGTGCAACCCGGTGAGCAAACTCGAATATTCAATTAAAATCACTGAACATATCGGTGAGAGGGCTAACAACCGCGGACTCAATTTGTTACTTGACAAACAGTAATCTAACTTCTTATAAGGCAGGTTCGTGATGAAATACTATGCCATAAACTCAATTTAATAAGCACATAGCTTATGTACTAAGTTTTGAGCTTATTTCTATTGTTACTGATTGAAACTATTTGTACGTAGTGTAATCCAAACACCTCTTTAGGACCTTAACTTAAACCAAGTAAAAAAAGTGCAGCTAATTGCCGCAAAAATAACATTAATTCAACAGGCATAAACCTTTTCAATCAGATCTAAAGTGTTTTGATTGTCCTCAAAGTGTATTTAACTCCTGTCAATTTCCTCCTTTGTATATTCTTATAGCTACACCTTAAAAACGTGCTGAAAAAGAATTTATAATATACAATAGATAGATTAGGCGTATAGGCTGATATTGATTAGCAAAAAAATAACATATGTACTTGAACATACTGAGGCAAGGCCTAATTAACTTAACAAACCTGATTGAAATGTTGACACCCGGCTATAACGTCTGCTGTTATTAAAACCAACATATATTTGAACTAAAGTAATCAGTAAATATCGATGAAATTAGGCAGCTTGTTGGACCTCTATTCAAAAGCATATTAATGAACTTCGTCGAATTTAAAAGATATAAAATTACAGGTTCACCCGAACTAACAAATTTGTGTGTAATAAAAGTATCCACATCATGCCTGCAAAAGCCACAAAAGTGCATATCAGACATACTATAATTTCAACAATTGCATACCTGCTATGTCCCAAACATCTGTGAAAACCTGAATGGAAAAATAAAGATAAAAAAATCCAAAACATATATAGTTAAAACATATGTTATAAAAAAAATCAAAAATTTAAAAACCTGGAAGTGGATTCTGCTTTTGGTGAGATTAGATTTCGAATATGAAGCCATCTATTTTGGTTTATTGACATGCCTTTCAAACAAACTTGGTTGTAGTTCAATTGTATCATCAAAAATATAAAACCATGTATTCAATACATGATAATTGAAAGAAGAAATTTAGATTGAACAAACCTGAGTCGATTAGAAGCCTACACAGCAGTAGTTGTTAATTTTTCGATTGGCTTATTCCCCATATCCCTTGTATCTGTGATTTATACAGTGAGACTGAAAGGCGCATTTTATAGGCATATATCGAGTGACCTCTTAAGTGCCAACTAAATTTATTCATTGAGGCATATTAAGTATTGGTGGAAAAATTGACAATGTTGGGTGATTAGTCAAATGGATTCGGGTCAATCTGTTCTTCAAGTTGTTTCCCTGTTATCAATAACAATAAACCAAATTGACCCATATTCACATTAACATATTGTAAAACCCATCTAAATAGAAGCAACCCTATTTCAAACTTTGGCCTTTATGGTCAAACAGACCACCTATAAAAAACACCAGTATGGTAACAAATTGCTTACCGAAACAAAATTTCAAAATTATCAGGCAATATAAAGTACTTTGAGAGATAGAGGAAGAATCTAATTACCATGAGTTGGGTTTGAAACTCAGCAGCAACCGGTGAAGCTCACTGAACTCTGGACCACAAGGGATAAGAATTGTGATATGGTCAATTTGTGACGATGTAAATCTGTAACCTGCGAGAATTGAGATAGTGGTCATCAAATCATATAACTTACGTTTTTAATTAAAATGAGCATCCACAACAGATAGCTATGAAAACACAACCACGATTATTTTCAGTAATGACAAGTGTTTGCATAAACGATTGCAGCAGCACATTGCCCACGACTATTGCTGTTTTTTCGAGTGTTATGCGGAACAACTATCTTGAATGTCTTACCAATCTCACGTGTTGCAGTTGCTTTGCTTGACCAAAGAATTGAAGTAGCCTTTATCACTATAAGTTGCTACAACTTAGCATCTCCTTGCAAAAATTATAATCATAAAAGAAAATACATAACAATCGAAAAGAAAATAGCAACAATACATTAAAGATGCAAAATCAAGATTTATTTATCCGTAAAATAATAATATAAATATAAAATCAAGAACTCACCACAATCCTTCACGAATGAAACGCTGGCAGCATTATAAGACATAAACATACTTTTCCCTGCAAGTAATTAGGGTTTTAGGAACTTGGGTGGGATAGAATGGTGCACTAATGAAAAAGAAGGACAGTTAAAGGGCGATTAAGATTTAATTGTTTCGGTTTGTTAGTGCAAAATTAGGGGTTGCAGTTAATGGATTGGTGTGAGTATATGAATTTGGAAATGCAATGGTTTATCACAAAAATTGGCATGCTCCACTGGTTGGAGTGCTTGATTGTGGACGTTAAGACTCGGGTTCGAATCTTGTAATGGTCTAAATTTTTAAACATTTTAATTAATCCGAATGACAAAATGTGATGACATGGCATAGTTTATGATTATGTGGCATTTTTATGATTATGTGGCATTGAGGTGGCATTTATGTGGCATTATCTACGTGTAACACCTCCTGTTTATATATATATATATATATATATATATATATATATATATATATATATATATATATTGTGTGAATATTTGTTTGTGCTTGTTTCCTTTGAAATAACATAGAGTAACAAAGCGAATTAATTTTAAACGGTAAAACTTTTCAACTCCCCCTTCTAGTTTTTCACACCCTTTATTAAACAGGTCAGGTTCGGGTTGGTAATAAAATAAACGGGTCGACCCGCCAACCCGTTTAAATTTTTTTTTCTTAAATTAAAATTTATTTATATTTAATTATATGGGTTAAATGGGTTAAGCGGGTCGACACGCTAACCCGTTTAACCCATTTAATTCGTGCAATGTGCTAACTTTTGTATAAAAAATGGGTTAAATGAGTCAACCCAAAACCCGTTTAACATATTCAACCTGTGTAACATATTTAACCCGTCAACCCAAGTATATATACGGGTTAAATGGGTCAGGTTCAGGTTACGTGTAAATAGGTTAAGGTTGACGTAGCTGACCCGATGATTTAAATGGGTCAGGTTCGGGTTGGTGTTTTCTGACCCGCCAACCTGGCAACCCAAACCCGATCCGAATTGCCACCCCTTGTATATACCATTCACATTTGGGAAATGAAAAAATAAAATACGTAGGCTTGAGTTTTGATTGATAAAGAAGAGAGAGAAATACTTTTAAGAGAGATACATATTATTTTATTACATTATGAGTGGTATTTGTGTTTTGAATGTATTTTTAAATGATAAAAAATATAAAAAAAATTAATTAAAGAGAGATAATGTTGAAGTAAAAAGTTTTAGAGAGATAAAAAGCTGATGAGGAGCTAATGTGACGAGAGAAAACCTCTCACCACACCTTCCACCCTAACAATTCCAGTTGTATGTTTTGATGCCCGAACAGTGGTTACGAAGAAGGTCAAAATTCATTTTTTACGTGCACATATCTCGATTTGAATGTCAGCATTCACATTTAATATAAGACAATTCTTAAAGAAAAAAACCAAAATAAGACACCTTAAAACATTATTGACTTAATTAAATAGAAACTAAAGTGAAGTTTGATTTCAACTTAATTGTTTTAACTTTGCAAATTACTTTCTCAGGTAAGATGATAAATATTTGTTTGTTATAAACTTAATCAAAAAACATGACTTAACCAAAAAAGTCATAAAAAGGAAGCAAGTATTAGAAACATAATTCCATTTGATAAGGTGTGTTTACAAAAAACTGAGATTTTTTTTTTTAAATATTAACCCGACAAATCAAAATTTCATCCGGTACAGGTGGTACCACATGACCCATCAAATTCCGTCACCCAACACATGCCCAATACTCCTTCCGTCTCAAAATATAAACACATTTTGACTTTTCAAAGTTTTTTCACGACTTTGACCTTAATTATTTTTTTTTCGTGCTATATAATACTTAATGAAAAATATAACAATGATAATACATTTAAAACACAAATACATTTATATATTTTGCATCAAGTATTATATAACACGAAAAAAAATTAAGGTCAAAGTTGGATTAAAAAAAGGCTAAAAAAAACAAAATTGTTGTACCCTTCACACACTTAGAGTTAACTAGAAAGTTAATCTATTCGTGTTTATGACTAATACAATGTTAAGATTAATTCTAACAGATTAATGAAACGTAAAAGTAAAAACACATAAGTATTTTTCAACGTTTAAATTCTTATTAGAAATGAATCAAAGAATCTATTACCCAAGTGATTTGCGGAACAAACACTTGGGATTGAATAGACAAGGTATGGTAGTGTCTCCTATCTAAACTCAAGCTTTGCTTTGAGTGGTAACAATTCGACCCACTGAGCTATCTCAGGGATACGTTACTCTTTGTAGGAGAGAAGTTGCTTTGTAAAAGTCTAAGCTTTCAATGTACAAAACACACTCAACTTCTCTCCCATCTGAACCTATTTATACACAAGTATAAAGAGTAAAAGTGATTAAAAATAATACAAGTTGTTGAAGCAAGCGTGTCTGACAATTACAACAGTAATTGTCATTTCCAAGAACCAATAGGAATGGGCTAAAAGTCTTTAGGAGTGGTTGGTCAGACATTCCATGACTTTTAGCCGTCTTAGGGAAGGTTTCTTCCTGACAAGATAAGATTTGATCTTATCTTAAACTCTTCCCAGATCTTCCCGCCTTTCTTTCAGGCTTTAGGTTCTTCAGTACACGCCTTCATTTATTAATCACAATTGTCGTTGAGGAGACTGGGGTTCAGTGAGTTCTTGTCCAACACTCACTGAACCATCATCTTCTTCTTTGGCTTAAGTCATACTCAGGGAGTACCGCCTTCCTGAGTAGTGAATCCTTTTTCTTGAATTCGCCTTAAGCATCCTGAAGATGACTCACTGAGAGACTGTTCTCTCAGTGACTTCAATTGTTCTCGGTTTAAGTTAACACTTGGTTAATTTGTGTTCAAATCTTGTTTTAAGTATTCTTGGGTACTGACGGACCCAACAATCTCCCCTTATTTGAATATAAATTATTCCTAAGTGTTTTGATCAGTAATGAGTGAGCTAATGACTTCTACTCATACTGAATGTACTAGAATGTAAATAAGGACACTGAAATAATAAAAACATCATCTTATTAATATCATTACAAGTCCTATCAAAACTAAGTACAAAAGGTGGTGGTGGTAGTCAGGCCGATTCATCAGTTCAACTTAATCCCAAGGGCTTCAAGCTTAGGCTTCTTTGACTGCAGTTCTTGTTGGTCAGGGTGCTCTCGGATTTTCCTTTTCAGATCTTGACAAAACCTCGTATTTTCAGGAGTTTTGAGTGGGGAGGCCATCATTAGAAAGCCAAGCATGGCTTTGATCCCTGATAGATCAATATCACTCCATCTCTGAAAGGCTTGGTCACCGAACTCATCAATGAAGAACATACCTCTATCAGGTTGTTCAATGACCACATTGTTCCTGAATGGAACACCTTCAGGGAGAGCCCTATTACAGTCAAGACCAGGAACCTTGATCTCAGGCTCAGCTTCAATCTTCTTTCTTTTCTTGAAGAAGACTGAGAAGGGGCAGGCTGTTCAGCTGAAGCAGGAAGAAGAGATGAAATACCAAGTTCCTGAGGTGCTGCTGCCAATCTTTCATACCTCAGGCTCAGGGACTTCAACAGACCAGGGACCACAACATTTGATTTTTTCGCCAATATTGGACCCAACTCATCCAATTCAGTGATCCCGAAGTCAGCGAATCTGAAGGGGGTATGAACATCAAAGTTTCTCATGTCAGCACCTCTGTAGACAGTAACAGTGGCAGGCGTGGTATTTCGATGAATCTTGACATCAGTGATTGGTTCTGGTTTCAACCTGTTTGTCATGATCCACTGATATCTCTTAATCCTGTTTTGCCTGATCTCTTCAGTCCTTTTCATTCTTTCTTCCTTTCTTTGCCTGAGGGCAGCCATTTCAGCATTCTGAGCTTCCACAAAGCTCTTGCCACCTTTCCTTTTAGCAAGGTCTTTTGCCTCAATCCCAATCTTCTCAGCCTCTTCTCTTGCAACCTGAATGAGAGCAAACTTGTTCTGCCTTTCATCTTCAGCAGCTTTCTTTGCTGCATCCTCTTTCTCTATGTGAGCTTGAATTTCAGCATGAGTGAGAAGTTCCATTACCCCATTGATTTCATAAGGAACCCTGACTGGTTCATCAGGGTCTGGCCTTCTTTCCTTGGAGGCTGGCACCAAGATTGTGGGCTTAGGCTCAGTGGTTGTGAGAATGCCCTTGCCTTTGTCTTGGTGGGATGAAGATGTGGTGGCTTCAGGATTCTCCCCCTCAGTGTGAGAAGGAGGTTGTTCTTGTTCAGGTTGTGGAGGTTCTTCAGTGACTTTCTCCCCCTCAACTGTTGCTTGACCCATAGTGAGAGCAAGAGTTGGTGTGCTCACTGAAGTTGAGGGAGCTTGACCTTTGAAGGCCTGATAGATCTCAGTCATCATGGACTTGATGTCTGAGGTGTCCTCCTGAAGAGTTGAGACCTTAGTCTCAAGAGAAGCCTGAGAAGCCTCAAATGCAGTCATCCTTGGCCCAAGATTCCAAGCCATAGAGGAAGAAGATGATGCCAAAGAAGCCATATGGGACTCCATAAGACCCAGGGAAGATCGGATGGAGTCCACTGAAGAGTTGAGTCCCTGAAGATTTGAGGATCTCAGCACAGTTACCAGCTCAGTCAACTGAGAAGTTTGTTGCTGGTAAGTTTCTGAAGCCTGAAGAACTTTTTTGTTTAGCTCAGGGTCATCTTTCACTGACTCTTGAATAGTGTCAACGCTCTTTTGTAAGTTGGTGAGAGACTCATTGAACAGTTTTAAATTTGAATCAAGATTCGTCAGGGAGAAGGAGATAGATGACATGTGCTCATTTTCATCATCATGATGGGCTTCCACTGATTCCTTCAGGTTTACATAATGAACAGCGGCTTCAGTATGCTGGTCAAACATTTCTTCAGTCAGACCTTGGAAGAGAGCCTTGTTGGTCTTAAGCAGGAACTTGACCAATTGTCTCTCAGTGAGAGGAAGAGTGTTGTCATACTTGGTGAGGATGTTGTCAGTATCCGAAGAGCCAGCAGCTTGAGGTTCTGATTCTTCACTTGGATGTGGAGATGACTGATGTGATTGTTCAGGTTGTTCAGAGTGTTCAGATTGTACATCAGTTTCCATATCCTCACCTGCCTCAAAAATTTCCTCTTCACTCTCTCCCTTGAGCTCTTCATCAGACTCAATAAGAGCCTGAAAGTCCCCCATGGACTCAATACCCAAAAATTGAACCGGCTCGTCTTCATAAGAAGACACGCCTTTGTTTTGGCCAGGTCCTGACCCCGTTGTCATAATAACTGAGTGGGTTTGCTCAGCCTGACTAGCCATAATAACTGGGGTAATACCAGCCTGGCTTTTGGGGGCAGTTCCTGAGTGAATGGATCCGCCTGAGGGGGTGATGGGTTCCATATCAGCGGGTTGTTTCTTTCCCTCTGAGTCTTTGTCCCCCTTAGCGCCTTCAACTACTGATGGGTGTTTTCCAGTAGTATCACTAGGCACTGATTGTGATGATTGATGGACCCTCTTCCCATCAGGATTGTACAGTCCTTTTGGGGATTTAGGATCCTTAACTCCCTGAGATCCTGAGTGTGATTGATCAGGAACGTTAGCAGGATGTGATTGTTTTTGGGTCCCCTTCCCAGTAGGATAGTGCTGTCCTACTGAGGATTTAGGACCCTTTTCTCCCTCAGGCACTGATTGTGATTTATCAGTTCCTTCATCGAGATGTGAGAGGTTGTGGGTCCCCTTCTCAGTGGAGTAGTGCTGCCCCACCGAGGATTTAGAACCCTTTTCTCCCTCAGGAACTGATTGTGATTTGTCAGTTCCTTCATGGGGATGTGAAATGGTGAATGTTCCTGATCCCTTAGACTTGTGTATGTCAGTGGGAACATGTGGAAAGGGTTTGCCCGAGGACACTGAGGATGATTGCTCAGTGCCCTCCGTTGGCCTTTGTTTTGTGGTCAGGAGGGTCTCTGTAGTGGGTGTCTCAGAGGTCTGGGCCACATTCAACCTCTTTTTAAAGTTGAGTTGGTTTTCGGCATCAGTCTCAGTGGCGAGTGGTTTGGGTTTAACCACCTTACTGGACTGACCCTTCTTTGTCTTCTTCACCTTCTTTGTAGGTGAAGGTACTAGAGAAACAACGTTCTCCCCCTGAATCACCTCCATCATATAGGTGGTCCAGGGAAATGGGTGTTACCTCAGGGATGCCACTAGAAAAATTGGTCTTATGCAAGACGTCAGGCTTTGTGCCTTCGATGTTAGACCTTTCATAGTCAGAACCAAGAAGGTCCTGAAGCACACAGGAAATAAACCTAGGGTAAGACAAATGTTTTTGCCTAGATTTTCCTGAGAGCTTGGCAACGAGGTCTCGGAAGATTATTCCTCCGATATCAATCATTGTACCCTCCAGGAGGCTGAACAACATCAATTGTTGTGATGAGTTCAATTGCTTCGTTGAGGATTTAGTCCCCCCAAGGACCTGAATGACAAATGTCATCAGGATCCTCCAGACTGGGTGGAACCAGGTTTTGACTAGTGGAGCCTTCTCCAATAAGGCTCCAGCAGACTGATCAGGACGTCTGAGGTCATGAGGTCCTAGAAGAATTAATTCATTCTTGACCTCTTGATCAGTGGGATTGGGCTCAAAAGCCTCAGCAAAATCAAGACCTGTGGCCTTGATGAAGGTGTTGTAATCCAGGGAAAGGGGTCTTTTCCCATTCATCACTGTGAATGTGATGATGGATTCTTTGGTGTCTTTTGGGCTAGTAGCCATAGCAAGTACACCAGAATTCCCTCAGGTAGTCATGGTAGATGACTGAGGGGGTCTTGGTAAATGCCTTTGCAAGAAAACAGTTTTGAAGATATTTCATAACGTTCTTGTAGGCTGGGAACTTTTGTGGATAGGAAAAGTTTCCTACCACATTGTTCTTGGTGAGGTCTACACCCTCCAATGTGAAATCCACATTAGGGGCATATGTCACAGCTTTAGAAGAAGCCATATTTTTTGGTAAGTCAGGTAACAAAGATGGTTTGGGATTTCTTAAAGCTAAGAACATACACTATTAGTTTTGAGAGAAAAAATGGGCTGAATTTGCTTAAAATTTCTAATAGACGTGTGTGTGTTATTTTTGGTTGGGGTATTTATAGGGAAGTGAAGTGGAGGGTACTTTAGGCATTAAGCGGATTTAATTTATTCAAAAAGAATTATTGGAAACTGTTTTGAATAAAATGTTTTGGGATCCGCATTTAATGCCAACACTCCACTTTTCCCTGGTTTGGCGCAACAGTCAAGGTGAACAGTTGAGCAGTTCTGCAAAAGTGTAATTTGCAGAGATGAGTCATCACATATCTGTAATGTGATTGGAGAGGCATTTAATGCCAAGTGGGAATGTGGTGGCCCAGAGGTGGAAGCCAGAAAGGCAAAAAAAACAAATATTCTTAAATTAAATATGAGTTCAGTTACCAACCTCGGACATTTACTAACTAGATACTTAGAGCATTTAAGTCAGTATTTAATGTCTCTTGAGGACCCTGAATGACTTATCATTCAGTGAACCTGATTGTCAGGACTTGGGTTTAGTCACTGATGGTTCTTGTGAACAGGAATTTGGGTCTAATTCCTGAGGTTCAGGGTTCAGGAACATGGGTTTAATTCCTGAGGATTAAGGGTTCAGGAACTTGGGTTTAGTTCCTGAAGTTCAGTGACCTTTCTCACTGAAGAACACATTGAATCAGGGATTCAGAATTTACACATATTTGGATGGAGTCAATCAGGGGACTGATTCTCAATATCCAACATTCCTAGTTCAGCTTTCAGTCTGGTGAAAGTTGGTTCATCCAATGGTTTGGTGAATATATCAGCTAGCTGATATTCAGTAGGAATGAAGTGTAATTCTATGTCACCATTCATGACATGGTCCCTGATGAAATGATATCTTATATCAATGTGTTTTGTTCTCTGATGAAGAATAGGGTTATTTGAGATGGCAATTGCACTTGTGTTATCAATAAAGATGGGAACCATCTTGTACTGAATTCCATAGTCACTGAGTTGACTTTTCATCCAGAGTACATTTGCACAACAACTTGCTGCTGCAACATATTCAGCTTCAGCTGAGGACATGGCAGCTGATTGTTGCTTCTTAGCACTCCAACAGACTAGTTTACCACCAAGAATTTTGCAAGAGCCTGAGGTGCTTTTTCTGTCCATGTTGCATCCAGCATAGTCAGAATCTGAGTATCCTTTAAGATCAAGGCCTGAACATTTTGGATAATATAATCCAAGGTTTGGAGTACCTTTCAGGTACCTGAATATCCTTTTCACTGCAGTGATATGAGTCTCTCTTGGGTCAGATTGATATCTGGCACATAGGCAGACTGAGAATTGGATATCAGGCCTTGATGCAAGTAAATACATCAGTGATCCTATCATTCCTCTAAAGAGAGTTTGATTCACTGGTTTTCCAGTAAGATCAGGACCAAGGTTGTTTGGGGGTACCATAGGAGTCTTGAACTGAGGCACAGTCACTGAGCTCATACTTCTTCAGTAGGCTTTGACATACTTTCTTGACTGATAGAGGTTCCTTTATCAGTCTGCTTGATTTGTAGACCAAGGAAGTAAGTCAGTTCTCCCATCATGCTCATTTCAAATTTCTTTGCCATTAGTTTTTCAAACTGTTTACAAAGTTTATAATTTGTTGAGCCAAAGATGATGTCATCAACATACACTTGTACAAGTATGACATCATTGTTTGTCTTGTAGATAAACAATGTGTTGTCTATCTTGCCTCTGACAAATTTGTTTTGGATCAGGAAGGCTGAAAGAGTCTCATACCATGCCCTGGGAGCTTGTTTCAGTCCATAAAGGGCTTTGTTAAGCTTGCAGACATGGTCAGGAAACTCATGGCTTTCAAATCCAGGAGGTTGCTGAACATAAACTTCTTCTTTCAGTGAACCATTTAAGAATGCACTTTTAACATCCATTTGGTACACCTTGAAGTTCATGTATGTAGCAAAAGCAAGGAAGATCCTGATGGCTTCCATCCTTGCTACTGGTGCAAATGTTTCTTCATAGTCAATGCCTTCTTGTTGATTATAGCCTTTGGCTACAAGTCTGGCTTTATTTTTAATGACTATGCCATTTTCATCAGATTTGTTTTTAAATACCCATTTCATGCCAATGACTGAAACATCTTCAGGACATTTGACCAAGGTCATTACCTTGTTTCTGTCAAATTGTTCCAGTTCATCATTCATGGCTTGAACCCAACTTGGATGTTTTAGTGCTTCCTTAACACTTTTGGGTTCAATTGTGGAAATGAAGTCCACAAATAGGCATTCATTGGCTGAGGCTGCTCTCAGTTCAGCAGCCATGCTTCTTGTGAGCATGCCTTCAGTAGGCTCACCAATTATATTGACAAGTTCTATATCCTGAGACCTAGTCCAACTGTCCTGAGGTCTTGAAAAATGATTAGAACTTGTAGAGGCCTGATGGGTAGGATCAGGATTAGACACATGATGTTCTTCTGCATCTTGAGTGTCTGAGTGGTTTGACTCATCACTGAGATTGTTTAGTACCTAAGCACTTTGTACTGACTGAATGAATTCATCAGTACTTTGTGCTTCAATAAACTCAGTGATGGTTGGGTAAGGAAGGTTGTGGGGAATGATGTAATAGGAGATGTCAGCATTTGCATGGAACTGAGTGGAAGGACCATTATCAGGATGATGTTCATCAGGAGGGTATCTTGATGATTCATCAATACCTATCTCTTCCACTGAGTTGTTAGAGACACTGATTGCATCAGTGCTCTCATCAAAGGTAACATGAAATGTTTCCTCAGCATGCTGTCTCCTAGTGTTGAACACCTGAAGGCTTTTGAGACTAGGGAGTATCCTAGAAAGTATCCATCATCAGCTTTGGCATCAAATTTTCCTAAGTGATCCTTGTTATTATGAATAAACACAGGACACCCAAAGACATGAAAGTAGCTGATGTCAGGGATTCTTCCCTTGAATAACTCATAAGGAGTTTTGCTATGTCTCTTGACAATGATGGATCTGTTTTGTGTATAACAGGCAGTCTTTACTGCTTCAGTCCAAAAGTGTTTGGAAAGGACTGATCCATTTAGCATTGTCCTAGCTGCTTCAATGAGTGTTCTATTTTTCCTTTCAGCCACCCCATTTTGTTCAGGTGTGTAGGGTGAGGAAAATTTTTGTGAAATGCCTTTCTCATCACAGAAACATTCAAGTTCATAATTTTTGAACTCTGTTCCATTGTCAGTCCTAATCTGTTTGACTTTGATGTCATTCTGATTTTCAATGTTCCTGACAAAGGACATAATAGTTTCAGCTGCCTGACTCTTTTTGATCAGGAAGTATACCCAAGTGTATCTTGAGTACTCATCCACAATGACCAGAGTATACTTCTCATGGTTAATAGATCTAGGACTGATTGGTCCAAATAGATCCATATGAAGAAGATGTAGGCAATTCCTGATGGAAAAGTTGGTTTTGGTTTTAAAGGATGCTCTGTGATGTTTACCTTTTTCACAGCTGAGCATGGTTTATCCTTTGAAAACACAAGAGATGGTAAGCCAAGGACCTTGTTTTGTTTTACAAGGTTGTTTATGTTTTTGAAGTTCAGGTGGGAGAGTCTCTTATGCCAAAGCCAGTTGAGTGTATCAGTGGCCTTAGTAAAGAGACAAGTTCATTCTGAGTCAGACTGGACATGTCTAACACATAAACATCATGTCTTCTTGGAGCAATAAGGACAACTTCCTTATTAGCATTGAAGATGATTCCTTGCTTATCATCAAACTGAACTATGTATTTTGCATCACATAGTTGACTGACACTTATCAAATTGTATTTTAGACCATTTACATAAGCTATCCTAGTAAAGACTATACCATTGCAGTTTACTGAACCATAACCTTCAGTGAGACATGATGAGTTATCAGCAAATATCACTTTGGGTCCTGATTCATCCACATACTTGTGCAGATACTCCTTCACACCAGTCATGCTCCTTGAACATCCACTATCAAGATGCCAAACAGGATCCCTGGCATGTTTCTGCACAAATAGTAAACTGGGTCAGTTCTTTCTAGGACTCCACTTCTTGGAGGGTTTAGCTTTGAGGGTCTTATTAACATTTTCAAGTGATTTATGGTCAGTGGTGGAGTGGACTGAGCTACCACATATTATGCATTTGATTGCTGATGTAGACTCAGTGAACTGAGAGGCTGACTTTGTCATACCTCTACTGGCCTGAATGGCCTTACCACGTCCTGAGGTGCTATGAGTGGAACTTCCACTATTTTCACAACAATTGTCAATTTGACAATCCTTAGGATGGTGGTCATTGAACCCACAGTAAGGGCAAGGTGCAAAAGGCTTTGCCTTTTGTTTCTGTTTCTGTTTAGAATCAGAAGGATAGTTTAAAGACTGAGCTTTAAGACTTGCCATGTTTGATGTGACTGAATGTGTTTTGTGATCAGAGGTCCTGTGATCATCCTTTTTGCAAACCATGCAATAAAGAATTCTATAGCAATCATCAGTGATATGATTGGTATAGTTACACAATTCACATCTTTTCAGGGGTTTTGTGGGTTTGGGTTTGGTCTTTGAGGAAGCTGGTTTTTGTTCCTTCTTGGATTGAGAAGGTTTCTCAGAAGATGCAATCTTCTCTCCCAGCTTCCTGACCATTTCAGCCAACTGATCAAATTTTGAATCAGGGCTTTGGGTTGTTACTTCAGAAGGGACTGAAGTTGATGAGTCATCAGTATTTACTGAGACTTCAAGGGTTGGTCTCTTCAGGATGGTTGTTCCCTTTCCTGATCTCTCCTTTGGAGAGTGTGGTGAGAAGACCATTGGTGGGAGGCCTAAGTTAGGTGCAGCACCCTGAAGGGTATTCAGTGGAGGAAGTGGTGGGTATGATTCTGATTCAGACTCATTCACAGACTCAGTATTACTGAGTTGTTCAGTGAGTTCAAGCTTACTGAGTTGTTCAGTAAGTCCAAGCATATTTTTCAAGGCCTGACTTTCAGGAAGCAAGATCTTTCCAGTCTCAAAGTTTGGTAACTTACTGACTGGGTTGTCCCTGACAATCCAGTCATTAGACTTGGGAAGCATTTCTTGCTCAAAAGATATGCCAGCTGGAACAAAGGTTAGTTCACTGTGACTCACATTGGGATCAACCATAAGAGGGTCAATTCCAATGGTTTTCTGAGAGATTAATCCCACAGTGTCAAAAACCTTGGGGTTCTTCTTGGTCCAGCCTTGGATGACAGCCTTTTCTTTGTTAAGTTCAGTTTGTAGGGCTTGGTTTTGTTTCAAAATTTCAGTGTTCTGAATTTGTAGAGTTATTGTTTCTAGTTTGGCTTGCTTTAGTACAAGCAGTTCATCTCTACATTTATTCAATTCTGACACTATGTTGTTATATTTTGAACACATGTTAAGCCTTTGTTCCTCAACAAATTTAAGATCTACACAAATATAATTCATGTAAGACTGCCAATCAGAATCATCATCCATAGAAAGTAATGTGTTTACCTTCTTCATGGTGATGTTTACCCACTCTCCATTCCTTGCATGGCTTTTCCCAACAGCCACCTGATCACCTTCAGAGAGTGCCATCAGTGCACTCACTCTAATTTCCTCATCTGAGGAGACCTCTTCATCATCCCAGTCATAAGCTTCAGCTACTAAAACCTTATTCTTTGCCTGAACAGGTTTGGGTGTTTGAGCAGCCTGAGACATTGAGGGATTAGTTTCAAGAATTGCAAGTTTAGCCTTGGCTTTCCTATATTTTGCTTCAAAGTCTTTTTGACCCTTGTTTTGAAATTGTTGGGTCGACTGAAACATTTTAGGTTGAAACTTGCTAGTTCCTGAGGAACTATTTCCTGAAAATTTGTAAGAGGGTTCTGAGGTTGTTTTAGAATAACAGTCCCTAGCAAAATGACCCTTTTTACCACAATTAAAGCATTTCAGTGGTTTCATTTGCTTTTTCCTTTTGAAAAATTGGACTGGTTTCTTTTGATGAAACGTTTTGAACTAGCAAGGAGTGCCTCTCTTGGAAATTCCAAGTTTAGATCTTTTAGGTACTCATCACTAGTCCTTTCATCAATTTCATCCTCAGACTCCTCTTGAAAGTCCTGCACAACACCATTAGTATAAAAAGCAGTTGATATGGGTGTGGAGGTTAAGGCCTTTTTGGACTCAAGAGCTTTTGAGTCAGGATATCTCCTTGAGATCAAGTTGTCCTCATAGACAAATTTCCCATAGATTTCAGGGAGCTCAAGGGTCTGAATGTGATTAGCATTCCTCAGGCCTTGTGAGAAGTTTAGCCACTTCTCAGGGAGACTGTTGACAAAGCCAACATTTGTCTCATGCTTAGATAATACTACACCATCATTTGATAGTTCGTTTATCAAAGTCTTGTATCTGGTATAAGTCTGAGAGAGACTTTCAGAGTCTTTTGCCCTGAAAGTATTATACTCAAGTTTCAGGTCCATGACCCTGTTTTCCTTGGTATCTGAGGGGCCCTCAAAGCTATTAACCAAGTCATCCCAAGTTTGCTTGGCTGTTAAACAGTTGATGACTGATTCCATTATATCGTCAGGAAGACAAGATATAAGGATGCTTTTAAGGCGCTGGTCTTGATTGACCACCCTCCTCTCATCAATGGTCCATTGTGCCTCAGGCTTGTTTAGCCCTGCAGCAGTCTTAGGGACAAATGGGCCATCCCTGATACAGGTGATGTAGTAAGGTTCCATACCAGTTAAATAGCAAATCATACGTTTTTTCCATTTGCTAAACTTTCCAGCTTCTAGTCTGGGTGCAACAGCAGAATAGCTGCCACCCTTTTTATCGACCAGCTGGGGTACATTAATATCAGCCATAGTAGGATCTTGGTTTTAAAAACCTTGAGCACTCTTGGTTAGTTTTGAAAGATTTTATAAACCAGAGGCTCTGATACCACTTGTTGTTCCCTTCACACGCTTAGAGTTAACTAGAAAGTTAATCTATTCGTGTTTATGACTAATACAATGTTATGATTAATTCTAACAGATTAATGAAACGTAAAAGTAAAAACACATAAGTATTTTTCAACGTTTAAATTCTTATTAGAAATGAATCAAAGAATCTATTACCCAAGTGTTTTGCGGAACAAACACTTGGGATTGAATAGACAAGGTATGGTGGTGTCTCCTATCTAAACTCAAGCTTTGCTTTGAGTGGTAACAATTTGACCCACTGAGCTATCTCAGGGATACGTTACTCTTTGTAGGAGAGAAGTTGCTTTGTAAAAGTCTAAGCTTTCAATGTACAAAACACACTCAACTTCTCTCCCATCTGAACCTATTTATACACAAGTATAAAGAGTAAAAGTGATTAAAAATAATAAAAGTTGTTGAAGCAAGCGTGTCTGACAATTACAACAGTAATTGTCATTTCCAAGAACCAATAGGAACGGGCTAAAAGTCTTTAGGAGTGGTTGGTCAGACATTCCATGACTTTTAGCCGTCTTAGGGAAGGTTTCTTCCTGACAAGATAAGATTTGATCTTATCTTAAACTCTTCCCAGATCTTCTCGCCTTTCTTTCAGGCTTTAGGTTCTTCAGTACACGCCTTCATTTATTAATCACAATTGTCGTTGAGGAGACTGGGGTTCAGTAAGTTCTTGTCCAACACTCACTGAACCATCATCTTCTTCTTTGGCTTAAGTCATACTCAGGGAGTACCACCTTCCTGAGTAGTGAATCCTTTTTCTTGAATTCGCCTTAAGCATCCTGAAGATGACTCACTGAGAGACTGTTCTCTCAGTGAATTGAATTGTTCTCGGTTTAAGTTAACACTTGGTTAATTTGTGTTCAAATCTTGTTTTAAGTATTCTTGGGTACTGATGGACCCAATAAAAATGAACTTATATTTTATGACATGGGAATATTAAACAACTTAACTGAAAATAAAAACAAACAACCCTAAGACAAGTTAGGTAGGTTCATTTAATTAATTGTCAAATTTTGTTATATGTTTAAAGTTATAACTTCTATAAATTACTAGAGTTGAGCACTACAAATATCCAATCGACTTTTTGTATTCTAAAAAATACTAACAAAACATTAACCGATACCCGAGGGACCATGTTCATAATGAGGAAAAAACGTTCCCGCCGCGATGCGGCTCGGATATTTGTTATGAATCGTTATGAATTACAAAAAGAGTTATATGCAAGTCAATGGATCTAACTCTTATCAATTAAGGATATGTTGCAATCAGTAACAACTTCATCAAACTGTACTTCAGCTTATAAAGCCTATCTTCATTACTCAATCGCGCACCATATATCTTCAAATCTAATAAAAGTGCTACTCATATATACTATTATCACATCATCAAATTTTAAACAATTTAATCTGTAACGAATATCATACAACTAAATCTCAGTTTGCTGGGACAAAGTAGCTTTGACAGTTCCGGCTACTCTCTGCATCTGTACATGTCACTGGCTTGTCTCCTAGTATCCCGAACAACAGCTGCACCCAAGTCCAACAAACTATCTGCTGGTATAGGGACTGCAAATATTTAAAAACTCACATAAGAGTGCGCAAACATCATGAATGACATACCCAATATAATTTGTTAATCAAAAAAAAGATTGTGACTAAAATAATTACCATTGACGTATGTAGATTCAATCTCAGAATTAAATGCAACATCTACATTAGCCTTCCCCTTATCAGAGATAGATACAACGTTTCATTGTGACAATTGGCCGCACAGGCCGTTGAGCAGAAACAGGCTCACGGATAGTTCCGTTTGCGGTCTAGAGGCTGCAAGTACCCAAAAGAAAGCATAAGAATATTCACAACTCGATTTGAATTTATGGAAAAAAAAAGGTTGTAATACATATAAATATTTAATAATCAAGGAAACCAATAACAAATTTGCACACCTATTTGATTTCACTGTGTTTTAGTGCACACAGACAACATCACGATTTCTTTTTGGATTTTTTTATTATGTTTTCCAAATACAGAAGCTTCGAATTTCCCAGAATACTGAAGATAAAAAAACTCTGGTTTCATTAAATAACATGAAAGTATTATCAGTCTTAGATGCACCAAAAAGGCTCTCCAAGGCCGATCCTTGGGCAACAAAAGTTACAACGTGTTTAACTTCAAGAATTGTGTTTAACTTTAAACATGTAAGCATACTTGTTTATGTTCACTATATGTTAGTTACACTTACTATGCTTGATCGACACACACATGTTGTTTTCAAAACTTGTTATGAAACTTATTTGTGCTAAAATGTAAGCGTAAAAATTGAAAATGTAAAACACAAATTAGTATAAAGAAAATGATTATGTTACATCGCTGCTATAAGCACTTATTTTGTATACGCAATTAGAACAAATTACGCATTTAGAAAATTTTGAGCTGGTGAAGTTTATCCGTTTGCAGAGTTCCGATAATCTTATGTCATCGAAAGAAGATGGCCCTGGGCTTTTCATGGGCTAACAAACCGGGCTAAGACGTTGAATATTTTATCAGCAAGCGTTTAATTCTTTATTCCAACCGACCATGGCTTTTACTATATAGAGTTAACAAATACCTTAGTCTGATCAACAACAAAACCTAGAGCAGCAATATCCTCTTCCCGTTCGCCTGGACAACACCAAATAAGCGAATCAATACGGTTAAGTGAAGTGGGAAAAAAACAACAAAACCGAAACAAAATCTAGCAAACAGAATACCTGTCTAGCATATCGTTAAAAACAGGTTCGACTGTCATCAGCACCATCCGCACCAACCCTGTCACCTGTATGAAAAAAATATGAAAAAACAGTTTTTTCATCTAATGATAGACCTGTCTCTGAAGTAACGTTGTTTCCGGTGTGCATTGCTTCGTTAATGGTTTCTGTAACAAATCTGTTCCGGGAAACACCAACATATTGATGGACCTCATTTCTTGTTTCTGTGACTTTTTAAGTGGGCTGAAGCCAGAAGCGTCAGTCCATGTATGCCTGTGTTTTTCAGTGGCCGGAATAACCATTTTCTCAACTTTAAGAGAGGAGAACGCCTGAAAGAGAAGCATCGTAAATTAATAAACAGCCTCAAAATATAATAGTCAGATAAGCTAGAGAAGGGGCCAATCAATTAACAGCCTCAAAATGAATTCGAACAATTATTTTACCAGTCTAATGATTTGATGTGATCTAGAGCTTCTTTCATTAAGCGATATCTCTCCAATCTGTCTTTGAGCTGCTGCATCATATGATCCCAGGCCGTAACACTTTCCTCTGTGAGCTTCTCAAGAATCGTTCCCCTGTGTTACAATTTATCCACCATCAATGATACTGAAATTAACAAAAAAACATATTAAATTACACAACAAAGCTGAATTTCACCTCTGGGTCATCTAAAAGTCTGAGTGGATAACCTTCAGAACTGAGAAGATCTTTGACAGATTCATTATATAGCTCCATGGCCGAGTAGTTCAAATGAAAGCCTCTTTCTGGGTGCTACAATGAAACCAACCATATATGAGTTAAAGGTGAAAATATAAATAGGTGAAAACAGTAAGATCGTGTTACTACCTTTAGTACATAGTCATATATATCTGCCAAAGTATACTCGGTGATTCCGGTCATTGTCAATGTATTTCCACTGCCCGTTTGCCCGTATGCGAAAATAGTGACTGATACGCAGTCATAATTATACATGAGCACAAAGATGAAGGCAGAATATTTATTTAACCAAAGTTTCACTCACCGTTCATACCGCCGACAACTGATAGGACAACGTCCTTTGCTCCATCCTGGTACACCTGCCTTGTGGAGCAATCACAGCTCAAAACCCTGTTTACACAAATTACGCGCCATAATTAATTACTCCAAAAATAAAAAACTGTCATCACCACTTAACATAATCTTCGAATTAGTAAAAATATATATGACTTTCACAATGTGTATACAAAAATGAGAAGACAAAATAAAACCATACAACATCTGACAGATGACAATGGAGCTTAGTCACAACTCAAAGGTGACACATGATAGCCCCCATTTCAGGCGCCAAACACAGCCATTTCATTTCCATTTTATCACCCAAAAGCAACCCATTTGAGCACCTAAATGCATCTGCTTCAGGCCCTATATCAGCACCTAAACACACCCACCTCAGGCCACATTTCAGCCCCCAATCTAACAACCATTTGAGTGCCGAAACTGGAAGACGAAATACGTGCATGGTGTTCCATCAACAGGCCGTCCATCTTCATAGAAAAGGGCAACCTGTTTCATTCATTAAAGGTCGAAAAATTAAACAAATTGAAACACTTAACTTGTGTAAAAAGAAGCTGCAACAAAATGGAGAACATACACTTTAGTGAAAAATTAGTGTAAAAGTTTAAGGAAAAATTTCATATCCAGGGTACATTCGAGTAGCAAAACAGCGCAACAAACAATAAATCACAAAACATAATCATTTTCAGTTTTTCACCCCCATTTTGCATAAATTTTTGTATCATCAAAAACCATAAAACAAAAATAAAATTTACTTTCTCAATCCCCAAAAAAGAGTCACAAACTTTAAAATCTAGAATTACAAAACTATATGCCAATTTTCTTCTTTTCCTCAAACTACAAAATTTTATGTAAAATAATTTGCAGCCAAAAAGTTGAAATACAGACTTAGTGAAAGTAACATGAAGTGAGAGATAGTACCTTCAATTTTCTGAAGCAGTTTCTTCAGTTTGTATTTCTAGGAAAACAGAGTGACCAATTACCTACACCTATATGAATCGTCACCCTAAATATTAAACATATTTTTCGGTCTTACATCATTTTGGGTGGGCTAACTTAACGGGCTAAGAACTTATAATATTTTAATCGGAAATTTATATTAAAAAAATCGACCGACGCCCAGTTTTAGTATTATAGAGTTAATTTAAACAAAACACTTTACATGATAAAGCAAACCCAATAAATTAAAGCCACATAGGACAAACCACAACATCCATCCTTATTGGCTGACATTCTTGTCCTTCAAAACTGATTGGTCCACGTCATCACAAATGACACATAATCGAGTATCTTCATGTGCCTATATAAACAGGTAAATCCCATGCACAAATCCATAAACCACAATCGTACGTACAAAAGTATACTAGAAACTTCAAAACCCTTGCAATTTACTGGGGAAGTGGGGAGGGATCATAAAAATTAAACGAAGTTGCATCACGTAAATCATGATGATGAGACGTTCCGGCATTGTGTTATTAGCGATCGTTTTTATTGGTATAATTTTCATAACTTCGATTTGATTATGTTATACGTTTTTGTTTTGAATATAGCATGCATGTTTTTGTTTTGTGATCGATTGACTTGTGATGATTATTTTTATAAGTACTAAACCGTAATGCGTTACAGGTTTCCTATCTGCAATTTCAATAATTGCAAAAGAAGAAGAGAAGAAGTTGGGTACTGTTATTGGGATTGATCTTGGGACTACCTATTCGTGTGTTGGTGTTTATAAGGATGGTCGTGTTCAAATTATAGCAAACGACCAAGGAAACCGTATCACTCCATCATGGGTGGCTTTCACAGACTCCGAGAGGCTGATTGGTGACGGTGCGAAGAATCAGGCGGCTGTAAATGCCGAAAGGACAATCTTTGATGTTAAGAGGCTTATTGGACGAAAGTATGAACCTTTCAATATGTTTGTGTGTAGATACTGGATTTGTGCTGTTTTTCATTGTTAAACGTTTTGTCGTTGTATAACAGGTTTGAGGACAAAGAAGTCCAAAGGGATTCAAAGCTTGTTCCGTATAAGATTGTGAACAGAGACGGGAAGCCATATATCCAAGTCCAAAAGGATGGTGAAAATAAAGTCTTCAGTCCTGAAGAGATTAGCGCTATGATTTTAACCAAAATGAAAGACACAGCCGAAGCGTATCTTGGACATAAAATTAAGGATGCAGTTGTCACAGTTCCTGGTAAGTTAATTACATATATCCAAACAGTATTTAGTATTGCGCCGTTAAGCCATGTTTTTTGATTGTTTGTTTTACGATTCTTTATGCAGCATACTTTAATGATGCTCAAAGACAGGCTACCAAGGACGCTGGTGTGATCGCTGGTTTGAATGTTGTCAGAATCATTAATGAACCAACGGCTGCTGCTATCGCGTACGGCTTAGACAAGACAGACGGTGAAAAGAACATCCTAGTTTTTGATCTTGGTGGTGGAACATTTGATGTCAGTATCTTGACAATCGATAATGGTGTTTTTGAGGTTCTTGCCACAAATGGAGACACCCATCTCGGAGGTGAAGACTTTGACCAAAGGATCATGGAATACTTCATCAAATTGATCAAGAAGAAGTATGGAAAAGACATCAGCAAGGACAACCGAGCTCTTGGAAAGCTAAGAAGGGAAGCTGAGCGTGCCAAGAGAGCCTTGAGTAACCAGCATCAAGTTCGTGTTGAGATCGAGTCACTCTTTGATGGTGTGGATTTCTCTGAGCCATTGACTCGTGCTCGGTTTGAAGAGCTGAACAGTGACTTGTTCAAAAAAACCATGGGACCTGTGAAGAAGGCCATGGAGGATGCAAACTTAATGAAGAGCCAAATCGATGAAATTGTTCTTGTTGGTGGAAGCACCAGAATCCCAAAGGTTCAAGAACTCCTCAGGGATTACTTTGACGGAAAGGAACCAAACAAGGGTGTGAACCCTGATGAGGCTGTTGCGTATGGTGCTGCAGTTCAAGGAGCCATTTTGAGCGGAGAGGGTGGCGAACGTAATTTATTTTCTTATTTATTTCCATTTATATTTTCACTAACTGAATAAAGCAATGCTAATGCTAATGCTACTGATGTGCTCACTTGTAGATGTCGTTCTTATAGACGTGGCTCCACTTACCCTCGGTATTGAAACCGTTGGAGGAGTTATGACCAAATTGATCCCAAGGCAAACTGTGATCCCAACCAAGAAATCTCAAGTATTCTCCACCTACCAGGATCAGCAGACCGTTGTATCTATCAAGGTACTTTCTTCTTTCAAATTTACAGAATGGGGATTGAGTATTTTATCATTGAACCATGAATTATTGTACAGGTTTATGAAGGTGAAAGAAGTCTCACAAAGGATTGTAGACTTCTTGGAACATTTGATCTCTCTGGAATTCCTCCAGCTCCAAGGTTCGTCACCTATTAATTTAAATTTCAGATGTCGAGTAACGGGTCAAATGAGTTGCAAATGGTTTCTGATCTTCTCTTTTGGATTTCATAAATGATTACTAGGTTAAGAAAAGTCAATATTATCAATAGTAATAATGTAAGTTTATTTAACAAATCGGTAAGAAGATTTAGGCATGTGAATGTACTTTTAAATAGCTATTAACTCCGGTTCAACCCATTTCACATTTTTACCTATTTGGGATTAATTATCACATTTTAAATATTCGACCTGATATAGAATTGTAACCCAACTCGACTGGTTATTGTAAATGACTCGAGATTTCTATATAAATATCTGACAGTCATCTTTTCATTCAATGTTGTGTAAATCGCATTTTTGTTCATTCGTGGGGCGCTATAACATGTTTATTGTTATTGTTAATTCAGAGGAACCCCACAAATTGAAGTCACAGTTTGAAGTAGACGTCAATGGTATCTTGAACGTGAAGGCAGAAGACAAGGCTTCTGGCAAATCAGAAAAGATCACAATCACTAATGAAAAGGGTCGATTGAGCCAAGACGAAATTGACCTTATGGTTAAAGAAGCAGAAGAGTACGCTGAGAAAGACAAGAAAGAAAAAGAAAAGATAGAGGCCCGAAACGCCCTTGAAACTTACATCTACAACATGAAGAGCCAAATCAACGACAAAGATAAGTTGGCTGACAAACTCGAAGAAGATGAGAAAGAAAAGATCGAAACCGCAATGAAGGAGGCACTTGAATGGATGGAGGACAACCAATCAGCTGAGAAAGAGGAGTATGATGAGAAGCTAAAAGAAGTGGAAGCTGTTTGTAACCCGATCATAACGGCTGTTTATCAGAGGTCTGGTGGGGCTCCAGGTGGTGGTTCGGAATCTACAGAAGATGATGAGGATCATGATGAGCTTTAGATAGAGTTTTTCTTTTTGGTGAATAATGGTACAGGTAGATGAGAATAGATAGGGTTGTTAGCATACGTTTTGGGATTATTATTTGTGTTTACTTTGCTTATTCTTTTGGTTAAGGTAAATACAAACTTATGTTTACACAACTTTCCTACATGTTAAGTACGCTCTAGTTACCTGTTCATAGTGTTTAAACGACTTAAGATGGCAACCGATGCACACTGGTCTAATGGTCTCGTATGAGTACAGTTCCCTATTGGAACTAGCTCGGTTTCATTTTGTCACAAGTTGGTGCTTCATATATATACAAAAAAATCCAGTTTCCTCAACTAAAAGTTTCTGTATATGTTACTCAGTTCTGTTGTCACTTGCTAATAGAGAAAGTATGAACTACATGACTGCACAAGAAGTCCGCATCCCCTGCTTGTTTGATCAATCGAGCTGAGGTTTTTCAACATCAATACACGTTAAACAGAAAAAACATATATTTTTTACAATGGATATATAAGAAAACCATGGTATCGAACAAATTTGACTAGGCCGGGACCAATCAACATTCGTAGTTACTGACTAGCCATATGTAACAAGTAAAGACTACAAAAAGGAGAATAAAATTATAAAGGTAGAGGGTTTGTGAATTGTACTACTGAGTTTTGGCTGCATAAAAACTATCTCTTATTTTTTGGCGATTGGCAGGAACAGGTTATGCCGTTTTTACGTATTCAAAAAAACCTGTGAACTTGATAATTGCTACCAATTATTTGCTTTTCTATGTTGAAACACCCAACAGATATTCAACTAAAATCGCAATTTGTTTTGCTGTTTCAAGGCCTAATGCATAGATTGCTAAATAATCCCACACCACATGCGCATAATAAAGATCTCACAGAATATATGGTATTCGCACTCATCACCATAGTTTGTCTGCGGCTACAGAAAAGACGCACTATAATGAAAACCCAAAAACACTTGCAGCAAACCACAGTGGCAGATGCAAAAGTTGTTCTACTTCAGACTAAAAACCAGATAAATAAAAACTTGAAGAAAAAATATACCAAAAGGCCAACAAGAGTACTCCACTTGTGATTGAATTAAATAAGAGAATTGTGTACATCAGCAATAGGAAGTTATAAAGACATCTAAGGTTTTATTGTTTTTAATAAACAAAGAACTCTCTTAGTAGGACTTAATTCCGGCGCATCAAGCTACCAACACCCATAAAAAGACCAAACGTTGCAGCAAAACCAAGCGTTAATTGTCCGACATGTCTTATCTTCATAAGTCCAGGTATCTGCTTCCCATCATGAAATATATCATTATCATTATATGTTTAAATAAAAGCTTCAAGAATGATAATAAGATCGTACCCTGCGCCTAAAGGCATCATAAGTTCCATATGCAGAGCCTGAAAATTGATATACAAATGATCAAATAATACTCCATAATAGAAATGCTTGCTAAGATCAGGCTCCAGTCGCTCAACATTTAAAATGTTCCAAGTCATTTTAATGACATCCCATTCTTGAGATCAAATGTTTAAAATTTATATATGTATAAGATAAGGAGGAGGATCCTCTAAAGTTGAAAAAACAACTTTAGTGAAGTTGGGGAAGTGTGAGCCATTGGATTTGATCCAATGGCTCAATACTGAATTATGTAATACATTTATTCAAATCTCTAATACTGAATTATGAAATACACAATTTATCCAAGGAGAAACCATGCATTTGTTCAAAAAAAAAAAACATGCCACAGTGTTGAAAATAGTACTTTTTTGTTAATTTTTTTTTCCTAAAGTTAAAAAAAGATATTGTGCACCTAGTTCCGACCCTGCTTGTTGATATACTTGCAAAGTATTTAGCCCAACAAATGAACACTCCCATTCATTCATGAATATAATCTGTTGCAACTAGTATCTTAAAAGAATTAAGAGACAAAAAGCAACTATAATAATAAGAAGAAGAAAGGTTTACCAAAAGCGACACCAGCAGCACCACCAAGAGCAACTCCGGTTGTTATTCTTGACAGACAACTATCTTTGGCCATCTTTTTCTCCAAGTTTAGCCGTCTGTATGTGTGTTTTGACGTGTTTATGTTTAAGACAGAAGCTGTTTGTTTTCTTATAGGTTTCGTATGTATCTTCACTTTATAGTTTTAGTACAATGTTTTTAAGGTATCCGCTAAATTTTATTTGAAGAAAAAGACAAGAAATTTAAAACTTAAAATGAAAAGAGTTTTTTATTTATTACTTGGTTATAAAAATAAAAGATATCTGGCTTGTGTTTAAAGATAATAAATTTAATTAGTTACTCAGTCAATATCGATTATCAAATATAGGAGTGAGCACCTTAAATATTCAGTTTATTATACAAACCTATAACCAAAAATCGATTAGTTTTTGTCGAATAATAAATAGGAGTTGAGATCAATATAGATCTTATATTTGCTACTAGTTATAATACCCGTGCACGCACGGGGTTTTTTCTAAAAATTTTAATTATGTATTATTGTTAATTAAAATACGAACAAATTAACATGTTCGATCTAAATGGTTTTATTTGTTTAAATAAGAGTAAGAAATTTTATATATTTAAGCCCAATGTCATGTTGTAATATTTTTTTAGTTGTATTATAATTGGTATGTAAAAAGTTTTTTTTTAGACGACCGAGTCTTCGAGTGTGGGTTGTTGTTTGTGTGTGCTGTGTGCGTATGTTTTGGTGGTGTATATTTGTGTTTAAGTGGGGTATGTTCTGGTAGTGAAGTTGTTTGTCTTATTACACTAAACTAAAGTTGGTGATCACGTTGTTTGTAAATAGAGAAAGTTGAGGTGACAGCCCGGTCTTGAAGGCTCCTTATCACACATTTGTCTTACATATATGATCTTGAATTCAAGGTGTTTTAACCACTCATTATTATCATAAAACTTTATAGCAGTTAATAACTATTTCAGTTCATTCAATATCAACCTTCTTTTTAGCCCTTTGTATGAATTTTACGGTTATATGATATTTTCATTTTACGATTTTATGATACATGGCTAAAGACTAACTTTTGAGTCAAATTAAATATTTTTGACATTAAGCCATCTAACGAGGAATAATTTAATCGTCACCCTTAAATGTTTGTTTTGATATACATATATACAGGTGGCGTAAAAAATGTAAATAAACAAATATAGTCTAATTGCTTTTAAGAATTAATACTTATGTTTTTCATTCTATTTGTAAAAAAAATTATCTATAAACAATCACATATGTATACCTTTATGTTTCTTGTTATTTTTCTTTCCAACATTAACCGCAGCTCGCTTCTTTCCTTTCTTACCAGCAGACGCTGCGTTTGTGTATTTATTTTATTAATATTAGCTACAAACAAAAGCTGAAGCATAATTTTCACAAACTAAATACAAACTAATTAACCTTTCTTTTCTGGTATTGTGTCCGGTAATCTTCCCAAAATCATGTTTCTTGTCCATTTCACAGGTGTTCCTATGAAATCAATCCAAAAAAATCAATTTATGCTACAAAGAACAAACTAATACATATGTTTTATATGCTTACCACTGCTCCCAGGAGTTTCTTGGTTTGGATTAATTTGTCGTTGAAAGTCATCTTCACTGTTCTCCACATCCACATCAATCGGATCATCGGCTGTATTTTCTTCAACAACTGGTTGCTTCCCTTTCACTCTGCCGCTTCTCTTCACTTCTGCGACACATACATGGATTGCCTTATACACTAATGCACAATCATACAACTAATGAAAATCTATCAAATACAAATGCATTTTCACCTTTTATTTCCGTCATCTTTGTTAATAAGCAGCAGCAGAGATGCCTCGACCATTGAACCATTCAACCCTCCTACAGCCCGCTTTTGTCTTGATTTCACACTGCTGCATCTTCCACGATTAGATGTGGACCATCAAAGTACAAACACGGGCGATGATTCACGTGGGTTTTCATTACAACACTGACCATTTTGGACCGATGGATGCGATGATCTGCTTGGTGGTGGGCATTGCTCAGGATGCGATGCCCAACACTGACCAAAATGGTCCACTTCTCTCCATACTTGCGCCAGCGATGCCCATCACTCAGGATGTCCACCTCACTGGCTCGGGTGGCCTCACTCACATCTGCTGCAAATGCTTCAATCTTCCTGTAAAGTTAAGTTAAAGTGTTAAACAACATCCAACAATTATGAAGTGCTCGCCTGAAAATTAGCAAATCATGAATTTTAATAAAAGATGAGGCAAAGGTACGTATCTGCCACTTAATTGGATTCTATTATTACCATA
The DNA here is from genome assembly GCA_021014915.2 of Artemisia tridentata subsp. tridentata. Classification (NCBI taxonomy): domain Eukaryota; kingdom Viridiplantae; phylum Streptophyta; class Magnoliopsida; order Asterales; family Asteraceae; genus Artemisia; species Artemisia tridentata. The sequence continues at coordinate 98,174,753 of CP139505.1, read as the reverse complement.
TCGATATACAGAGGTGGCTACAGTTTTTAAAGCACTTAAGTAATTAACAGCACGTCAAATTCCCAAGTGACTGAAGTTATTCTCAAAAACTACAGCATCACATCATCAACATTATAACCACATTTAAACAAACACTCAAGCAAATCAAGCTTCGGTATTTATTACATTATTACCGGCTCACCAAAAACGCCTAAATTTATCAAAGTCCTAGATGGTACATTTGTCTTGCCAGCATATGTAACTTCTTTTTTGATGACGGTACAATAACCCGACAACGTGAGCAAACAAATTGGTCCAGACTTTTTTCAAGGGTGTTTCGATTGTTACAAAACTAATTCTGTTTACTATCTTCAAAAAAGATGATTAAGTTGTTACTACCCATAACTGCATAAGCAACCTTAATTTACCTCTAAACAGAATAAGAATAAATAAGGAGAAGGATTTTGTTCAGGAGTTAATCCATCGCTTTTAGACAACAACCCACAAACCTAAATTACATACCTGTTACTGCACCAACAAAGAATAGAGCATTTGAAAACCTACAAAAGCAAATAGGATCAAACCTAAACCCATTAGATTTGAAGTTACTTAAACGTAAACCCATAAAATTATTAAGCAACTAAATTATGAAAACCCCAAATTTAAGACGAAACCCTATGTTCGAAATCAAGAGAAAAAAACAATTAAAAGCAAAAAAACTTACATATTATCAAACTGTATTTGTGGTTGTTCGTAGGTTTTCGATTTGTAGAAGCATCAGTTCACTTCTTGCTTGACAATACACCAGTGGAAAAGTTTGTGGTTTAATGCGAAGATGTTGTAATGAGAAAGACCAAGAAAGATCGAGAACTATATTAGGAATAAAAAAATCAGGTTACTTTTGACGTTCCTGTAGGCAACTGTAGCTGGGGGTGGACGGGTCGGAGGGAATTGATCGGACATGGATTTCGGTGTCGGAAAAATAAGGATCGGAGCCAAAAAAATAAGGGGGAGTGTGAGTGGACATATCCAAATTACAAAGTGGGTCAGGCACGGGCCGGGTAAAAAAACGATAAATGTAATGTACATATAAATTTAACCAAAACACTTTACATGACAAAGCAAACCCAATAAATTAAAGACACATAGGACAAACCACAACATCCATCCTTATTGGCCGACATTCTTGTCCTTCAAAACTCATTGGTCCACGTCATCACAAATGACACATTATCGAGTATCTTCATGTGCCTATATAAACAGGTAAATCCCATGCACAAATCCATAAACCACAATCGTACGTACGTACAAAAATATACTAGAAACTTCAAAACCCTTGCAATTTACTGGGGAAGTGGGGAGGGATCATAAAAATTAAACGAAGTTGCATCACGTAAATCATGATGATGAGACGTTCCGGCATTGTGTTATTAGCGATCGTTTTTATTGGTATAATTTTCATAACTTCGATTTGATTATGTTACACGTTTTTGTTTTGAATATAGCATGCATGTTTTTGTTTTGTGATCGATTGACTTGTGATGATTATTTTTATAAGTACTAAACCGTAATGCGTTACAGGTTTCCTATCTGCAATTTCAATAATTGCAAAAGAAGAAGAGAAGAAGTTGGGTACTGTTATTGGGATTGATCTTGGGACTACCTATTCGTGTGTTGGTGTTTATAAGGATGGTCGTGTTCAAATTATAGCAAACGACCAAGGAAACCGTATCACTCCATCATGGGTGGCTTTCACAGACTCCGAGAGGCTGATTGGTGACGGTGCGAAGAATCAGGCGGCTGTAAATGCCGAAAGGACAATCTTTGATGTTAAGAGGCTTATTGGACGAAAGTATGAACCTTTCAATATGTTTGTGTGTAGATACTGGATTTGTGCTGTTTTTCATTGTTAAACGTTTTGTCGTTGTATAACAGGTTTGAGGACAAAGAAGTCCAAAGGGATTCAAAGCTTGTTCCGTATAAGATTGTGAACAGAGACGGGAAGCCATATATCCAAGTCCAAAAGGATGGTGAAAATAAAGTCTTCAGTCCTGAAGAGATTAGCGCTATGATTTTAACCAAAATGAAAGACACAGCCGAAGCGTATCTTGGACATAAAATTAAGGATGCAGTTGTCACAGTTCCTGGTAAGTTAATTACATATATCCGAACAGTATTTAGTATTGCGCCGTTAAGCCATGTTTTTTGATTGTTTGTTTTACGATTCTTTATGCAGCATACTTTAATGATGCTCAAAGACAGGCTACCAAGGACGCTGGTGTGATCGCTGGTTTGAATGTTGTCAGAATCATTAATGAACCAACGGCTGCTGCTATCGCGTACGGCTTAGACAAGACAGACGGTGAAAAGAACATCCTAGTTTTTGATCTTGGTGGTGGAACATTTGATGTCAGTATCTTGACAATCGATAATGGTGTTTTTGAGGTTCTTGCCACAAATGGAGACACCCATCTCGGAGGTGAAGACTTTGACCAAAGGATCATGGAATACTTCATCAAATTGATCAAGAAGAAGTATGGAAAAGACATCAGCAAGGACAACCGAGCTCTTGGAAAGCTAAGAAGGGAAGCTGAGCGTGCCAAGAGAGCCTTGAGTAACCAGCATCAAGTTCGTGTTGAGATCGAGTCACTCTTTGATGGTGTGGATTTCTCTGAGCCATTGACTCGTGCTCGGTTTGAAGAGCTGAACAGTGACTTGTTCAAAAAAACCATGGGACCTGTGAAGAAGGCCATGGAGGATGCAAACTTAATGAAGAGCCAAATCGATGAAATTGTTCTTGTTGGTGGAAGCACCAGAATCCCAAAGGTTCAAGAACTCCTCAGGGATTACTTTGATGGAAAGGAACCAAACAAGGGTGTGAACCCTGATGAGGCTGTTGCGTATGGTGCTGCAGTTCAAGGAGCCATTTTGAGCGGAGAGGGTGGCGAACGTAATTTATTTTCTTATTTATTTCCATTTATATTTTCACTAACTGAATAAAGCAATGCTAATGCTAATGCTACTGATGTGCTCACTTGTAGATGTCGTTCCTTATAGACGTGGCTCCACTTACCCTCGGTATTGAAACCGTTGGAGGAGTTATGACCAAATTGATCCCAAGGCAAACTGTGATCCCAACCAAGAAATCTCAAGTATTCTCCACCTACCAGGATCAGCAGACCGTTGTCTCTATCAAGGTACTTTCTTCTTTCAAATTTACAGCATGGGAATTGAGTATTTTATCATTGAACCATGAATTATTGTACAGGTTTATGAAGGAGAAAGAAGTCTCACAAAGGATTGTAGACTTCTTGGAACATTTGATCTCTCTGGAATTCCTCCAGCTCCAAGGTTCGTCACATATTAATTTTAATTTTAGATGTCGAGTAACGGGTCAAATGGGTTGCAAATGGTTTCTGATCTTCTCTTTTGGATTTCATAAATGATTACTATGTTAAGAAAAGTCAATATTATCAATAGTAATAATGTAAGTTTATTTAACAAATCGGTAAGAAGATTTAGGCATGTGAATGTACTTTTAAATAGCTATTAACTCTGGTTCAACCCATTTCACATTTTTACCTATTTGGGGTTAATTATCACATTTTAAATATTCGACCTGATATAGAATTGTAACCCAACTCGACTGGTTATTGTAAATGACTCGAGATTTCTATATAAATATCTGACAGTCATCTTTTCATTCAATGTTGTGTAAATCGCATTTTTGTTCATTCGTGGGGCGCTATAACATGTTTATTGTTATTGTTAATTCAGAGGAACCCCACAAATAGAAGTCACGTTTGAAGTAGACGTCAATGGTATCTTGAACGTGAAGGCAGAAGACAAGGCTTCTGGCAAATCAGAAAAGATCACAATCACTAATGAAAAGGGTCGATTGAGCCAAGACGAAATTGACCTTATGGTTAAAGAAGCAGAAGAGTACGCTGAGAAAGACAAGAAAGAAAAAGAAAAGATAGAGGCCCGAAACGCCCTTGAAACTTACATCTACAACATGAAGAGCCAAATCAACGACAAAGACAAGTTGGCCGACAAACTCGAAGAAGATGAGAAAGAAAAGATCGAAACCGCAACGAAGGAGGCACTTGAATGGATGGAGGACAACCAATCAGCTGAGAAAGAGGAGTATGATGAGAAGCTAAAAGAAGTGGAAGCTGTTTGTAACCCGATCATAACGGCTGTTTATCAGAGGTCTGGTGGGGCTCCAGGTGGTGGTTCGGAATCTACAGAAGATGATGAGGATCATGATGAGCTTTAGATTGAGTTTTTCTTTTTGGTGAATAATGGTACAGATAGATGAGAATAGATAGGGTTGTTAGCATACTTTTTGGGGTTATTATTTGTGTTTACTTTCCTTATTCTTTTGCTTACACAACTTTCCTACATGTTAAGTACACTCTAGTTACCTGTTCATAGTGTTTAAACGACTTAAGATGGCAACCGATGCACACTGGTCTAATGGTCTCGTGTGAGTACAGTTCCCTATTAGAACTAGCTCGGTTTCATTTTGTCACAAGTTGGTGCTTCATATATATACAAAAAAATCCAGTTTCCTCAACTAAAAGTTTCTGTATATGTTACTCAGTTCTGTTGTCACTTGCTAATAGAGAAAGTATGAACTACATGACTGCACAAGAAGTCCGCATCCCCTGCTTGTTTGATCAATCGAGCTGAGGTTTTTCAACATCAATACATGGTATCGAACAAATTTGACTAGGCCGGGACCAATCAACATTCGTAGTTACTGACTAGCCATATGTAACAAGTAAAGACAACAAAAAGGAGAATAAAATTATAAAGGTAGAGGGTTTGTGAATTGTACTACTGAGTTTTGGCTGCATAAAAACTATCTCTTATTTTTTGGCGATTGGCAGGAACAGGTTATGCCGTTATTACGTATTCAAAAAAACCTGTGAACTTGATAATTGCTACCAATTATTTGCTTTTCTATGTTGAAACACCCAACAGATATTCAACTAAAATCGCAATTTGTTTTGCTGTTTCAAGGCCTAATGCATAGATTGCTAAATAATCCCACACCACATGCGCATAATAAAGATCTCACAGAATATATGGTATTCGCACTCATCACCATAGTTTGTCTGCGGCTACAGAAAAGACGCACTATAATGAAAACCCAAAAACACTTGCAGCAAACCACAGTGGCAGATGCAAAAGTTGTTCTACTTCAGAGTAAAAACCAGATAAATAAAAACTTGAAGAAAAAATATACCAAAAGGCCAACAAGAGTACTCCACTTGTGATTGAATTAAATAAGAGAATTGTGTACATCAGCAATAGGAAGTTATAAAGACATCTAAGGTTTTATTGTTTTTAATAAACAAAGAACTCTCTTAGTAGGACTTAATTCCGGCGTATCAAGCTACCAACACCCATAAAAAGACCACACGTTGCAGCAAAACCAAGCGTTAATTGTCCGACATGTCTTATCTTCATGAGTCCAGGTATCTGCTTCCCATCATGAAATATATCATTATCATTATATGTTAAAATAAAAGCTTCAAGAATGATAATAAGATCGTACCCTGAGCCTAAAGGCATCATAAGTTCCATATGCAGAGCCTGAAAATTGATATACAAATGATCAAATAATACTCCATAATAGAAAAGCTTGCTAAGATCAGGCTCCAGTCGCTCAGCATTTAAAATGTTCCAAGTCATTTTAATGACATCCCATTCTTGAGATCAAATGAATTATGTATACATTTATTCAAATCTCTAATACTGAATTATGAAATACACAATTTATCCAAGGAGAAACCATGCATTTGTTCAAAAAAAAAAAAAAAAAAAATGCCACAGTTTTGAAAATATTAATTTTTTTTTTTCCTAAAGTTGAAAAAAGATATTGTGCAAAGGATTTAGCCCGACAAATGAACACTCCCATTCATTCATGAATATAATCTGTTGCAACTAGTATCTTAAAAGAATTAAGAAACAAAAAGCAACTATAATAATAAGAAGAAGAAAGGTTTACCAAAACCGACACCAGCAGCACCACCAAGAGCAACTCCGGTTGTTATTCTTGACAGACAACTATCTTTGGTCATCTTTTTCTCCAAGTTTAGCCGTCTGTATGTGTGTTTTGACGTGATTTTGTTTAAGACAGAAGCTGTTTGTTTTCTTATAGTTTTAGTACAATGTTTTTAAGGTATCCGCTAAATTTTACTTGAAGACAAAGACAAGAAATTTAAAACTTAAAATGAAAAGAGTTTTTTATTTATTACTTGGTTATAAAAATAAAAGATAATAAATTTAGTTAGTTACTTCAGTTGAGATCGCTAGAGACCCACTATTGTCCATAGAACCAATGAACCAATTCCAACCATCCAATCCAATTTGATCCAAAGGCTGAGATCATATCAGCCATTTAAAAAAAAAAAAAAAAAAAAACTTCATTCTTTTCCCCAAAAAAATTAGGGCAAAAATACACACAAAAACACTCACATCACCGTCATCATCACCTTCAGTCTTTTCTCCAACCGTCATCATCACCGTCGTGATATAACCGTCATCATCACCGTCGATCCTCCATATAACAGTCATCATCATCACCGTCAAATCCAACCGTCATCATCATCACTGTTAAATCCAATTGTCGATTTCTCAAATCCAACCGTCATCATCACCATCAAATCCGCCGCCGCCGTTGCTCCACCACCGTACGCCGTCAAATCCTCCGTATAACCGTCGCTCCACCGTCAAATGGATAGTAATCAGTTAAACAAAACAAATTTAGTTGATTTTTTAGTTGCGGTTGATGAAAATCATGTGGTCGTTGGGGGAGCGTGTTCAAGTTGTGGTTGATGAAAATCCAGATGAAGCAGAACTTATGGTGGATGTTGAGGTTATGGAAGAAGAAAATATAGTTGTTATTCAAGGTAAATCACATGTGATTCAACTTATTTTGTTGCTTATTTAGATTATTAGGGTTTTAAGGTAAATCATTGTGATTCAACTAATTTTGTTGCTTATTCAGCTTATTCAGTTTATTTTGTTGCTTATTTTGCATGTTAGTAGATTCTGTTTTATCTGTTTTTCTGTAACAAAAAGGAAAAGAATAACATGTGATTCTACTAGAATCACATGTGTTCAAGTTGTGGTTGATGAAAATCCAGATGAAGCTGAACTTATGGTGGATGCTGAGGTTATGGAAGAAGAAAATATAGTTGTTATTCAAGGTAAATCACATGTGATTCAACTTATTTTGTTGCTTATTTAGATTATTAGGGTTTTAAGGTAAATCACTTGTGATTCAACTAATTTTGTTGCTTATTCAGCTTATTTTGTTGCTTATTTTGCATGTTAGTAGATTCTGTTTTATCTGTTTTTCTGTAACAAAAAAGAAAAGAATCACATGTGATTCTACTAGAATCACATGTATTCAAGTTGTGGTTGATGAAAATCAACTTATTTTATTGCTTATTCAACTTATTTTGTTGCTTACTTTGGATATTAGTACTAGATGTTGCTTATTTTTGTTGTTTATTTTGGATATTAGCAGTAGATGTTGCTTATTTAGCAGTAGATTATGTTGTACCTGTTTTTCTGTGACAACGAAGAACAAAATCACATGTGATTCTGCTATTATATTTAATTATCACAAGCTTTTTTGGAAAAGTAGTTGATTATCGCTAGTTAGTAATATGATGAACAAGTAACTAAGTTAATGGACTTTGCAGTTTATATAGTATTATGGTGGTATTAAATACATCAACAGTCATTTTTGTAGGGCGAAAAAATCAACTGTTAAAATAAGTTGTTTATTGTTGTTAGCTACATTTGCAACTTATCTAACAGAGAAATACACAAAACTATAAGAACAACATTGGCATTCAATGGGAACTTAATTTAATGGTAATGAGGAAAATTGGCATTCTGAGCATTTCTAGACGTATTCTTCTTTGTAACGTATTCTTCTATGTGGAAACATATGATCTAAATTAGTATAGAATCATTCACTTACAATATTTGATGCAAAAATTAGATGTTGATTTTTGTAAATTAATGTTAATAAGCTTGATAATAAACACATTGCTCTTCGGCTCTTCAAAATTTGATTGTGCTTGAAGCTTGTTTGATTTTGTGCAGAATTTTGGATAGTAAGTGGTGATTTGTTTGGTTTTCAAATCGGTTAGCAATGAATACGCGAAGGTATTGCCAACTGTGAGCTGATGTTTTGCTTTGTGTATTTGCATGTTTTGTTGCTTAGATCAGTTTACGAAACTTTTAGTGTTGTGTATTTAGATCTGGTTATGATGTGTAACAGCTTACAATTTAATTTACTTGCAATTTTTAAAAATTTGTTAGTTGTTATAATCTGTTATAACAATCACATGTGATTCAAGCATAAAAGTATTAATTTTCTTTCTTTTCTGTTCTGCAATAAGGTTATGCATAAAAATAAATGTACTTGTAGGCATTTTCTTCGGTTTGGATTTCTTTGTCAACACGCAATATGTGCTTTGAAGAACCGTGATATTCAAATGATTCTGGAAAAGTAAATTTTAAGGCATCGGAGAAGAGATATAATACCAACTGCTATGAGAAGAAACACAAACGGGTATGGAAAAAGATGGTATTAAAGGAGCATGTAGAAAGAATGGAAGAGAAATAGCACTTCAAGCTAGATCTAAGCCGAAAAAGAAATGTGGATGTTGTAGAAAGAAGACTAACAAGCACACCAAGACTCTAAAATAAAAAATTCATTGAAAAACAATTGGAAAGTGCTTATTGAATTTTATATTTTGGTTACATTTGGATTTTTCATGTTTTTTTGAACTTCTACAAAAGTGTTATTAGGATTTTAAGGATTTTTTATGTTTTTTTTGGAACTTCTGCAAAAGTGTTATAAGGATTCTTAATTCGAATATACGGAATTTTACTTGAACATTTTTTATTTTTATTTTTTTATTATTTTTTATTTTTTTAATATGTTCTAGCAGATTCTTAAAAACATTTATGCTTCATGGTAAAAAATCACATTTGATTCTATCAAAATCACATGTGATTCTTTGTGAATCACATGTGATTCTGTCAAAAATACATGTAGTGGTCTAGTTGTATAACTTGTTCAAACTACGACCATCAGTTATCACATTTAACAAAATTAAGAAGGCACATGCTAAAAATATACAGCAAAAAGACCAATTCATAAACATTACGGCTTATTCAAAGATCATTACATACTTCTAAGAAGATCATTACAACTTGTCCAGAAATACGATAACACAAACTACCATCAGAATACGATAAAGAAAGTACGATAAACACGTTCTTTCAGAAGACTAGCATCAGTTATCAAAAGACTACAATCAATACTACAACAAATCAGTTATCAACCACCAAAAGCCTGCAACGATCAATACTACCGCCATCAAAAGCCTTGTGATTCGTCTTTGTCCTCCATTTCAACTTTGGAATATGTGGTTTTACTTTAGCAACAAAAGCATGTTTTGGATGTTCATAATTACACAGATGTTTGGAAAATAAAGTTTTCATTAAAAAAAAAAGAAAAAAAAAAGAAAAAAAAAAGAAGAAGAAGATGTTGGTAAGTAAACTGAATGATTTTGACAAGAATCACATGTGATTAAAAAAGAATCGATGTGATTCACACAGAATCAAATGCCTAACGAGGACGACAGAATATTAGTAGTGAACCTAAAGACTAACGAATCGCTGAATAACTCTCCGGTCTAAAATTTCAAAGCTTCCCTTCTACAACAGTAACGGTTCTATTAGTCACTAAAATTAACTCCGGACCCTTAATGAGCAACTTTCCGACCTTATTCCACCAAAAGGTGATCTACACTTCCGTTCATTCATAGGTTTGAAAGGAGTCCCTTGTCATCAGTATGCCATCAATAATTGTAAGCAACTCAACCAAACGTAAATGTTCGCCCCAATATCCGTCTATTCCAAGTACATGATCTCAATATACCCTCTAAAGTACGAATAGTCCATTCAGTCTGTCCATCAGTTTGAGAATGAAAGAAATCTTAAACTTGAGTCTGATTCCTTAAGTCTTTTGCAGTTCTAATAGGAACTATGAGGTGAAACGCGAATTTCTGACACGATCACTGCAGTTGCGCTAAGTAACCAAATAATCTCCGGTTTAAAAGTTTATGTCAAATAGTTAACTGCCTTTCCACCAGAAAGTCTGCTTCAGATCTTTATTCATCACAATACAACTAAGATGAATAGAGAAATAAAAACTATGTGCATCAGTTAAACAGTTTCCTCAAGTCTTTCTATGGTTGTCTTTCACAATGCATATGTTTTACTTTTTGTAACCAGACCATTCCATTTTGAGTGGCTCCTTAAAAATATATTAGGAGAACAATAAGTCTTTCTATGGTTGTCTTTCACAATAAATCCAAGAAAAGCCTATTCAAGTAAAATGACATTACAACCACTCCACAATTAATTTGGCTATTACAGTCAAAAGTAAACTTTTTATCAAAACTTGAATCAATTTGAAGATCCTTTTTTTGGGGGGGATCCTCAAACAGCAAAAAAATTTCCTGGATCTCATGGGACAAAGTCATATCTTCAAAAGACTCGGGCGGGCTTGGGTTGGGAAGTCTTCAAGAGAAAAATCTATCTTTGCTTTGCAAATGGTGGTGGCGTTTTCGTAATGAGCCAAACAGCCTATGGGCTCGTGTTATATCCTCCATCCACCATACAAGACGCAATTGTACCCCGATACCATTTAAGACCGACATGGTGGGAGTTTGGAAAAGCATCGCTAACCTAAACTCCCACCTCACCCTGTTTAATATTTGTCTGGAGAATTTAATTGCAGGTAAAGTTGGAAATGGCACTACAATTCGCTTCTGGATGGACGCTTGGAATGATGACACTCCTTTCTACAAAGCCTACCCTGATCTCTTCAAGCTAGAAAAACAAAAGGATTGTCTTCTCAAAGACCGACACACGGGTGCGGGACGCTTCTCCCAATGGGAGTGGTGTTGGTCGCGACCACCATCTTCACCAACTGAACTTCAGCAGCTATTACACATGCTAACACAGGTCATACACACATCCCTATCGAACTCAGCGGACTCATGGTCATGGAAAGGTGACCCCTCCGGTATATTCACAGTCAAATCAATGAAGAACATTATACAATCAGCTTCCCATGGCCCTCACTACTGGACTTTCCCATGGAATCGTTTGGCACCCCTAAAAGTTAACATTCTCGGGTGGCGACTGGAATTGAACCGAGCACCTACTAGAGACCAATTACAACTCAGGCAAATCCCTCTACCATCGGCTGACTGTCCTATGTGCAACAACCAACCTGAAACAGCAACTCACCTTTTCTTGCTATGTCCTTTCGCGGATTCTCTCTGGAAACACTTACTTCAATGGTGAAAACTCTCTCTGGTTAAACCTTCCAACATGCAAGAGCTATTCACTTTGCACCAGAATCCCAACATCGTCCCGAAGAAACGAAAATACATCAACCTTGTTATCCTATGCTTCTGCTGGGTAATATGGAAATCCAGAAACGAATCTGTCTTTTCAAGCAAGACTCCATCCTTCCGCTACGCGGCCAAAGAACTTAAAACACTCAGCTTCTTCTGGCTTTCGAACAGATCCCAGCAAACCGAAATGGATTGGAACAAATGGTGTAATTTCAGTTTTTAATCTCATTTGTAATCTCTTTATTTTCAATTATGTATGTTCTCTAGCCTCTTGCTAGATCTTCATATCAATAAAAATCCTTGAATGTTCAAAAAAAAAAAAAAAAAAAAAAAAAAAACACAAGCATAAAAGTCTAACTTGTGGCATTGTTATCTGATTTTTTCTATTATTATTATTTAATCTACCAATTATAATGACGTCTTTAATGAAAGAGTGTCAACATCTTGAAAATAAACAGGAAGATATTAAATTATCCACCAACAACTTTGATGCAAAAAATATTATGGGAAATGGTGGTTTTGGTAAGGCATATAAAGGGGAAACGTCTCACTCCATGGGGAGACGCATGGTTGCTTTAGAGCACAAGGTATTCTATGGTGGCATGAGCTGGTGTCATGAAAAAAGTTATATCACGAATCAGAATTTTTTCCAAAACACCAAAATCTATCATTGAGCACAAAACACTCATCATTCCTATAACACTATTTGTGGTGCCATAGACACCGATGGATCCCACATTTTTTTTTTTTTTCATTTATTCAATTCAACAAATAACACATTAAACTAAACTAAAATTCAATTAAAAAAAAGTAAAAATAAACGATGCATTGAAAAAACAAAAATACAAAGTGATTAAAGTTGCATAAATGTTCCACGATATCTTGTCGAAGGTCGTTGTGCACTAATCTATCTCGAAGTTCTTTTTTGGGTAACCATTGTTTCCGAACTTTTGGCCGACTAATCCACGGGATTTGAACCCACCGCCACACAAACTCAAACCAGGTAAAGCCCTCCCTTTTCAAGAGGTTGGCGTGTTTGATTTTCTTCGATGTATCTTGCATCGTTCGACACAAGTACGTTGCATATTCGGTTGTGAAAAAACGTACAATTCGTTAAATTGACTAACTGACATGATTTTTCTCATTATTATTATATCAACAAATAATGGCACTCCAAATACTCTATAAACACTCTGTGATATAACTAAAATTAATGCGATAAGAAAACACAAACACTCTTTGAGTCCTAACTATTTATAAGTTGAAACTTGAAAAGCAACTAGCAAAAGATCAATTTTTCACACAGGCATTAAATCTACAAGTTATATACACCAAACAAGTATGACCACATGAACTCATCAAAATAAGGTTTTCACAGGTATGAATGCATATGTTTACTTTTTGGAAACCAGACAATAAGCCTTTTATATGGTTATCTTTCACATAATAAACAAGAAAGGCCTAGTCAAGTAAAAAGACATTCGAACAACCCTAATTAAAAAAAAAAAAAGGCCAATATAAAACATTAATATACATTTAGCTAATCTAATCATGATACTAACATTTATAAAGGTATATGTAAAATGGGTTTTGCTAACCTCTGCCACTGGACATTTGTTTAGATATATATATATATCTCTACATTATATATAACAGGAGGCGTTACACGTAGATAATGCCACATAAATGCCACCTAATCAAAATGATGATCAATTATGGTAATTTTAGAGATGAATAAATATTCATTAAATGCATTTTTTAATTTAAAATGAAATATAGTCTTCATTAATTGCGCTTAATCCTTTGCCCAGTGGGCAGAGATTAGCAAAACCTTTGTAAAATTTATAAATTTTTAAAATTTATTGAGAATTTTACAATTGAGTCTATGAAATTAAATCTAAGATTAGATATTTTTGTAATGTTCTAGTTTTATAAAGTTTTAAATTGCGCGCCTCCTTTTCTTATGTTATTTTTGTAGGTAGTTTTTGGCAAACGAAGTTTTTTATATGGTTGTCTTTTGCATATAATCCGAGAAAGGCCTAGTCAAGTAAAATGACATGCTAACCAAACAAAAAACCATTGGCTAGAATTATTGATTAAAGAAATTTCACCTAAAATATGCAAATAAGACTTGACTTTTTGCATCTCATCCCAACTTCATCTTTGCTATATTAACATCTCACTTATTAGTTGAGTTCCACACTTGCAATTGCTCAAAACACTATTTTTGATTTATCTCATTAAATCATTAATCTTTCATCAACGTATAATGCATTCCTTCACGAAGGAGTTTGAACATCTTTTCATCAAATTGGAAGATATTAAATCCGCCACAAACAACTTTGATAAAAAGAAAGTCATAGGGCGTGGTGGTTTCGGTAAGGTATATAAGGGAGAAGTATCTCACTACAAGGGACGAAGCATGGTTGCTTTTAAACGTCTAGATCGTAAGTTTGGGCAAGGTCACCCTGAATTCTGGAAGGAGATCATGATGCTTTCACGTTACACCCATGAAAATCTAATCTCTCTCCTCGGATATTGCAACGAGGGTGGTGAGATGATTTTGGTGTATGAACATGCGTCTAATGGTAGCCTAGATCGCCATTTGAGTTCCGCTACTCTCACATGGACTCAGCGTATCAAGATATGCCTTGATGCTGCAAGGGGATTAAGCTACCTGCACGAGGACAAGGGTAATCACCAAAGAGTTATTCATCGAGATATAAAAAGTTCCAATATTCTACTCGATGAGAATTGGAACAGTAAAGTCTCTGACATGGGACTGGCAAGAATAGGACCGGCTAATCAACAATACACGGCTTTTATTACCAATATTGTTGGTACCCCTGGGTACCTAGATCCAGTATATCTCGAAATGGGCATTCTAACGAAAGAGTCAGATGTATACTCTTTCGGTGTTGTATTGTTTGAAGTTTTCAGTGGAAGACTCTGCTTTGAAAAACACAATGATGGATTTATGAATTTAGTCCCTATGTGGAAAAAGAGTTGTAAACTCAATAAGATAGATAAGCTCATCTTTAAAGACAGTATTATGAAAAGTATGGACCCAACTTCTTTGGTAACATTCACAGACATTGCATTCCGATGTTTGAATAAATCTCGTGAAGAACGGCCATTGATGGCTGATGTTGTGGAAAAACTAGAGATAGCACTCATATATCAGGAGGTTGTTGATCTCATGATACCAAAGGAGTATCAAGAGATAGTTAAGGCTGTGGTACCTCCTCTGATCTACAGATCCGTAGAGGAACTCAAAGTGCTTCTCTCCAAAGGAGTCGTCCTTAATGGGGGCAAAAAGGTAATTAACTAATCTGTTTGAAGTTTCTTTTTAATATTTTTTTTTGAGAAATGGCAATTTTAGATTTATAAAATGTTTGCTTAATTATTTTTTTGAACTTTATATGATTAATACAAATAAATATTGTGTAGCTAGTATCACCCTACAATAGCTTTTATTTAGTTTAGTATGTGCTACTAATGGATGGCCGGTAGCAGTTTCCATGAGTTTCGAGTTAATAAAAAAAAGTCATTCGACCCAATATATTAGTTATTGTATCAAGATTTATATATATCTACAAACCAAAATACATACACCATTTATAGTATTCGCTTATGCTCTACATCCATCTTTAACACAAAACAAAAAATGGAACATTGTTATCAGCGGCAAAGACTTACCCACTAGACTTGGGCCCAATTACCTTGATTCTCATATTGTAAACTCAATAATAGTACTGTAATTCGGAACTTTATTTTTTAATGGACTTGTAGTGGCTGTCTATAAATGAGAAGGGGGAACATATTGAAAGGATTTACATTGAAGCCTGTCTCAATCGCAGTTTACAACATCTGTCTGATGACATTGTTAATTCAAGGTGGGTGACTTTTTCTATTCCTATCCCTTTGGTTTGGAACAGGGAGTGAGTTCTGCATTTAGTGAAAGTTCAATAACTTATTTAGTTTGTCATTCTTTTTTAATTGCTGCCTTAATTCTTCTTTATGCAGATTTCCAGGGGGGAAATGTTTCGACTATTGTCGGGGTTTCAAAGCACGTGTGAGTGGTCAATTCTTGACACCTCAGATCTCATACACGCTTGATCTTGTCTTCCGGTATAAGGATCAATCAGATGTCAATTCATATGACCCCCTGAGATACAAAATAGATGGAAAGGCAAAAGTTTTCATTATTTACCCTTCTACACATATGAGAGAAGATGGATGGTTCATTGTTCCATTGTATCATTTTACAAGCCAACACAAAACTGTAGACCTTCAATTTGAGTTTGAAGACCGTAACCATAATCTACTAGTCGCTGGCATCGAGTTCCAACCATCTGAAGAAAAAGTAAGCAGTTTATTGTCAATGGTTATGCTTTTATTAAAACATTTCCGCAATGTATGGCTCACTTGCTTGGATATGTCATTATATAGGTGCAACTTCCATCGTTTGAAGAGTACCAACACAATCTCTCTTCTACAGATCCCTTAATGAACTTAAACAGATTCTATCCAAAGGAGTCCACCTTAACGGATACAAAACGGTATTCAATTGGATATGTCTATTTATAAAGATAATCTGAGCAGAACTAATTCTCTTAATGAGAAAGGACAACACTGTCACATGATATCCATGAAAGACTGTTTGATTCCAAATGAAGATTATCCAAACTTCTACAGGTCTAGTTGTTGGTCAAGGTGACTTGTTATACTCAGACTTATCCCTATTGTCTCATAAGTATTTATAAATTGATGCATCATTCTTTGCTTCTTCTTTTTCATGCAGATTTCCAGCAGGCTTTTATCTAACATCAAATAAGGGATTCAAAACACATGTGAAGACCCAATTATTGTCTCCATCAATCACATACACCGTTAAACTTGTATACTACAGTTACTCAAGTGATGAACAAGCGTACGTAGACCTCAAGTACAGATTAAGAGGGGAGACAACAACTTCTGTTGTGTACCTTGCAAATCAGAGACAAGATGATTGGTTGCATATGGCTGAATTGTTTCAATTCACTGGCGATGGGAGTATTGTTGATCTTGAAATTGATTTTGACGATCATGGATCCAAGCTACAAGTAGAAGGCATCCTGTTTCAGCCTCTGGAAAAGTAAGCAGACATATACCGATTTATTCTGTCAATTTTGCATGATGGTTTTATTATCCTTAAACAACAGGTAAACCATTAGAATCTTTTGAATTAACAGTAGCAAAAAGGCTGGGTCTGCTTATAGGTCGAGATTGGTTGGGTCAAAATGGGCCATTTTTGGTTCTGAGTCGGACGTATGGGTTGAAAATGAACTGCGAATGGAATTTTGGATTTCCTTAAAACTGATAAATAGACAAAGGAGATCGATACAAATAATAGTTATGAATACAAATTTTTATAGCTAAAATTAAAACTAAAACTGGTAAACCAATTACTTTGTAATAGGTGGAAGATCAAGTATCAAAGGATGACAAGGTTGAGAATATCGGACAACGAAAGAGAAACTCTACTCAATTTTCAGAAGATGGTCTGGTCAACAGGTATACTTTATAGGAATTATAAGACTAATGTCCTTATTTCGAACCTAATTTAAGTGTAATATTCCTTACACTTGCATATCCTTATGGATTGATAGTGGCTCTCTGTTGATAAACATGGGAAGAAATGTTTAATGCTATCTGCAAAAGCGACTTGGGTAATAGATGACAAGAACTCAGCTTTCGAGTCTTCCCATGAATCAAGGTTCTTTCTCTATTTTTCCTAGCCAGTTTTCCTGTAATAGTTTATATGTTATTCATATGTCTGCACCACTTTGCCACTACCTACGAATACAGACACCTTTGTGAAGAAATTTAATATATTTATAATTTATTCACTTGCACACAACTGATTTACTATTAATATTGGCAAAAATATGTAGAATCTAGTTTGGTAATTTTTATTTACCTTAAGTTGCGATCTATATTTTTATAGACTAGTATTGAAATCTATACAATAAGCAATTCATCCTACACAAGTATCTTCACAATCAAAACCATCACTAGAGATTAATCCTTGTTTCCTCTATCAGACTTCTAAATATTCATGCCCACATTACACAACTTTGCTACATGGAGGTCTGCCACAGTTTGCTTCACCTTAAAACTCATTAGCTTAAGTTTTATAGTGTCATTATTTTTTGCATACAGCACTTCCCAACTCATTTTTTCATCTCTGAAATTATGTAATCTCTTTCCTGCCAAATGAAGTATATATCAGCAGCAAGTACTAGTAATCTAAGGATGCTCCCTATGTCGTTTCACATGTTCTAGGAACAAAATTTTGAATAATATTTTTCCAATCATTAGGCAACCCATTCAGACCCATCATTATTAGCAACTTGACCCATATATTATGTGCAAAAGGGCAGATGATAAAAAAGATGAGAATGTTCTTCACAGATATTAATATATTTGGCATACCATTACTGCACTTATCCCCATTTATAGAAAATTTGTACCATACCAAGGAAAACCACTGCACTTTTGGAGTCTGAGCTATAGGTTTCCATAAACGAATATCAGCAAACAGGACTTCTTTACCTTTTGAGTTTTTCCATACCACTACATCTTTTCACAAAGGATTAGTATAGGCTCTGAGATGCTTGTAACACAAGAGCTATTACATCTTTGATTATAGCTGCATACAAGCCACATTGAATTAAACTACCTGTTCCTAATTTATTGACAATATGATACTTCACTCACCTCCAACAAGTTATTTCATTCCCAACTGTCTAAATTCTCGTGTTTAACTTCCCAAAGACTTTTGTCCTTTAACTCCATTGTAAAATTCTGTTATACTCCATAAATGGGTCCGAACGGGTAATAGTTAAGAAAGACACTTTGTTACACTGCAATATTATTGTGCCTTTTAACTCCATTGTGTGACTCAATTATATTTCATAAATAGGTCAAAACGGATAATACTTGAGAAAAACTCTTTAGTACATTGCAATATTCCATGAATGCTTGATTATTACGTATAGCTTTATTCCATATAAATCTCTTTTATAACAATTCTAGGAAGCATGAATACAATACATAAGCAATCAATTCTGAAAAGCCTTGAAAAAAAGAGCCCTAAACGTTGGATTTTGTACCCTGACGATATGCCAAAGCATTGCCTGACTTTTCTTTGGTGTTGGATGGCATGGAAAATTTCCATTGACCAATTACGCTCACTTTAATTGTTATCACTGTTTGATGCTGGCATATCGTTCAGTTTACCCATAGTGAATGAGAAAGCCCTTAAGGAGCCTTTCATTTCATAGAAATATTAGCAAGTCCACCCGTTAAATAATAAACAATAAACAACTTAACACATTAGTTGGCTTCTACTACTTGGATGCCTTAAAAACTTTCTGAATCAATTACATATTAGATGAGTTTCTTGTATCTGCAGATTTGGAGAAGTCCTTGTAAGAACTGCTGGCTACATATTTGAACTTTTGAATGAAATAAAACCTGAAGTGCTAGCAGCTGATACAAAATATGCAAGCTACTTTGTCTACAAATTACCATCAGACCAATCCAAATTTGAGTGTCCTCTCGAAGTGCCCAATAAAAGGGGTGGAATCTATTATAAATACAGCTATTTAGTAAGCCCTCCAAACACCCCAGTTATCGGACAAAAGTTTGATGAGAACAGATACAACCCGCTAAATAGACACAAACTAAGTGCTCTTCCAAGACAGATGAGGGATGGTTGGATGGAAGTAAGAGTATGGGGATTTCAAACCCAGAAGACTCCCGAAACAGTTTCAATGAATCTTTTGTTCAAGCATCCTGGTGAGAAGGATCTTTGTGGTCTTATTATACGTGGGATTGAGCTTAGACCCATATAGATTCTCTTCTTTGTCTACAAATTACCATCAGACCAATCCAAATTTGAGTGTCCTCTCAAAGTGCGCAATATAAGTGGTGAATACTATTTTAGTTATATCTATTTAGTAAGCCCTCCAAACACCCCAGTTATTGGACCAAAGTTTGATGAAAGCACTTACAACCCACTAAACAGACACAAGTTGAACGCTGTTCCACGAAAGAGGAGTGATGGTTGGATGGAAGTAAAAGTATGGCAGTTTGATACCAGGAAGACTCCTGAAACAGTTTATATGCATCTTAAGTTAAAGCATCCAGTTAAGAAGGATCTTAGTGGGCTTATCATACACGGGATTGAGCATAGACCCATATAGATTCAAGTACATGTAAAACCATCAGTTTGTTTGCATTGAATGTCAAAAATATATTTTCAATTTGAAATTTTATTTGGCAATCAAGATTCCTTTTTTGCCACTAATGCTGGGAATTTATGCTTTGGTAATATAGTTTGCATTAATTAGTAAATTTAATTTATCTTTTATGGGAGATATAGCTAAAACAGAAATCCAATTTCTGCAAAATTGTAACCGTTTCAAATAAAATAATAAAGTTGACAGACAATTGCATTTGCTTACGGTTTTGGCGTACAGTGTACCCAGTTTTTAGCTGTTTGTATCAACTTTGGTCAACTCTGCAAAGTATGAAACATGACAAAAATAGTTCCTGAAAAAAGATTTACTTAGTTTTTAGTTGTTTGTATCACTATGTTGTGAAATAAGGGTAGGGTGTTCACAATTCGGTTCTATTCTGAAAACGGTTTTTGGAAATTTAAATGATGGTGTTCGATAAAATGCTCAAGTGAAATTTGACTTTCTGTTCGTAAATAGCTGTAAGTTCCTCTTTTCTTTTTCTTCTTTTTTATTTGGTTATGTGATGGTAGCAGCCGCACCACTATTTTGCAATTTGCCTTTCTACGTTTCAGGTTTCTTGTTGATTATCGTCTAAGTTGTTTAGATAATAATCATTGTTTACGTATAAAATTAGCAGGAAACTTTTTCAAAAAAATTCAAGTTTGCTGTTTTTGTTGGAGATATTTTGCACCAAATTTGACGAATGTGATGTTTTTGTCGAGAATCTAATACCAATATAGGACCAACAGACCCGGTTAGTCATTTTCCGAGATCAGTTGTTGTCGAGCTCTTTGGACCCTTCCAAGACCATGCTTGCTATCATCTTACATTACCTGCATAAGTACAATTTCACGATTTCTAGAAGCCAACTTTAATGAACTTATACCAAAAAGTGTAACCTCAATCATTGAACAAAAGTATATCTTTAGTGATCAAATTCGAAATCTAGCCAAAATGGACCCATCTAATATTCTTTTTGTTGAACTAGCTTTTCATCATCTCTGGGGATGCTTAGACTGAAGGAAATGGGGCTACCCAACTAAGGGGCGACTCACGACACGTGGCGCCTAGTCAGCATATTGGGTAGCCTCAAAAAAAAGGGGGAGTGGGGCTACCCAGGAGGGTGGGGCGACTCGCGACACGTATCACTTGTAATGATTGTTTTTTTCTTTTTTTTTTCTTTTTTTTTTTTTTTCACTATCAACTTATTAATAATAACTAAAAATACATTTTATATAAATAATAACTAAAAATACATATTAGTTAAATACTAATAAAACATAAATATTACATAATTGTTATACCTAATAATACTAAAAATTATTCTTCATCACTAACAAAATCGTCGACTTCTGGAGGGGCGTTTTCGTCTTCATTCGGGCCACGATTATCCCATACATGATCCACCAAATCCGCCTTAAGCATATTGTGTGTTTCGCGGCTTCTAACGACATTTGAGTTCTCAATCCGTTGCTCCATTGGAGTTTCTTGAGTCCAATACTCGGGGTCCAATGTTTGGTCGTGCTCGTTGAAATCTTGACAATATGCCTTGTCCTCATCCTCCAAAATCATGTTATGGAGAATAATACAAGTATACATGACGGCATGCATTTTCTCCTTGTCCAAATATCTTGATGGAAAACTAACAACTTTCCACCTCTTTTTCAAAACCCCGAACGCTCGCTCAATATCCTTCCGTGCCAACTCTTGTTTCTTCTTAAAGTATTTCCTTTTTTCATCAATTGGGTCGGTGAAAGTCTTTACAAAGGTAGTGTATTCCGGGTATATGCCATCACCCAAATAATACCCGGCTCTGTAATAATTACCGTTTGCATAAAAAGCAGCTACAAATTGAAAATGAAAACGTGTTAGTAAAACATAAAAAGTTATAAAATACATAATTCATTTATTAAAAAATCTAAGAAAAATATAATAACCTGTTGGCGCCAACCCAGATATAATTTCTTCAAGTATAGGTGAAGACTCAAACACGTTGATGTCGTTGTTTGATCCTTGCTGACCAAAATAAGCGTTCCAAATCCATAAATCGGTAGACGCAACCGCCTGAAGTATCAACGACGGTTTCCCAATATCCCCTCGTGTGTGTGTGCCCCGCCATGCGGTCGGACAAATCTTCCAGGGCCAGTGCATGCAATCAATACTACCAATCATGCCCGGGAAACCATGAACCTGCTCATGCACCTCGTAAATACGTTGTAGATCCGTCCAAGTCGGTCTACGTAGATATGTCGGCCCATACATCTCAATAATACCTATTAATAGTTAAAAAGTAACAATTCAAAAAATACTAACTAACTATACTAAAAATATGTAGCAATTCTAACTAATAATGATACAACTAATAATTCTAACTAATAATAATACTACTAATAATTCAAAAAAAATACTAACTAATAATTCTAAAAATAATACCTTGACAAAATTTGGTCAACGACTCCCGTGAAGTCCTCGCCGACATTTCCAGGTTCTCGTCGAATGAATCGACGCTCGATCCGTATGCTAGTTGACGAATCGCGGAAGTACATTTTTGTATCGCGGTGAAACCTAGCTTCCCACGACAATCTTAATTTTGTTGAAAATATGGGTACTCTTCTTCCAACTCATTTGTTATCTTCAAAAAAAGCCGCCTACTCATACGAAAGCGTCGTCGAAATACCCGCGCATCGAATACCGGTTGATCAACAAAGTAAAAACGCATCAACCTCTCGTTTGCCTCCTCTCGACGACGATTCACATACGCCCTTCTTCTAAAAACGGGGCCATCATCTGCTACCCGCTCTTTCACGACTTCAATAAATGTATTAACGGTGTTATAAATGGCACCTTCGATCGCCTCATCTAGTTCCGAAGAATCGGAACTTGATGATGAGGATGACGAATATTCGAAATCTTCCATGAAATTTTTCTGTTTTTTTTTTTTCTGATATGGTGGGTTTTTTTTTTTTTTTTTTTTTTTTTTTTTTTTTTTTTTAATTTTGAAAATAAGAGTGTTGTGTGTGTGTTTTTTTTTTTTGGAAAATAAGTG
The DNA here is from genome assembly GCA_021014915.2 of Artemisia tridentata subsp. tridentata. NCBI lineage: Eukaryota > Viridiplantae > Streptophyta > Magnoliopsida > Asterales > Asteraceae > Artemisia > Artemisia tridentata. The sequence goes on along the minus strand of CP139505.1, from coordinate 98,151,969 downwards.
TTGTGTGTGTTTTTTTTTTGGAAAATAGAGGTTTTTTTTTTTTTTAAAAAAAGGGGGGGGGGGGGGGACAAAGCCGTTTTGCAACGGCTATATTTTTCTCGAACAATGGACACAGCCGCCGAGCCAAATTGGTCGCCAAGAAGCTGGATCGCCTGAGGGGGGCGGTGTTCCCGGCGAACCAGAGGCGATCCAGGGGGGAGTCACCGGATTTAACGCCCCATTCCCTTCAGTCTTACAACCTTACATAT
>CP139505.1:96693240-96760341 GCA_021014915.2 Artemisia tridentata subsp. tridentata | reverse complement strand
TAAGATTGATTTGAGTAATAAATTATATTCAGGGGGTAATGTGTAATTTTCGTAATTTAATGGCTTAATATGTAATTATTAATAATTAAAGGTTGAAATTGTAAATTAAAGGACTTAATTTATAACTTTGATAACTTGAGGGACTTGTTGTGTAAATTATGGATAATTGAAGGGGTGTTCCTTCAACATATTAAAATAAGTGCATATTGTGTAAGATTGGAAAACTAAGGGTTTAATGTGTAATTATAAATACCATAGGGTTTAAAATGTAATTTATGTAATTACAAGGGTATAAAATGTAAATTATGAAATATAAGGGACTAAATGAGTAATTCTGGATAACTTAAGATTTGAATGAGTTAATTATGATATTTTCACTTTAAACCTCCATCTTTGATATATTTACACTTAGAGCCCTAGAATATGAAAACTTGTCATAAGTAACCCTGAACTATCATAACTTGTTAAAATGTAACCTATGTCCATAATATACTTAACCTAATCTGTAATATTAATATCTTACTAATTATGGAAACATTCTAAATATGGAAACTTGCTAATTCTGGAAACCTGCTAAAAATAGAAAGTTACTAAATCTGGAAAGTTACTAAAAATGGAAAGTACTTAAAATGGAAAAGTAAACTAAATAGTAATCTGAGTTAGAATCCTTTGTAATTCCGTCTTCTATTCCTTAGGTGTGAAGAAGGAGAGACCTTGATCTGTTCTGTGCTTCTGTTTCTGTGATTCGCATTTGCATTCGTATTAAGGTACAGATATTCTGACCTTCTCTGTAAGGTTTCCTATGATCTCTGTCATGTTCTGATCTGTTTAGCCTCTGATTTGATACCTTTGCTATGATTCCTTGCTTTGAACCTTTGACCTATGATATGGACCTAGACTGTGAAAACCTCTTTAATTCTGACCTGGAAATGAGTTGAGAAAAAGCTATTTTAAAATGATGTTTACAAATATGATACAATACTCTTTTAATTGGGATTTTACTAACTGTTATGAAAACTATTTAAAAATACTATCGTTATGAAAAACCGTTTTGAAAGATCATTTTTATGAAGACCATTATTAAAAGATTGTTTTAAATGGACTCTTAATTAGAAACCTTTTTAAATGAACTATTACTATGGAACTTGGATTATTTGACCTTCTGATATTGACCTTCTGATGTTGACCTTCTGATGTTGAACCTTCTGATATGACACCCTGATTATAATATGCACCTTTGATCTTTGACCTTTGACTCCCAGTTTGATACCCGAGCCAAAATTTGTTCCCTAGCCATGAAGGTAACATGGCCGTGTCTGTGATGCACCACTGGCATGACTAGCGTGTAGCCCTAGTGATTTGGTTACACCATCCCCATTCTGATTCTGTTATGCGCGCTAAATTTTATATCTGTTATGGCCAATATGATTTGTTCTGGGGGGCGAATGGATGCATCCTAGGTTCGTTCTGTTTTGTGATGATTTGTTATATCTGATTTCTGGTGACTGACGGTGGGTGCAATCCACGTCTTTCATGTTCTGGGAGTTAGCTACTCCATATATTTCTGTTGGATACATGAGGCCACCCCTCATATTATCTGGTTACTTGAGAGGCATCCCCTCTGGATTTCTGACATATGGATATGATATTTCTGTTTCTGGGCTCGTGGTGGATTACTGTCCTAAACCTTTACTCTCTCTGTACCTTTACTTATCTATTTCATTATACTATATCTGTTCTTTTCCTTTTACTTTCATTTCTTTTGCTTTCGTTTCCATTATTATATATCTGTTCACTGAGCTTTTTAAGCTCAGCCGCGTTTCTTTTCCCGCGGCAGGTTTTAGTTGGAAGCTGGGTTATTAGTAGAGAGAACCTTGAACTTAGAAGACCTTGTTAGCTATCCTGGAAGTAGAGATGATTAGAAGAGATCCTTATTTCAGACTTAGAAATTTGTACCTTTCAATTGTAGCCTTGTAATATCAGATTTTCAGTTGTAACCTTGGAATCCTATTGTATTATGTATGTCATATGCTTGTGTTTGTTCTGATAAGAATCCGTATTTGTGACACCTTTGCCCTTGTCGGGTTGGGGTGTTACAATTATGGTATCAGAGAACAGGTTGCGACTTGTAATACATTTACCCTTGACCTGTGAAGTTTGGACCACTAGGTTTCCACTGTAGGCGCTCATAAGATAACCTGTAAGAATTGCTCTAGGATTTCCCTATAGGAACTTAAGTTCTGATCAGTGAGGAATGGGTAGACTATAAGGCATTTGTTTAGGTATCATTGCTTTCGCATCACTCTGATTCGTACCTTGCTCTTGGTTAAAGCTTGTTGAGATCACTTTTGTAAATTGAAAGCTTATGCCTTACACCTAAGATTTGAAACCTAATTAAGCTTTGAAACATTGAAATTTGCATAGAAAGTACCTGACACTATTGAACCTTATCTTTAAATTCCAACTCTGATATCTGATCCTTTTGTTAATCATTTTGATGCCTCTTCGGACAATTCTAAGAATCTCCATGGCGATGACGTACTCGATACATTCTGACACTATTTGATAAGTACCTATGAATCTTCTGACACTATTTAATTCCGTCTTACCCCTCTCTATCCCCATGAAAAGTCTTGTGGTGTTTCACCATGAGTATAAGAATGTTTCCCTCTCATTTTGAACGATAAGATTTGCCTTGTCGATCCGTCATCCTTGGATAGTCAACTTCGATTTTATTCTGATAAAGGATTGGTTGATTGAGCATTCGAAATTGTGACAACAATCGGCGGCTACCCTAAAGAGTGAAGACATCCCTTACAAGGCAGAAGTGTTGGCGATGCAGAAAAAGAAATCTAGTCAAGACGGCGAACTGGAGCTGATGAAGACATGCAGTCTACTTTCCTATTCACCTTGGTTGTACTAAGATGAATTGAGAGCGGAAGCAGACTGGATATGAAGGATTTTAAAGATCGTGCCAAAATTAATTCACATTCCAAGAAGAACATCAGGAGGCTTGACGGACCAGACAAAGTTCACGATTTTGTTTCACTTCCAGATTTATGGACTACTTAAACTTCGTTATATAGTAATAAGATCCCTGATGTTTTAAGTTCCTAGAAACATTTCATTCCGTGATTATTCGTACTTCATGGCTTGTTCTGGAAGATTTGGCGAATTGTGGAAGATCTGACGTTTGTGGACGGCGTACTTGTTCTGCTAAGCAATCTGGGATTCGATACTCTTGCAAGTAGTTTGTTTTTCCCTCTTGCTATGACATCGATTTTGTTGACCTCTGAGACTATAGAAGTACTAGGTGGATTAGTAGGTTGTTTTGTTCACAACTTGAATAAAGTATGATATATGAAGGCATAATTATGTGGTGCTGGTATTATTAACGTGATAATACTTACACCATATAACGTGCCCTCATTGTGGCCATAGGATATCTTGGGAAGTACCTAAAAGTTTAGAATTTGACCCGGCCGGATTATCCGTGATTAGTGAGTCTTAGGTTCATTCTACCTATGCGTTATACTTACCTTCGTTCGTTAAATATCTGGTGATTTGGACTCTCGTGCTGCATTCTGTTGACCTCAGTTATGAATCTTAACTCTTGAAGAGCTCGCTGTGTGGATACATTAATTCGATTTGAAATCTTGTTCGATCCGTATGAGTATTCGTTCTCTTTCCTCTCTGCTTCCTGCAAATTCGAGGACGAAATTTTTTTTAGGGGAAGAGTTGTAAAACCCAAAATTTAAAGCATATAAAAAGACCAAAATGCCCTTACAATTTTAAAATTTATTTAAAACATGTGTAAGTACCAAATAAATTACAAACCTTTGTAATTAAACCATATATGAAATAAATAATTATAGGTCATCATTTAAAATTTTGTACATGCTATAAAATATTTTGTAACACATTATAAGTCATTTGACCAAATTATATATATATAAATTTGTTTTATTGATTCTAATTAATTAAATACAAGATAAGTATTGAAATAAATTAGGAAAATGTTCAAATTAATTTCTGATTTGGTCTATTGTATTGCTGAAATTATGGCCTCAACCCCTCTAGGACCGGATCTTCACTCAATATAATTTATATTCCATTATTTCTTCCTATTCTCCAAAACGAGTTAAACCCTAAACACAAACAAATTCGTTTTCATTCATACGAATTTTGGAGGTCCAAGACTATTTTTCCTGAGTTCATCAATGCTAGGAAGCAAGAAAATTGGCCATTCGATTTATAAAGCCTGAATCTTTATTGTCCAATTTGTTCAAAAGTGAGTAATATTCCATTTTAATTCTTCGACCTTGTAAAATTCGTTTTCTATTTTTACTGAGTTCCTACATCATATAGATCTGTTAAAACTGATTCCAAGGTTTTTTGTCGCGTTTGTGCTCGTGGGAATTTTGGTGTTGTTTTATTCATTCCGAGAGAAGTATTTTCGCCAGCCTATTCTACACGTTCCATATTGGGTTTGGTAATTTATCTCACGTCTCTTACATCATATAAGGTCTAAATAAATGCTAAAACGAACCATGCATGCTCTATGAATTATTTGCGAATTAAACCTTAAAAAGTGATAAAATACTAAATAATTATGTACGAATTTTCTGGGTGCAAGACTAAATTTTTCTGAGCTCTATATAATCCATATAACCTGGGAAAAATATCCATTCGAATTTACATGGCCTATAAAATTTGTGGTGGAATTATTTGTAAAACCGGATTTACGAAAAATAAAGAAAAGAAAGAAAATAAAATAAAAACCCTAGTGTAATTCGATTAGGGTTAGGGTTTGTTTTAATATTCTGGTCCTTAATGATGAGTTTAAGGTTGTTGGAAATGATGGTGTAATGATTGGGATATATGTTAGGGTTTTGGTTTGTTTTATTAATTAACGATTGAAAAATAAAAGATAAGGGGGTGTTTTGTAAATTATGAAACTTGTGGGGTATTTTTAGAATATTATTTGGACTATATATATTTCGTATAAAATATAAGTAGAGGGTCTCATGTGTAAAATTTTGCATTTAAAAGGTTTATTTTGATTAATTATATATATATATATTAATTCGATATGTAATTAAATAAAAGAGAGGGACTAAAAATGTGATTTCTGGAAATTTAAGATTGATTTGAGTAATAAATTATATTCAGGGGGTAATGTGTAATTTTGGTAATTTAATGGCTTAATATGTAATTATTAATAATTAAAGGTTGAAATTGTAAATTAAAGGACTTAATTTGTAACTTTGATAACTTGAGGGACTTGTTGTGTAAATTATGGATAATTGAAGGGGTGTTCCTTCAACATATTAAAATAAGTGCATATTGTGTAAGATTGGAAAACTAAGGGTTTAATGTGTAATTATAAATACCATAGGGTTTAAAATGTAATTTATGTAATTACAAGGGTATAAAATGTAAATTATGAAATATAAGGGACTAAATGAGTAATTCTGGATAACTTAAGATTTGAATGAGTTAATTATGATATTTTCACTTTAAACCTCCATCTTTGATATATTTACACTTAGAGCCCTAGAATATGAAAACTTGTCATAAGTAACCCTGAACTATCATAACTTGTTAAAATGTAACCTATGTCCATAATATACTTAACCTAATCTGTAATATTAATATCTTACTAATTATGGAAACCTTCTAAATATGGAAACTTGCTAATTATGGAAACTCTTTTAATTGGGATTTTACTAACTTTTATGAAAACTATTTAAAAATACTATCGTTATGAAAAACCGTTTTGAAAGATCATTTTTATGAAGACCATTATTAAAAGATTGTTTTAAATGGACTCTTAATTAGAAACCTTTTTAAATGAACTGTTACTATGGAACTTGGATTATTTGACCTTCTGATATTGACCTTCTGATGTTGACCTTCTGATGTTGAACCTTCTGATATGACACCCTGATTATAATATGCACCTTTGACCTTTGACCTTTGACCTTTGACTCCCAGTTTGATACCCGAGCCAAAATTTGTTCCCTAGCCATGAAGGTAACATGGTCGTGTCTGTGATGCACCACTGGCATGACTAGCGTGTAGCCCTAGTGATTTGGTTACACCGTCCCCATTCTGATTCTGTTATGCGCGCTAAATTTTATATCTGTTATGGCCAATATGATTTGTTCTGGGGGGCGAATGGATGCATCCTAGGTTCGTTCTGTTTTGTGATGATTTGTTATATCTGATTTCTGGTGACTGACGGTGGGTGCAATCCACGTCTTTCATGTTCTGGGAGTTAGCTACTCCATATATTTCTGTTGGATACATGAGGCCACCCCTCATATTATCTGGTTACTTGAGAGGCATCCCCTCTGGATTTCTGACATATGGATATGATATTTCTGTTTCTGGGCTCGTGGTGGATTACTGTCCTAAACCTTTACTCTCTCTGTACCTTTACTTATCTATTTCATTATACTATATCTGTTCTTTTCCTTTTACTTTCATTTCTTTTGCTTTCGTTTCCATTATTATATATCTGTTCACTGAGCTTTTTAAGCTCAGCCGCGTTTCTTTTCCCGCGGCAGGTTTTAGTTGGAAGCTGGGTTATTAGTAGAGAGAACCTTGAACTTAGAAGACCTTGTTAGCTATCCTGGAAGTAGAGATGATTAGAAGAGATCCTTATTTCAGACTTAGAAATTTGTACCTTTCAATTGTAGCCTTGTAATATCAGATTTTCAGTTGTAACCTTGGAATCCTATTGTATTATGTATGTCATATGCTTGTGTTTGTTCTGATAAGAATCCGTATTTGTGACACCTTTGCCCTTGTCGGGTTGGGGTGTTACATTAGTTGTCTCTTTCCATGTATCTATGTTGTGCCTGGCAAATTCACAAACATCACGGACTCTCAGCTTTGGCAAAAAGGTCATTGCATGCCCTTTTTGAGGGGGAGAATTAGCGCGTGTTTCCTAGCAGTTCCGTCTCCACCGATGTGAATTTTAGCGGCTCCGGTTACAGCGGGTCAGATCGTATCGGTTCAGTCTCCAGCGGTTTAAATCTTAGCAGTTCCGGTTTTAGCGGGTCAGATCGTAGCGATTCAGGATTCAGTGGTTCAGTCTCCAGCAGGTTGAATATTAGCGGTTCTAGTTTCAGTGGTTTAGCTTTCAGCGGGTTGGCTCTTAGCGACTTTCCTAAGATTTCAGCGGTTTGATACTTACTGTTGTGCAGTTTGTTCTTGAATTTAATTCCCGGTTAGATCTCAAGAACTGTAAAATCCTGTACACAGTACGACAACTATTCCATGCACGGCACCAATAACATCCAAGCAGTTGGGTCAGACAGCTATGTTTGTTTGGACTGACTATGAGTCTGGGGCACTGCTAAGAATTTGCGCATGTTTCTTCTCCCTTTGACTATTCAACCGCACAAAATGATCACGAAGTTAATTTGGCATTCCTTGTTTGAGATTGAAGTTGAATTTCACGAAGGCGTCTACTTAGTTTATCTTGAAGTCGGGGTTGGTTGGATGCATGACCTTCAATGATAACTTGCTCGTGCTTAAAATTTAAGTTGAAGACTTGGGTTATCTAGTTACCAGCAGTCGGGGTAACTATCACTTAAGAGTCATGGGAGTACTCAGTGTCACACGTCAATGACGTTGTCGATAATCGCAAGAGGTGTTAATGTCTCATACGTTGGTTGGGTATTGAGCACTTAGAGATTTGTTTGGAGCATTAATTCTCTACACCGTTCTTCCAACATTAGTGCAAGCTTAAGTAACCAATTTGGGGACTTCTACTTCAGTTTTTCAATATTGGTATATCGGGTTTCCTTCATCATGTGGTCACAAATAGATGTTTGTGTACGAGGTTGGTCAGTTGGACAAAGGTTTAAAAGTTGTGATGTGATCTGTAATTCTCACAAGATATTCTTAACCCAAACAAATGTTCACCAAAACCAAATCAGTCATGCCACATTCAATCTGTTACTGTCTCACGGTTTCTTCTTGGTTTTGTAAAATCCCGCGAAAGAACTTATTTCTCGGTTTAAACCATAGATTTGTAAAATCCAGTGATGATGGGCTTAGCGCTCTTGACCATGATCGGGTTAAAACCATTATCAAAGTTCAGCTATTACATCACAAATGGTTGGATCGGGGCATTTAATCGACAAGATGTGACTACGGCGTTTGTTCAGTATTATTTATTTGAGGTTGAAGTGAAATTTCATGAGTGCGTGCACTTAGTATCTGAAGATATCGGGGAGGTTGGATGAAGAATCTTCGAGATTCTTGTTCGAGCTTTCAATACAATGACGAGGACTTGGATATCTAGTTATTTTTTCTTTCTCCCTATTACAAAATAACTATCACTTTAAGGAGTCACGTTGTAGTGCTCAGTGTCACACGAAGTTGTGGATATCCAAGAGGTGATGTACGTCTTATACTTGATGGTTGGTTGGTTGAAGAGTATAGAGTACTTAGGGATTCGATGTTGGACGAAATCTCTGCACCGCTCTTTGTCTCGCATTAGTACAAGGTTAAGTCACAAGTTCGGGTTATGTTACTTCAGTCTCAAGTTCATCATATTGGGTATTTCTCCATCAGTGGTCACGTTGTCAAGCCGACAAAATGATAATGGGGTTGGTAACGAGTTAGATGAGAGAAGTAGTAAAGAGAGAGATTATGACGTCTGTACACATCAGTGCAGGCCTCGCTCTTCATCATTATGACGTCTGTACACATCAGTGCAGGCCTCGCTCTTCATCATAATGACGTCTATACACATCAGTGCAGGCCTCGTTCTTCATCATTATGACGTCTGTACACATCAGTGCAGGCCTCGTTCATCAAGAAAAGAAAAGTGTACGCTTGAGTGCACTTTATCTTCAAAAGAAGAGGAATCTTCTTATTTATGGCCATTCTCATCAACAAGTTGTTATGCTCTTTCCGTGCTTATTCAGTCTTCAAGTGGATCGGTGCATATAGGAGTATATTCTTATTCACTTGTTCTACCAAAAATTGCAGTTGGTAGGCATATGCAATTTTTGAAGGGGGGAAAGGGTGAATAAACAACATGTCAGTCTTCAAGAATCGTCAAGCGGAGCTACTTACCGTTGATGGTATTAATATTCACTAGTTCAATCATCAAAAATTGCAGTTGGCAGGCATATGCAATTTTTGAGGGGGGGAAAGGGTGAATATTATTCTACATGTTGATTGATGATTGAGAAATGGTCATACGACTCCTGAATACGTCAGTTCAGGAGTCGTGCAAACCATGTTCCTCCAACACTATTCTTCCTTCGTCTATTAAGGTGTTGAAGAACATGGTCAGGGAATGCTAATCGACATCGTCTCACGGGCTGATTCAATCAGTAACAAAGGGTTTCTAGTCAATGCTTCATGTATACGTCATCAGGCTACATGTACACATAATGATGATGATTCCGATTAATCGTAACCATCATGGGGGAGAGAAATGTGTACACCAAGGAGGCATAAAAAGTTCACGTGATCGAGCTTAATCGTGTATCCCGGTGTTGAAAAGCCGCAGAGATGATCAGTGGCTCAACTTGTCACCTTGGTATTAACGTTTCAATGTTACGTCATGGTATGATTAATCGTAACCATCAAGGGAGAGAGAATGTGTACATCAAGGATGCACAACAGGTTCACGTGATCAGGGCTTAATATCCAAATATGGATACATTCTATAGATGATCAGTGGTTCAACTTGTTACTTTGGTGTTATACTAAAGACTGAAGAAGGTCGAGTCGTCAGTCTATTCTTCATTCTCGGTTGGGTGTTATCATCTCATGTGTATACTGCGGGTTGATGGGTTATATGTAAGGTTACTGGAAAGCATTTGGTGAGATGAAGGCGGTTGGTATTCTGTTCCTCTATATTGGGCAATCTTGAAGAAGGTCGAGTCTACAGTCTTCTCTACATTCTCCGCTATGTGTTAGAAGACTTAAGACGGCATGCATTTGGTTATCAAAAGACTTCTTCATATTATGGGCGTTCATCCAGAGTCTTCTTTCTATTATGGGTGTTCATCAGAAAGGTTGTCAGATTGGGGGAGAGCACTAATTAGGGGAGAGTGAAAAGCCAGAATCAATCCCTGATTTAAAGTGCTCACATTACTCTTCAGCAAGTTAAATGATGGAAGCGGAAAAGATTTAGGATGCTGAGGAGTAATGATTTTCGGTTCGTATCCTTGTATATATTTTGCTTCTTTTCATTATTTTTCATATCTTATACCATTTTGTAAATAGATATATAGAAATCTTGCTAATTGTAAATAGAGAAACGAAAAATCAGAAAAACCATAAAAATTAAAAAATTAGAAAAGACCAAAAATAGTTTCACCTAGGCATGTCTTCTGTTTATCGATAACATTTACGGACTTAGAAATGTCATTCAATAATGGCACGGGTCTTTAAATGAAGCTCGAGCAGAAGTTAAAATGGATTGTTAAAACATGTCTAAATGGCTTGCTATTACTTTAGATAGCAACCCGAGCTTCAAAATGGGGAAAACACGTCGCCAAAAAGACGGCTGTTCCTTCAACTAGGTGATGTTCACCTGGGCATGGATTACTTTATATCCATGTTTCTTCGATCTGATGTACGTTTCAGTGCATCATTTCTGGTAAAGGAAGAGAAATCTTCTTTGTATACAAATAGTTTTCATTCAATGATTCTTCTGAAAATTATTTGTGAGACACTTGGTGGATATGTGTTGTATGAAATTTGTTTATACTTGGATTATGCATAAAATTTGTCACTCAATCAACGACTACAAATCTTTAACTAGGTCATTGATTGAGGGGGAGAGTGAATTCAAATTTTATATCATCAAACGGGCTTCTTGGTTTACTCATACTTGCTAGAAATGGTTTTGGAGTTAATGGGGTATTAGTTGAAGAGGATCTTGCTATAACTTTATATCAAATGGCCAAATGTGTGAATTGCTAGAAAGTTTAGGACATTATGTGCAATTTGCTTATAGTTTCCTAGCTTTATGTATCTAGAAGGTTCATTTGTGTTACTTTGGAATCCTCGTTTAATCCCCTAAATACGTTAAAACTCGAAACCTAAAAGAAGTTAGAAAACCAATGTGTTTGATGTTCTTGAATACCCCATAGGAATTTGTATGATCTAAATGAATGAGTTTCAAATGTTGTTTGACTTGTGTTAGTCGATTGCTGCTTAGTGGTTGTTGTTTTTGTGCTTATGTTCTCAGGAATCGCTTAGGTATATTTCTATCATATTAGAATCATGTTCCTAAGTTCCTGAGTTGAATATCTATATCTGTGTGAATTGCCATGTGCATGATTGGTATTTGCTTTTCTTGCTAGATAGTGGTTTGACGTAGTTCCTGATTGTGGTTTGATTATAAGATGAACTTGGTATTATAATGTAGCAAGCTGCTGAAGGGTAGCTATTAAGGAATAGTGTATCTGTATGTATGTATATCTGTTGATATTCTTATGCAGATTCCATAGCCAAATTGAATGTGCCAGTTCCCATTCTAACCATTTGATCAGGCGTTCAAAACTCTATTAATTGGCTCAGAATTCACCACGACAACAACAACGGCAGCAACAACAACAACAACACCATCATCATAGTCGACTTGTGCATAATAAGCAGTGGATCTCCCTCTTAGTTTAAGGGGGAGCAAAGTATGTTTCATCATCAGAACATGTTAAACCTGACCACATTTTCTCCCATGTTTTCTAAATTATTTAAATCAATTGGGATCACAAATCTCAAAAGGTTTGAAATTTTTGATCGGGGGAGAGAATGTGATTTAAATATGAAACCTGATGAAAATGTGATGTTTTGGATTTAAATGTAAGCTCTCCCATATGTGCTAAACTCTTTCGTATATCGATGCACATATTGAGGGGGAGCGAATTGACAAAAAGGATTTAGCATGCATCTTATGTGAGCAAGGCTCAGACTTCACCAATGAATTGACGATAGCTAAAGTCAGTAGTCGAAAGGACATGTCCTGGACGGGTAATAATTTCAAGCCAGTTTATCTGGTGATGTAAGCGTGTCTCGCAAAGGACGTGTCTGAGTAGAATGTACCGATTTCGAGCGATTTTCCTTGAATATGATCTGGACGGGTAATAATTTCAAGCTAGTTCACTAGTGATGTAAGCGTGTCTCGCGATGATCATGTTCTTGGAAAATCAATCAATTCAAAAGTGCGAGCTTCACCTGACATGTGCAAATTTATAAAACAATTATTCGAGCACATGTTGAGGGGGAGCATTTGAAAAATATAAAACTCTCAAGTGTTTGCAAAAATTGTGTTTTCAGAATCATGAACACTTTGAGAGATTTTTCAAATGATTTGGTTTGGCAATCGTGGAAGAATATCAAAGACCGACCATTTTAATTTATGTATGGAGTTATAAGGATGGTTAGGTTAGGCTCAAGTTCCCACGATCCCGCCAGAGCCGGAGGGATCTACCCAGGGACAATCCACTAGTTAGTGTAGAAGTCCTTAGGTATGATTAAAAAAGGAGAAAATTGGTTAAGGGAAAAGGCCGACTGAGATGGAGCTAGTACTGGAACAAACCCAACAAGGTTCTAGTAATGAAGTCTCGGTAAGCACTGAAGGGGTTGAAGAATTAAAAAGAAATGAAGTGAGAAAGGGTGAAAAGAAATAGCCCTCCTTACAACTTAGGCAGAAACCGGGTCAATACATATGCTGTCAGAATCACTTAGTTGATTGCTGACATTGAAGAAAAAGTATCATGGACCCAGTGATACGCTGCACAACCCTCCCTAGCCACTCAAGGTCCCTCAAAGGATTCTTGTTTCAATTGTCACGGAGTTCAATACATTTCTATCGTCTCTCTCACTCCGAGTTAGATGATATTGAAAAGGTGGCAGTCCTCTCCAGCCTCCGATCACCAAATCAAAACGCACAATAGAGTCTAGAGCCACGAGATGTATAAAAAGATCTCTTAGGGACACAAACTATTTCTACACTGGTTGTTCAACATTAAGGACACCAAGTGTAAACTCATGAGTCCTACGCAGATCTTAGCAATCTGCCAGAACATTTATGAGAGAATTTACATATGTAATTCTCAATGATTGAATGGAAATTCCTGCCAGGGCCAACATCAAGCAGCCCTGAAAGCAGGTCACTTCGGTAATTCCCTGTGGATTACGCTTAGTGATCGCGGCGGTTTCAAACGGTCTACAGTCGTGGAGTGATCTCCAGCGACTCACCTAATCGTTGATGTGCTACGGTTCGATCTTAAAAAGCCCTCTGTGGGTTTTCGATTAGGAACGGTCTTGGTAAGGATTAGAGAGAGTTTTCACACTATGCTGTTAACAATCTCAAAGTCCGAACCTGTAAGTACCGGACGTTTTATTGCTAACTGTCGTATGCAGGAACATCTGGCGATTGTAGCTGATTGCTGTTGCAGCTGTTTGCGGTTGTAGCTGATTGAAGTTGCAACTGATTGCGGTTGTAGCAGATTACAGAAAAGATGCCCATCCAACACCACATGTTCACACTACATCATCATTGTAACTCAACAAAGTCATGATCAACCTAAAAGACCTTTAACACGGCTTCTGCAAACTCTGATGCTAAAGATCATGACACCAAATAGTGTGAGCATGTCGGCTCAAAGATTTACACATCACATGGAAACATACTGCTGAAAGATGACTTGGAAACAAATGTTGGATGATAAAGTCGATGAATACTCAAAGATCATCCAAAACAATCAATCAGTCATCAAATCATTACTGCTGAAGGCACAAAGACTAAAGACATTGAAGAATCAAAGACTACGAGCTATGACGTCAAGTTCAGAAGACAGAATGCTAGAATTCAAATTATTATTTCCGGGGTGACCTCCCTTAGGGGGAGATTGTTAGGAATATAAATATTCAGATGAAGGCTCGGTCACCCCGAGCATCTATTTAGCATCTACATAGCTCGTAGGCTTATTTATATTAGCTTAGCAATATTAGTATTAGTATTATTAGTTTAGTCGTATTTATATTTGTGGAGTGGGTCGGGGCTTTCCCCACTGTCAGCTCACTCCACAGCCCACTAGGGGCACAAATATTAGTAAGTATATATAACCCTTCCCACACAAGGGAAGGGTGGAACTCTCATTACATTTCAATCTAATCTTTTTGTTTTTAAGTTTCTCCCACCTCTCTCTAAAACTTCATCTCTCTAACTCAAGTATGGATCTACTCTTTCATAATCCAAGACCACCCGAATCATCCACACAATCAAGATGGTTATATCTTACATGAAGCAAGACCCTTTCGGGGCCGAAGCAAGACCCTTCTGGGGCTGGAGCTTCCCGCCTAAATATTTCCCGCCTGAATACGTCGCTATCATGGGCCCACCAGACAATGACAAATAAGTCCTATAAATAGAAGGCATTCATCACTATAATGGTATGATCTCTCTCTCACTAAAACACATACATACCTCTTACTAAACTGACTTGACCGTCGGAGGGTGGCTCCGGGGCTTCGGCCCCGGGACCCCTTCTAACCGGTTTATTTCTTGTACTGCAGCAGATATCCAAGATCGGGATGACGTGGGATGGCTCAATCTACCGTCAAGACCAGCCCGACGGATTTATGCTCCAACAAGTAACATACCCAATTTTATTTTATTTTGTTGTTGTTGAAAAGGTTAAGGATATATATATATTCAAACTCAAAAGACATGTACATAAGGAAGTTGATAAAAACTACAAATATACATTCAATCGGAACTAGCTAGCTACCTGTTTGCGACAACGGATACTAAAAAATTTCAAGCGATTAACATGAATAGAAAACAAAACATGATATAGCTTCACCATTTAAAAAAGTTCAAATTACTCCAAACCAACTATTTTGGAAAAATGTACATATCAAAGATAAGAAATTATACTATGTACTCCAAACTATTTGATCAAAATTTATGAACGGTTAACAACACACAACCTTTTGGAGAGAATTCTACATTTCTCCCATTGTTTTCCTCAATAATTAGCATTATAGAGAGCAAAATATAACATGTGTGGATCTATACCTTTTCGGTGGGTCCCTAAATCCTTTTGGTGTGCTTAACTTGTGCCCCTATGACACAAGTTAGACAAACCCGTTGTAAAATGTTATGACCGTCAAATCAATCTATCTATCTAGAGTGTAATAAGTGTTATTTAGCCTGGGCCCTTAATTAACCGCGAGTAAATGGACCATATCCACTTGCCCTAGTTGCAGAAAATGTCAAATTTCTCTATAGTTTCATTATCTTGATTTATAGGTACAATACAAATAAATAAACAAAATACATATATACAAGATAACAAGAATGGAAAATCTTATGCTCACAGAATTTATTGATTTATTATCTATACACTTATACATACACGTACATATATAGAAAGAGGAGGGGGGTGTCTACGCCACATAATGAAACTTTTTGTGTGCAAAAAAAGTTACAAGTGATAAAAAGTATACAAGTTATATCGTCAGTGTTGCAGTTCTGTTGCTTAGTTGTTAAGTGCTCTTCGAGCTTCTTGTTAATCTTAATATAATCTTCGTCGTAAAAAAAACAACTTTTGTATATGATATATGATATGGTTTGTACGTAAAAAGACTTTTAAATTTAGGGCCGTAAACGAATCGGACGAACAGGGACGAAGCCTTGTTTATATTTGTTCGTTTAATTTTAACCGGAAAAATAAACGAACACGATCGCTAGACAAATTTTCTTATTTATGTTCGTTTATTAAGAAACTAAGGTTATTCATGTTCGTTCAATAAATATTAAACGGATATAAATGAACGAGCATACACGAACGTAGACTAATAAACATAAAAATTTTAAAAATATACATAATAATGTGTTCTATAAAGTATTGTTTTGTTTAAGTAAACCAATTTTGAAGTGTATAATAAATATACGATATACGAAAATAAACAAACGTTAACGAAGTCATAATCATATCAGACACTTACGAACATAAATGAACAGATAAGACTTTTGTTTATGTTCGTTTATTTAACTAAATAAACATAAATTATTGTTTATATTCGTTCATTTAATAAGTAAACGAACGTAAACGAACATTTTACCGAACGATTCATGAAATGTTCACGTTCAGTTCGTTACGGCCATACCTAAATTTAAAGATATACATACATACGGCTATATTAGCAAAAACACTCATGCAAACCACTACAACTCATTAACGTAAACAAAAAATGAAACATAATAAAACCTTAACTTTGTCAAATAATACTTAATTCTTCACTATCAAACTCATCCGGTCCATGGTTGTGGGAGCTAAAATAAGCTTCGGGACATCTATCAACAATGTTATTATCCCTACAAAACGGTAACCAAATCTTTGCAAACTTTGCAGCTTCAATAAAAGCAAAAAGTGTCAAGTCAGAACCACCATCATCAGACACATAAACTGATAGCTTCTCAGGAGGATAATCATATGCCATCAAAGACAAAGCAGTATTGACAACGTTCATAGGCGGTTCTTTATACGGATCAGCCGTACATATGAATATATCTATACTAGGGTAATCTTTTTTGCTTAGGGTTTTTTCAAGGTTTTCAGGGTAGACTTTTCGTATGATGGGACGAAGGCGAAAGGAGGTGGTGGTAGCCCACATGAAGGCGAGGATGATGTCGGAGATTAGGAGGGTTGTTGTGGTGATGACTGAGATTATGGTGGTGGAGTGGTGGATGAGTGTAAAGATATGGTGGTAGATAAGGGTGAAAATGGCACAAGTGTAAATAAGTGCGAATATTCGGTTGAAGGTCGTGCATGGCATGTGTTTGTATGTGTGAAGGGGTTCTCTCATTTTTCACTTAGGTTTGGAGATATTGTTTGTGGTATATATGTCACTATTTATAAGCCTCTTGCTGAACCATATGATATAGAGACTCGGGAAATCACTATTAAATATAGTGTTACGATGAGGTTAATTTGATGATCAGGTAAATGGATGATGTTTTCTAGTTCAAGTTTAGTTAGAAAGGATCGGTGTTTTGAGTCAAATATATGCTGCCTAACGAGGTATCACGTCATTGTTTCCGAACCATTACACTTAATTGCCACCCTCAAGATATTTACGTAATAAGGTTGGAAGGGTGAGTATGTCAGGACGTCTGGCCATTTAGAGTTTAGGAAAAATGTTTTTTGAATTTTTGAATTTTTTTTACGGAGTAGTTGTAAGTACTCGTGCGACTCGATACAAAGTTATTTTTACAAGTAACTATGTAAAGTAGTGTAAGCTAGTGTCAACACATATATAATTACTAGAGTGATTAATAATGTCTAGCTACAAACGAGTTAATTCAATCTCTTGTCTTTTACTCCTAAATTTTCATGAAATAGACGCCAGTAAAAGACCGTTAATATGAGTAAAGTTAAATTGACTTGTCGTTAAGCGTTTAAGATATTAATATTTCCATAACTACACTTAAGCTCATCATTAGTTTATTGTTTATTTTCTAAGGCTTAGATAATTACTTCGTTACGTGGAAAATTTTTCAACTACTCAAGTATCTTTGAGCACAAAACGTTAACAAATATACGAATCCTGATTCATCAATAATTGTACTATATCTTTTTCGAGTTGTCAGAAATAGTCCTACGTAAATAATAATGTTGTTGGGCCGATTCATAATCCAATGATCTCTCTTTAAGATTTGAACATAAAATAATTTAAGTGTAAAATGAAGTCAATGAATGATAGAATATTCAGGGAGTCATCTTCAAAGTTCTTCAGATACTAAAAAAGTTTCACCGTTTCCTAAGGCGTAACTCAGTAAGTAATGTCCCTGAACCAGGAAGAAAATGATAGAGAGTTTCTTGTTGGTTTTTCTTCCTCACTCTCGAATAGGTGAACTTGGTTCGAATCCATTTACGATCTCGAGTTTCCAGACACATCGGTATAGTATAATACGAGACAATGGAATGCAATGGGATAGATGGTAGAGGGCTGCCTGCGCCTAAAAGCATATCAACGAGTTAACCTATATGCATGTTGACTGGCCTAAAAAGGCCTGGAAATGGCCATATATATATATATATATATATATATATATATATAATATATATATATATATATATATATATATAGAGAGAGAGAGAGAGAGAGAGAGAGAAGAGAGAGAGAAGGCAATCCTCGTGGAATTTATCAGAAAAATGGAGAGAGAAATACTAGATGGATTTTATCCCCTATATCGAACACACACCATGGATAGTGTATACAGACTCTTCTTTCATTTGCAATTCATTTCGGGTCAATGAGATGATGGAGTCAGTGAGGTGATGACAATAACTCATTGACTCGCTGATAAGTCAAAGACATTCTCAACTTAGATATTTATGAAAAGTATCTAAGTCCCTGAAACAATAAGGCAGGAACTTTCTTAGAAAGATAAGTAAAAAAACACTTACAACAGAAAGCCAAAAATTGTACAAGAGTTGTTAGAAAAAGGAAAATAGATCTCAACAATGTTCCCGAAAGTACCAGTGTACCTTACAAATTAAATGCTCGACACATCGCTTTTATCCCACGGGTATCCACCTCGTATTCTGCTTATAAAAGAGAATATTTCAACAGAGTAAATGATTATCTCTTGCAATTAATGTGATACGCATTCAAGAGAACATTTACTAGTCAATAGAACTTAAGTCCCTGAATACATTCAGTGTGTTAATACAAATAATGCCAAAAACGTCATTTACATTCTCCGGTCTCTACATGTTTTCATAATCACAAAATATAAACACGTTACGTAAAATTACGCTTAACAAGTTTATAATCGAGAAAACTCGTTTCAATCACAACATTACTTAAGGTATGAACAAACAATCTACCAACTTAGTTAAGTGATCAAATAATTTATTTTTCATTAAACCTCACATATTTATGTGACAAAACATTTTTACAAAAGTATTTTTGTAATTTTAAAGAAATGTTTTATTAGGAAAATCATCTTTCTCGCATTGTTAATACAATTCAAAAACGATTTTCTAATGCATGCATACCGTACTCAAAATCCCTGATCGGATCATGTAACTAATATATAATCCGACATGGAAAAACGAGCAAGTTTGAACTAAGGATACTTTGGATTATCTTTTAGGTTTTATTTTGTCTAGAGTCGAGATAATCACATCTCCACATATGTTTCATGTAAGCGCACACTAGGAATACCTTCTTCCGAAGGAATTTCTATCTTACTGGTGGCGGTCCCTTATCTCCAAACGGTCCCCAAATTATAAAGGACCGTCGCCCTATATACGGGACCGTCCAGTATGTCTTTTCTGTCGTTATCCTCCTTTCTGATTCATTGATTCCGCACTCTTAATAATCTACTTGCTAGTCTAACCTACACTTCCCTTATTACTAAAACATAATTTGAATTAGTTAAACATAAGATGCATGTTTTGCCTAAGATAGAACTCCCTCCTTCTATTTAAACCTTCATCTTCCTCCTCAAATCTCATGGCATAACTTCTTCTTCCTCCTTCCTCACAATGTCATCCCCTAGAAAACTTAGAATGTCGGTCAAACCCATTTGGAGGAAGAAACAAAGCCTAGGCAACTTCATGAATAATTCCACCACTTCAAACACTCACAATCCCAACTTCAACCCAAAATCTCCAACTTACAAAGAAGCATCTTCCTCATCCTTTTCCTTCTTTTCTTCACAACCCCAAAATGAGTCTCCATCCATTCACAAAGAGTCTCCTAACCTCAATCCTCAAGATCATTCATTGCCACCAACATATCCACCTCCAATGACAAATCCAAACTCTCTACACTCCATCAAAGCTCAAGAATTCTCCCATCTTGTTGACTTGAACCTCCTAAACATCACTCTCTCCCTAAAACTTCATCCTCCAACCGTGCCTCATCCCTCTCTTGACCAAGTGGATGCCCATGGGGGTTATTGTGTTTGTTGCATTTACAACCGCAACCACTTTCAAAAGATCAAGAATGATCTTGACTTCATCACATCTATTCTCTTGCCACCCGGCTTTCCACCACCTTCAAGCAACACTCTTTCACCACCCTTTCTCCGCAAGTCTTAGACAACATGCATGCTCTACAATAAAACCGGACCTATCTTTGAAGACTAGACTAGAAATAGGACTAGTAATATAGGACTTTGTTGTAATGGTCATCCCTTTGTATGACCTTGTCATGTCTTATGAATGTTTAATTTTATGCATGCTTAGTTAAATTTTGTATCCTGTCTAACTTACTGCCGACGGTCCCTTAACTATCCGGCGGTCCCTAATATATAAAGGACCGTCCAAGCATTTACGGGACCGTCCAGCAACTGCTACTCTGATTCTATCTTTTCTTATTCTCATCTATTTTGTGGGTTGCTTATGTATACTCTTGCACCTGTATGCTAACTTGTTTTTGTAGCAAAATATCATTTTATCGATTCCCCAATGCCCTCATCTAAGGGGAGCATTAAGCAATGGGGAGTCTTGATACCATCGATTTCTTTCCTCTCTACACATCGACGAAGCCTTTTTTATTTTACAAAAATGGGGAGAAGAAAACGAAACTCATTAAAAACTTATTAAAGCTTAATTTTACCTAAAATGAGTTTATATTTTGTAATCATCAAAAAGGGGGATATTGTTAATACAAATAATGTCAAAAAATGTCATTTGCATTCTCCGGTCTTTACATGTTTTGATAATCACAAAATATAAATACACGTTACGTAAAATTACGCTTAACAAGTTTATAATCGAGAAAACTCGTTTCAATCACAACATCACTTAAGGTATGAAGAAACAATCTACCAACTTAGTTAAGTGATCAAAGAATTTATTTTTCACTAAACCTCACATTTTTATGTGACAAAACATTTTTACAAAAGTATTTTTGTAATTTTAAAGAAATGTTTTATTAAGAAAATAAATTTGAATTTCAAATTCTCGAATAGTTAGTTTTCCCGCCTAAAACCAGATAAGTTTTTCACCAGATAAACTTTCACCACATCAGGACAAAAATAGGAGCGTATGTCAGGGACTGTCCCCTGCTCCTCCTGGTGCCTATAAATACTGAACTGTTTCATTTAAGAAAAAACACCTCTTGAGCACTAAAACTTTCTGTCTTCTAAATTCACTCTAAATACTCTTCTTTGATCACATTAACGGGTTGTAAGTTGTTTACAAGTGATCACATCCATCCTTTCTCCAAGTGCAAGAGAAGAACACTCGTATTCGTCAATAAACGAAGTGTTGAAGAATAGTCATTCACCTCATATATAAACCGTTGTTACGGATCTCTCATCAACCTCCATTCTTTGTATCTTAATTCTTGTGTGTAATCCGACTTGAGTGCAAGCTCGGAATTGTGTGTTGTGTTGATTCGGACTAAAGTGTTGTTTCGAATAGTGTAGCCACGTGGGCTTTCGTGTAGATTGGTTCTAGCTAGGATTATGACTCGATATTCCGCTTAGTGTCGCTAAACCTTGTGTAAGCTTTGGTGTACGGTTTGTTCCGCCATAAGGGAGTGTGTTGATATAGTGTTTGCGAAACTCTCGAGTGTGAGACTCGAGGAGTAGAGTAGGGCGAAGAGTGAGTTTCGTAGCTGAACCACTATAAATATCCGTGTCCCGGTTTGATGGTTTCTTTCCCTATCTTTATTTACTTGTTTATTATTGTGTTCATTAATTGTTGTATTGATATCACATAAGATTCGAATGGAGAAATATTTCAAAACAAACTTGAAAATAAATATTTTCAAAACGTAATTAAAATGGTGAAACTATTCAACACCCCATTCTAGTTTCTACACAAAGTGTTAGCATAGTTCTTGCATAAACATTAACTTTGATTTTTGTTTATGTTTGGGAGGAGATCACCATACTTTATCGTTCAACTTATATTGTTATTTCGCAAACAATCTTGAAGAAATTTTTTGATTCATTTCTAATAAGAATTTAAATGTTAAAAATTCTTGTGTATCTTTGTTTAATTGTTTATCTTTGTAAAAAACCCTTTTAGTATTTGCTATTAGACACGGAAGTTGGTTAGATAACTTAGTTTATGTTACTATAGCCAACTAAAAAGGAACAACAAATTTAGAGTAAACTCCAAAATGCATCCCTGTGGTTTACCCAATTTCGTACCATACATCCAAATTTTTTTTTTTTTTTGCAAAATATACATACCTCCATTAGTAAAAGTCAAATACAATACAACCCTCCGTTAAAATAAGGACAAACGGCGCAAACCATTTCTCCGTTATCTCCTAACGAGATAGAAAATGTTTACACCATTAGTCCTCTGGGTTAACTCTATTTGCACAATTAGTCTTTTTTTACGTTTTCGTCCGTTTTTTTACGTTTTCGTCCGCTTATTTACGTTTTCGTCCGCTTTTTTACGTTTTTGTCCGCTTATTTACGTTTTCGTCCGCTTTTTTACGTTTTCGTCCGTTTTTTTACGTTTTCGTCAGTTTTATTTCGTTTTTGTCCATTTTTTACGTTTTCGTCCGTTTTTTTCGTTTTTGTCCCTTTTTTTTACGTTCTCGTCCGTTTTTTTACGTTTTCGTCCATTTTTTTTACGTTTTCGTCCGTTTTTTTTCGTTTTTGTCCCTTTTTTTACGTTTTCGTCCGTTTTTTTGGTTTTTGTCCCTTTTTTACGTTTTCGTCCGTTTTTTTAAGTTTTCGTCCGCTTTTTTCGTTTTTGTCTCTTTTTTTACGTTTTCGTCCGTTTTTTACGTTTTCGTCCGGGTTGTTTACGTTTTTGTCCATTTTTTTACGTTTTCGTCCGTTTTTTTTTGTTTTTGTCCCTTTTTTTTACGTTTTCGTCCGTTTTTTTTTTGTCCCTTTTTTTACGTTTTCGTCCGCTTTTTTACGTTTTCGTTTGCTTTTTTACGTTTTAGTCCATTTTTTTACGTTTTCGTCAGTTTTTTTTCGTTTTTGTCCATTTTTTTTGCGTTTTCGTCCGATTTTTTACGTTTTCGTCTAATTTTTTACGTTTTCGTCCATGTGAGCATCGCTCACAAGGTTTTCGATTGGGCATATGATTGCTTACACGATGTATCTTTTCGCATCGAGATGGTGGTTCAGATACCTGTCATCCTACCTAAGCTAAGCAAAATGATTATAACTAGTTTTGACCCAATCAAGGTTGGGAACATTTTTATGAAAGGTGAAGCGTTATCTGAAGTTAGGGCTATGATGAACATCAAAACTACATTATATCAAGAAAGTGTTAGTATGCCCGTTAAGGAGCTGTGCATTGAACATTTGGAAGCCAAGAGTCCAAAGTATTCTTTTGATGGGATTTATGTTATTGTCCTCACAAGACGAGGGTCATTAGTTACCACTCATCCTTGTAATCCCTATACCCTAAGTTGTGAAAAGCAAGGCCTAGAAAAAGTATACCTTGAAATTGGCGCAAGCCGTAATGAGCTGAGCCAAGCCTAAAGTAGCCTTTAGGCCATTCAGGTTTGAGTAAAAAGGTTCCTTTAAAGCAACGTGAGCGGCGGATCTGTTGGAGTAAAACACATAGTTGTAAGGTACAAGGTCGATTGCTTCAGTGAACGGCAATTTCGTAGTTGTCGTCTGAGAAGGCGTCGTTGCCTTTGTCTTTGGCTTTGTTTGCCATTGACGTGTGAGAGAGATTTTGAAGGTGTTTTTTTGTGTGGGATTTATCATAGCCATCTAATTTAAATTGGAAGATAAAGAGTGAGTGAGTGAGATTAGGGTTTGTATACAAAGTGATGAAAGGAGAAAGTTTTGTTCTCGATTGTTCTCCGGGTGTAAATAGGGAGTTGTAAATATAAGCAGAGTGGTTGTATGTGTGAGGTAGATGGGTTAGGGGGTATAATAAATGTATGAGGAAGATGGGTTAGATGGGTATAATAAATGTGTGAGGTAGGTGGGGTAGTTAGATATAATAAATGTGTGAGGTAAGTGGGTATAATATAGACTATAAAGGGAAATAAAATATTAAATTGAGAGTATTTAAGACTTTTCATCCCTATTGATAATAAGACAAAACATCAAATCGTTTGACTTTTCATCTCTCTTTATAAACCCTAAATTTCAAAAACAACAAAATACATCAATTTTGGAGGGTTGTATAAAATTCATTTCACCTTTAGTACCCGCTATATCACCCGCTTCAAATCCTTAATAAATAAAAAATCCCCTGTATATATTGTAGTAAGTTTTAGTAATCATGAGTGAGCAATTTTGAGACTAAGTTCTATCATACACCCCTGAAAGTTGAAATAAAAACAAAATTGTGATGGTAAGATTGTGGTTTCTTTTAGAAGTTTAATTTCTAGCTTGCACACTTGTGGGAGTACATGGCACACTGCATTTGCATGGCAATTTTTTCAAACTGTAACTACTGTTTTGTAACTAGGTGCACTTTTCATGTAAGCATTCGGTGGGGTGTTAATTGAATTCATGACTATTGGTCTTATTAGTAGATTTGGATCCGTTAATGTCGTAGCCATGACTCTAACTAATAAAACCAATAGTCATGAATTCAATTAAACCCCCACCAAATGGTTTACATGAAAAGTGTGGCTGGTTACAAAACAGTAGCTAGAGCTTGAAAAACCTGCTACGTAAATGCAAGTGCGCCACATACTCCTACACGTGTGCAAATGTTTAGCTAGAAATTCAAATTCTAAAAGAAACCGCAATCTTACCATCACATTTTTGTTTTATTTTAACTTCAAGGGTTGCCGATAGAGCTTATTCTCAAAATCGCTCACTCATCAGTACTAAAACTTACTACAATAAGGGAATTTTTTCAATTAAGGATTTGAAGCGGGTGATATAGCGGGTACTAAAAATGAAATGAATTTTATACAACCCTCCAAAATAGGTTTTTAGGAATGTGTGGGGTGTTCTGATTCCAAGAAATACGAGTCATTGTATGACGGGTCGAATAAAGAGCTGATGTGTGAATTTAATCGTGATTCGCATTTTGCGTTGTCTCGATCTTTTTGTAGCTTCAAAAATCTTGAGACTCTATCTTTAACACTTCCATGCTTTAAACATAACATGAATGATAGCATTGGATATTTCTAGAAGCGTTTTTTAGAGTGGCATGAACACTTTTTTCTTCATGTTATCCATGAAAGTGTTGTCGCCCGAGGGCCTAGAGATAATCAACATCGATCCACTCTCGTATGCACCACATGTGAGCATTGCTCAAAAGGTTTTCGATTGGGCATATGATTGCTTACACGATGTACCTTTTCGCATCGAGATGGTGGTTCAGATACCTGTCATCCTACCTAAGCTAAGCAAAATGATTATAACTAGTTTTGACCTAATCAAGGTTGGGAACATTTTTATGAAAGGTGAAGCGTTATCTGAAGTTAGGGCTATGATGAACATCGAAACTACATTATATCAAGAAAGTGTTAGTATGCCCGTTAAGGAGCTGTGCATTGAACATTTGGAAGCCATGAGTCCAAAGTATTCTTTTGATGGGATTTATGTTATTGTCCTCACAAGACGAGGGTCATTAGTTACCACTCATCCTTGTAATCCCTATACCCTAAGTTGTGAAAAGCAAGGCCTAGAAAAAGTATACCTTGAAATTGGCGCAAGCCGTAATGAGCTGAGCCAAGCCTAAAGTAGCCTTTAGGCCATTCAGGTTTGAGTAAAAAGGTTCCTTTAAAGCAACGTGAGCGGCAGATCTGTTGGAGTAAAACACATAGTTGTAAGGTACAAGGTCGATTGCTTCAGTGAACGGCAATTTCGTAGTTGTCGTCTGAGAAGGCGTCGTTGCCTTTGTCTTTGGCTTTGTTTGCCATTGACGTGTGAGAGAGATTTTGAAGGTGTTTTTTTGTGTGTGGGATTTATCATAGCCATCTAATTTAAATGGGAAGATAAAGAGTGAGTGAGTGAGATTAGGGTTTGTATACAAAGTGATGAAAGGAGAAAGTTTTGTTCTCGATTGTTCTCCGGGTGTAAATAGGGAGTTGTAAATATAAGCAGAGTGGTTGTATGTGTGAGGTAGATGGGTTAGGGGGTATAATATGTGTATGAGGAAGATGGGTTAGATGGACATAATAAATGTGTGAGGTAGGTGGGGTAGTTGGATATAATAAATGTGTGAGGTAAGTGGGTATAATATAGACTATAAAAGGAAATAAAATATTAAATTGAGAGTATTTAAGACTTTTCATCCCTATTGATAATAAGACAAAACATCAAATCATTTGACTTTTCATCTCTCTTTATAAACCCTAAATTCAAAAAACAACAAAATACATCAATTTTGGAGGGTTGTATAAAATTCATTTCACCTTTAGTACCCGCTATATCACCCGCTTCAAATCCTTAATCAAAAGAATTCCCCTGTATATATTGTAGTAAGTTTTAGTAATCATGAGTGAGAAATTTTGAGACTAAGTTCTATCATACACCCCTGAAAGTTGAAATAAAAACAAAAATGTGATGGTAAGATTGTGGTTTTCTTTTAGAAGTTTAATTTCTAGCTTGCACACTTGTGGGAGTACATGGCACACTGCATTTGCATGACATTCAGAGGGAAGTTGTCACTGATGCAACATTATAAACTTTTAGCAATGGGTTCATTAAATTCCTATCAACTTTTTGTTCTACTCACTTCTTATAGGAAAACTGCAATAGACTTATCAAATTTCAGGAAAAGATAACTCTCTATAATGAATAATACAGTCGTTTAAACATAATTTATAACGGAGATAGCCATTCTCCTCCAATTTCAGAAATTGATGCGTGGTTTTGCAACCTTACAACAGGTTTTACCTCTCGAGGGATCTCAAGAGGCTTACAACCCCACCAGGCAGTGTACCTGACCGATGTAGTATAGTGTAGTGGTAAGTACGGGGGATTGATCGTTCTCCACAGGGAATAGTGTTCGTTAGGTATGAAAAACTACTCTAATAGGTCTAAAGGTTGAGGAAGATTCTTTTTATGTTTTTATATTTTTTTATGAAAGCAAGTAAAATCTCGGGTTTGAAAGAGTGGGCGGAATTAGTTGCTAGTCAACTAACCCAAATAACTACAAATGCAAATAAAATAAATAACTGAAATTAAAAAGTTGGTGAGAAACTTATGTGTAGAGAAATGTGTTTACTTAGATTTCCTTACTCCCTAACTATCTTTTACCGGTTGATTAGTGTGTATTAGTCGCGTGGATGACGGGTGTATTCCTTAATATCAATCGTGGGGTGGCGTACGTACTTCCCCAACTCTACAAGCTCCTACTTCACTCCTATGTCGAGCCGGCTAGGAAGCTCCTAACATGGGATCACTAGAATTCGCTTGTGCATTAAATACAACCATAAAAACCTTTAGTACGCATTTGGTTCATGTTTCTTAAGACGTTCAAGCAAGTTACCGAATAGGAAGTTAGCCAGTTTTCTTAAGCCTAACATAGATAAACAATCATCCAATACAACTAATAACACACTAATAACCAATAATCAATAGCTAAGTTTCATTAGATCTAAGCAAACACAAGATAAATCTAGCCTAACATGTTAAACAAAAGACAAGAACAAGATAAAATCAAACAACACATAGACATATTGAATGATTAATTGAAAACTGATCTTTCAATGTAACATGGAAGATCTCAAGGCAAAAAGCCTTGAAAAAGATGCTAAAATCGTCTTAGGGTTTTCTCCCAAAAATTCCACACTAAGCTCTCTCCCCAAATGACAAAGAATTGCAAAACTATATATAGATTTTTACATCTGACGGCGTCACCTTATGGAGTGTGACGCCGTCACCTCGCCGCTTCTAGGGTTCCCGGATGGCCTTCTTGACGCCGTCCCTCTTTAGCTCTCCAAAATCCGTTCTGGCTTATCAAGGCTTGACGCCGTCAGACCTTGAACGTGACGCCGTCCCTCTTTGAATTAAGCCGTGACGCCCTTGATCAGGTTAAAGCGTGACGCCGTCAGAATTTACATGCAATTTTCACTGGCTTATCATGAGTAAATTTCACATCCACCTTTTCTTGCCAAGCCATGACGCCGTCCAGAGTAAAATCTGACGCCGTCAAAGGTAACTTTTAGCCGATTTTTGAGACTTTGTCGTTTTCTTCACTTTTATGCTCCAAAAACGTCCAAAATGCCTCCTTTTCCAGATTTCTCCTCAAAAGTACCTAAAATGACAAAAGGAACGATTTAGGGCAATATTTGATCAAATAAATACGATTTAGGGCTTAAATGACCCCTTAAAAGCGGTACACTTTTCGCTTCATCAAATACCCTTACACTTGAGATTTGCTTGTCCTCAAGCAAATGCGCTTTTATTCTAATCAAAATACAAGTTAGGGGTCATTTAATGCAAACATAAAAGTAATTACAACAAATAATCGTTCCACTTCAATCATAATAAGCACGGAGATTATAAACTAGCACCTCACAAGTAGTGTTTAGATACTCACATCTCTCAAGTGTCATCAAAATAAATCTCATAAATGAAAACGGATAATATCTCTCACTACCTGTCATAGCAAATAGATTACCATAGGCTTGGGAAAGGATCGAAAACCTCCTCCACTAGGCGTAAGCACCTAAGATAAACTATCAAAGAGGGCTTTTAAATGGGTTATAACGTTAGGTGTAGGGAAAAGGAAAACACGGTTTTGTTGGATAAAGGATATTTTACTGGTGGCGAGTTAAAGATCTTGATCAATTACATGTACTATACAATGTTGCTAAGCCAAGACTCGACTCAATCTTAAGCTAGAAACAAAATAACAAAATAAAAAAAACATAAAAATAAACATAAAATGAAACGGGATGGTAGTCCGTATGTTTTTTCTATTTTTCTTTTTCTCATTTTTCTGTATTTTTCTTGATTTTTAGATTTTTTTTTTTTTTTTTTTTTTTTCATACACTCTTGCCCTACCATCCAAAATAATACATCATAGGGGCGTTGCATTCCCCTTACACTTGAACTTTTACATAACTTTACAAATAACTATTCTAATGACTCGAATTAAGATAATTGAAAAACTTGGAGTACTTTTAAAATATTTAGCACATATGGGGGTAATAAATGATGTTCTTCCCCATTACTCCATTACACTAGTACTTTACCCATGAGTCCCAATCGTCCCAAAACAATATGTACAAGGATATGACTCGACTTAGCAACCATGTAATCAACTAGATAATTAACTTGGGTTTAAACAAATGTTGTCACAATAATGCACTAAAGATGAGTGCATACAAGGTAGGCTAAGGCGATTTGGGTGTACATTTAAGTGGGGTGTAACAAATTCTTCCTTTAAGTAAAATGCTTAAAGGTCGAAACGAAAAGATAGGCTCTGAGGGGTGTGACTAGGGGTATCGTGTACTAAAAATGAGTACAACGCAAAGGGTGTGGGAGAATTACTTGACCAATGTAGCCAAAGTAATTATAACAAAAACACAGGTGTAAAACAATGGGTTAATCCTAATGCCTCTTATCATGTAGTAAATCTAACTACACGAATGTAGTCTCACTTGTGGCCTCGGAATGGTCCTAACGCAAGTTCTAGAATCTAAGTGCTACCGGTACACACATCATAGCATAATTGCTTTTCCTACCAATTCTAGGGGCGAACCTCACATTTGGGGGTGGAAAATTTTTTTAGTGGTACGGTTTTTGTGCTAGTCATATAACTCCTATCCGTGAGACGCTCATTAAGATCAAAGTTTCACTCCTATATGTTGTAAAAAATTTTAAATTTGGCACTAAAATTACCTTAACAGGTATTTATCTCAGTTTTATTACACATCTACTATTAAACAAACAAAAATCAAGCGTAATAGTATTCTCTAAAATCGTTCTTTTACCCTCCCCTTACACTTAAGATGAACATTGTCCCCAATGTTCAAATAACAAGATGTAAAAGCGAAAAGTAAAAGAATGAAATCAAATACTCCCCTGATTCGCTCGGTGGATAATGAAATAACACGGTTAAATCTTCTTCCAAAGTAATGTTGAAGCTCCATGACTAATGCATCGCCATAAGCTTGATCCAAAAACATTTCCTTGTCCAAAATAACCTGTTAAACCTGAGAAAACAAACACGAAAACCTGCATAACATCGGCGGGATAAAATCTATATATAAGGATATAATGCTTGTGGAATGATAACTTTGCAGATTCCTGGAGATTATAAGTTGGAGATTTTAGTAACACCCCCAAATTTGGTTTTGTGGCAGCGGAAAAGTAATTTGGGTGTTACGGTGAGGATCGAAGTTTAATCTCAGAAAACGGCCCGAGAAGGGCGCTTTGAAAATTATATGTCATTCAAAAATAGTATTTTGATACAAAGGTAAATTATTTGGTTTGAAAATCCCATAAAAAGATGTGATAATTTGGAGAGAATGACATATTTGATTTTACACCATTAAAGTTATCAGAGTAAAGGATGCCCGCTCCGTGTCTTGTCCTGCTCCGTTAATTACCTGAGATAAACATGCTTAAAAATGTCAACACAATGGTTGGTGAGTTCGTGGAGTTTGATAGAAAATATCTCTCTTTGAAAGGTGTATAGTGATAATAGTTCTTCATAAAATAAATAAAGAATTGCGTGGTATAAAATCCACCAGTGAATAATGTATAATCTTCAAAATCATAAGTTTCATATTATAAATGAAGTTGAGCTACGTTGTTATATGCTCGAAATGGGATGTTGAATCAGCTTTTAGATGTAATGATATACCAAGCATTTTGAATTGTCTTGAGTAGAATTCTCAGTTAAATCACATATGATAACAATTAAAGTTCAAGTACGAGATTCATAATCATATCACGTAAATTAATAATAGTCTAAAGTCTGAGATCTATCAGTGAAAAGTGGTGGTCTTCTAATACAGCTGTATCCTATATATATGAAACATTCATATATTCATAAAGTTATATTGCCCTAAGCCTCATGACACGCAAAACGTTAACAGAGTACCGTAAAACGGAGTGTTCACCAAATTAATGACGAAAGTTTATGCCCTCGTGTAATAGGTGATTTGCCACTTCCTATTTTTCTCAAATATAGCGCATCGCGACTAATACGACTAGCGATTAAGCATTCCGTCACAGTATTAGTGGGATAGGTTGTCAGTCCTCCAACAGGTTTCGAAGCTGTTGCTATATTCGCGCTCACCGCAGTGATTAATGGCTCATGATAAAGGGTCTTTTTGGCAATAAGGTGTGCTTAGGCAATATAGGTCTCAAGGTTCATAAAATACACGTATTCTGATCTTGGCAATTATTTCCAGTGGAATATAGAAATATTATAATAAGTAACAGTTCATTCATTTGTCACATGAATGCATACAGTAATCTTCAGTATCATGTTACATCAAGTAGTTCAGAGATGTTATGTTTCAAGTTCCGTGTTTAAGCTAAACAGATAATTTGCACATATATTGAGCATGTTTTCCTTTCAAGTATAATTCAAATAGGTAAAGCATAGTTGATAGTTTTGAGCAATTCATGAGAGTTTTCAAGTAATATAAAACAGTTAAAGCATGTATCTCCCCCAAAAGAATTATTAAAAACAAGTGTGAAAAGTAGGGGCCACGACTCACCTGGAGCGTATCCGGCAAGACGAAGTTACAAGATCAAGTAAACGACCACGAAAACTTCTTCAATACGAGACCTGAGTATAAGCGAAGTCTAAGAGTCTAACTTACGACTAATAACGAATGTGGAAAGGATAAATCGTATGACGATTTGATCGGTGATGTGGGTGTGCGATATGCTTAAGATGCCTCAAGTTAAAAACATGATATATCTATAATACTATCTTGGTTCCTATCTCCAATGACCCAAAATATTACTTTTCCGAAATATGCCAAAATAATATGCAAGTGGAGATCGTTAATATTTCTAATAACGAAACTATAGTAATGCATAACTTAAAAAATGAAAATGCATATGAAATGAAGGGTATAAAATAAATAAGAATGTCAAGTAAAGTTAAATAGGTTCTTGTCCTTTTCAGATTTTATACTTTTTAGTCTAACTGCGATCGCGTTACGTCGTTAGTTCTCGGTTAAGTCCAAAGTCCATAATAGTCCAAATCTTGTCCATATATTCATATAAGGCTCGGAGTTCAATGGTATGTCAATTTAAGTCCTTTGTCCACTGTTTTTACAGCTTCAGTCCATGAGTTTCACAGTTCGACAGTTTTGGTCCCTCAGGGCGATTTGCGTTACATTGTTAGTTTTTAGAAAAATGTAGGAAAGGTATTGGCGAGAGTTTCTAAGGCTGATTTAAGTTTAACAAAAATGATTTTAATAACTTACTTGGTCAGTAGTTCATTTTTCACATCTTGAGCTCTTCACGAGCCTTAACACTTAGTCCATTCACGTTTTGAATTCGCATGTTTGGAATGAGTTGGATATATTAAAAAGTCCATTTTGTTATTCTTATTTCTATACCGAAAAGTTTCAATAAACTAGCTCACTCTTGTTGGCTCAAAATAATTTAATGGCTAAACAGTACTAGTCACATATATGTGACAGTTTTCAAAACATATTTATGTGTATTACTTGAGTCATTTTTGAAGGTCGAAACGTGCTTATGAAGATTAACTTATAATACGAAACTTGTTGTTGGCTAGGTTGTCTTTCAGTTCACGCAATATTATAGGTGAGTTGTTAAATGGATTTAGGTTTTATCGAGCTGTTTATATGGCGATATGGGCTGTTCTTCTGGGTTAAAGAGGGCAGGATTTTTCTAAGGGTTGGTAGTATATATGAGTTGATCGATTCTTCTTGGTTATTTTAGAGGGTCGAGACACCATTGTTGTTACAAGTTATCTATATTAAAAACGTAGCTAGCCATGTTGTTTAACAGGTCGTGTGAAGATAATGTGTAATTAATAGATTGATTCGTGAGATATGGAGTCGCGTTTGGAGTGTCTTAGAACGGTATTATACCATGAAACACTTAATACTTTTCTAAATGTTTTCCATTTTTATTTGTGATGAGTGAGCTGTGCATGAATGTTAAATGCATGTAACTATTTGTAAAAGTGAGAGTGGTATATGTTGTGAGAGTGAGTTGAGAGTAGTGCTCGTCGTTATAGAATGATTACAGCAGCCAGTTTGTATATATATATATGTTCGTGTAATGAGAAGTGGTCATGCATGAGATGTTCTTGTACGTAGATAATGATGTAACATAACTCTAGAATAACTTACAAGGAATGGGATGGAAGTCGTGGCTTCGTTGTATACAAGCAGAACCAAGAAGGCTTGAAACCCTTATACCATATATAGTAAAATAGTCCCTTTGATTTGGACAGCGGGATCCTGATCAATTCTAGTGTTTCTGGGTCTCGTGGTCTGGCAAGAAGGGTTTTATAGAACATTATGATAAGTTGTGTGTGGTTGAGAGTGGTTGAGAAATGGTGAAGGTGAAGGGTGGACGAGAAGCTAAACCAAAACAACTTCAAAGCTTCCAAGCTTTCGAACCCGTTACGTAATGACCAAAAAGACGTTAGAACGTTACAAAATGATAGCCAAGGTTTCTTGCTCCTTCTTTCTTTTCTTCGTACGAAAGAAACAACAAGGGAAATAAGAAAGTTGCATTTTTGTGTTTTTATGCTTGTGTTCCTTTAACTGTTCGTAACTTCGTATGTATGAAATATATATAGTGAATTTGGTTTGGTTTTGTTATGGCATAAAATAGGACACGCCTCATGGTAAAGATACAATACACGTTCTTCATTTTAGTTGCATGGAAAAGAGTATTACACGTATGTATATATTGTTTAGTTATAGGTTTGCATGGTTAGAAATTTTTACACGTTAACATATAAGCTGTACTAGTATTTTGTGATAGCAAATGATACATGTTAAGATATTGAATTGTAATATTCTGTGATAGAAAAGTATACATGCATAAGGAAGGAAAGCACATGTGGATTTGCCTAATATTTTGGTCATATAGCATAGTTTTAGAACATATATAAATAGTTTAAGATATAGCTTGATCTTAGTAATTACTAACGTTAAGTCTTTATGTCACGAAACTTAAAATCAGGTAACGTAAAAATATAACGTTTATAAAAATATCAAAATTTATTAATATACTTTAACTAATTATATTAGACGTATGATACGTTTAACAGAGAGCGTATACGTTAATAAAATCTAACAGGTTTGAGTATTCGTATTGCGTAAAGAGTTTAATGTAAAATATAAAATAGTAAAGTGAAAATGGTTCATATAAAATATGTAGGCTTATCACAATCTTATGTTGGTCGTGAGTATAGTATATTAAAGAAAAATTTAAATTTCTCCATAAAAATGGGCTTTGTTAAATGATAAGTCAAAGGTATTATTAATTAACAAAGATTATCATGACGGATTTTTGTAGGATCTTACAGATTATAAGTTGGAGATTTAATAAAAACTTTTTAAAAACAAAACTTTCAAAAATTTCTGAAAATTAAATCTGACGCCGTCAGGTTATAAACCCTGACGCCGTCAGAAATGACCTGACAAAAATTTTCATTTTAAGTTTCCGGAAAATTTCTGGAAAAACCTTTACCTTACTTCCTGGAAATCCTGCAAAACATCATTATGACTCGATACAAGCATTTGACTCAAACAAATACGAATATGTATGTTAATTTATTATTATTACGATTCATGTTCATATGTGTTCTAATAAACCAATTTAGATTTCCCTTACACTTATCTTTTGCAAAATACCTTTATATGTAGTTAAGACGAAGTTAAAAACAAAATAAAGCATTTTCACAAATTAGTTTTGAACATGAATCAATACTAATAAAAATTAAACACACATACGGAAACAAATAAAAACAAACAAACAAACGAATAAACACACAAAGCAAATAAATAAAATAAAGCTTGGGTTGCCTCCCAAGAAGCGCTTTTCTTTATTAATGAGTCTTGTAGCTAGACTCAAAGTCTCGTACATTACGTGACTCCATCATCGGTCACGGTTCCTAGGCCATTTTCATTCCCGGTTTTATATTCCGGTCCTAATTTCAAACAATCCTTGTAGAAACCGAATATCCTTTCCATAACATAGTCTACTCCTTTATTTCTATCCTCATCATTCCTATAGTAGACCGCTTGCTTGAGCTCCTTCTCAACATTTGACAAGTGTTGGAATTGTTCTATCTTATATGGCATTTGGTAGTTTACTTCATCGGTCTCATCCTTAAATCTAACTATCCCTAGGGAAGGTTCATAAGTCATTCTAGAGACCTCAACAAATGGTTTTCCAAAAACCACTTGAGTTAAGGACGCATCGACTATTGGGCGGATATCTTCTACAATTACAAAGTCGGTGACATAGGTGAAGTTTCCTACATAAACCGGTAATCCCTTAACTCTTCCCGTGAAGTTACTCATCCAACCCTTGTCAGGGAGCATCCTATACCCAAGTTGATTTTTCATTATCAAGTTGTAGTGAGCTCTAGTCATGATGTTTATGGGTGATCTAAGGTCAATGTAGGCTTTCCACACATGCAAATGTCCGATGTTGCATGGTATGTTGAGATTAGAAGGGTCGCCTATTTCAATGATTGGTCTACCTAGGAAGTATGGTGTCTCGGGGTCATCGAATAAGTTTGTATGATATGCGCGCTCTTCCTTAGTGGGTAGCCTATTGAAGTAGTCCTCATCATCATCTACTTCTTCAATCTCATTTGTCCTAACTTCCTTATCAACCTCGAATTTCTTATCCTCATCCTTAGGTTCACTATTATCCTCATTTCTATCAATTGGTTTGATAGTGACGATGTTGACGAAGTGGACGTGTTTGGATGAAGAGGGGTCCTTTACTTGGGGTCCGCTATTCGTGTTCCTAGCGTCCTTATGTGGAGGTGATAGCACTTGGTTATTGAGAGCTTTCAACAAGTTGTCAATTTTGTTGGTCATCTCTGTTTGTTGCTGATTGAATTCGGATTCGAATCTAGCTATCCGAGCTTCTTGAGATGCCATAAATTGAGACATCAATCCTTCAAAGTTATTGGTACTACCATTGCCGGAAGGATTGTTGTTGAAAGTACGGTTCGAGTTGGAACCGCTTGATTGGAAACGATTAGGTGGGTTGGAAGAATTGGGTTGTTGTGCGTTTTGGTTTTGTTTACACCTAAGGTTCGGGTGATTTTTCCATGAAGGGTTGTATGTATCACCGTAATGGTTTGGCTCGGGTTTGAAAGTGTACCACTTGTCTCCCGCTCCGTCGGTACGCGAGGATGCGTAGTCCACAAAAGCTTGTTCGGGGAGTTCCATGCAATCACGAGTGTCGTGGGGACCACTACATAATTCACATGAAGAAGTGATTTTGTTCACTTGGCTTGAAAGTTTAGGAGCCTCGTAGGATTTCATGAGAAACTTGACTTGGTCTTCAAGTTCTATGATCCTACGGTCGGAAGTGCTTGAATTGTTCAAAGGCAAAGATATTGCCTTGACCGTTTTATTCAAATCACGGGGATCACTCCAACTTTCGCTGTCATAAAGAGCAAGATCCTCTAGGAGAGCCCATGATTGTTCCGCACTTAGATCACGTAGCTTACCACCGGCCGATTGGTCAATGGTTTGCCTTGTGTAGAGATTGATATGGTCATAGAAGATTTGGACTTGGAGCCAAAGTTCTATGCCATGGTGAGGGACTTTTTGGAGTAAGTCCTTGAATCGAGTCCATGCCTCGTAGAGAGTTTCTCCTTGACGTTGGTGGAACATCAAGATATCATTCCTTAGCTTGGTACTTCTTCCTGGTGGGAAAAACTGAGCAAGGAAACGAGTGGTGAGATCATCCCAAGAGGTGATGGATCCTGCGGGTTGACGTTCTAGCCACTGACTAGCTTGATCCCGCAGAGGGAATTGAAAGAGACGCAATCGGGTCGTCTCTCGAGTGGCAACATCAAGGTCTATAGAATCAACGATTTTGAGAAAGTCCTTGAGATGTTGATTAGGATCTTCGGAACGAAGTCCATGGAACGCGCATCCGCTTTGCACCAACCGGATGGTGTCGGATCGCAAGGGTGTGACATTGGCTCCTTGAGTGAGCTCAATGGTGTTTCGATAGCCATGGTGGCTAGGACGGGAATACTCTCCTAAAGTACGGGCTCTAGGAGGTGGTGGTTGTTGTGGTGGTGGGTTGTTGGGATTAAGGATATTACCATCTTCCATGATGTCGAATGGTATGGTTACGAACAAAGACACGAAGAAAATAGATAGACTAAAGAAGACCTAGAAAAAGAAAATAAAAATCTCACTAGAAAGGAATCTAGTGAGTAGACCTATAAAATAAAAATTCAACCTAAACAATAACTATTCCCCGGCAGCGGCGCCAAAAACTTGATGCGTGGTTTTGCAACCTTACAACAGGTTTTACCTCTCGAGGGATCTCAAGAGGCTTACAACCCCACCAGGCAGTGTACCTGACCGATGTAGTATAGTGTAGTGGTAAGTACGGGGGATTGATCGTTCTCCACAGGGAATAGTGTTCGTTAGGTATGAAAAACTACTCTAATAGGTCTAAAGGTTGAGGAAGATTCTTTTTATGTTTTTATATTTTTTTATGAAAGCAAGTAAAATCTCGGGTTTGAAAGAGTGGGCGGAATTAGTTGCTAGTCAACTAACCCAAATAACTACAAATGCAAATAAAATAAATAACTGAAATTAAAAAGTTGGTGAGAAACTTATGTGTAGAGAAATGTGTTTACTTAGATTTCCTTACTCCCTAACTATCTTTTACCGGTTGATTAGTGTGTATTAGTCGCGTGGATGACGGGTGTATTCCTTAATATCAATCGTGGGGTGGCGTACGTACTTCCCCAACTCTACAAGCTCCTACTTCACTCCTATGTCGAGCCGGCTAGGAAGCTCCTAACATGGGATCACTAGAATTCGCTTGTGCATTAAATACAACCATAAAAACCTTTAGTACGCATTTGGTTCATGTTTCTTAAGACGTTCAAGCAAGTTACCGAATAGGAAGTTAGCCAGTTTTCTTAAGCCTAACATAGATAAACAATCATCCAATACAACTAATAACACACTAATAACCAATAATCAATAGCTAAGTTTCATTAGATCTAAGCAAACACAAGATAAATCTAGCCTAACATGTTAAACAAAAGACAAGAACAAGATAAAATCAAACAACACATAGACATATTGAATGATTAATTGAAAACTTATCTTTCAATGTAACATGGAAGATCTCAAGGCAAAAAGCCTTGAAAAAGATGCTAAAATCGTCTTAGGGTTTTCTCCCAAAAATTCCACACTAAGCTCTCTCCCCAAATGACAAAGAATTGCAAAACTATATATAGATTTTTACATCTGACGGCGTCACCTTATGGAGTGTGACGCCGTCACCTCGCCGCTTTTAGGGTTCCCGGATGGCCTTCTTGACGCCGTCCCTCTTTAGCTCTCCAAAATCCGTTCTGGCTTATCAAGGCTTGACGCCGTCAGACCTTGAACGTGACGCCGTCCCTCTTTGAATTAAGCCGTGACGCCCTTGATCAGGTTAAAGCGTGACGCCGTCCGAATTTACATGCAATTTTCACTGGCTTATCATGAGTAAATTTCACATCCACCTTTTCTTGCCAAGCCATGACGCCGTCCAGAGTAAAATCTGACGCCGTCAAAGGTAACTTTTAGCCGATTTTTGAGACTTTGTCGTTTTCTTCACTTTTATGCTCCAAAAACGTCCAAAATGCCTCCTTTTCCAGATTTCTCCTCAAAAGTACCTAAAATGACAAAAGGAACGATTTAGGGCAATATTTGATCAAATAAATACGATTTAGGGCTTAAATGACCCCTTAAAAGCGGTACACTTTTCGCTTCATCACGGAGATAGCCATTCTCCTCCAATTTCAGAAATTGAACTAAAATATTCCTAAATTTTCTTAGATGAAGCCTGTTAACACATCTGTAGCAACAGCAATAGTTGATGAACCGGACATCATGTCACCTCCTTTTACCATTTGACCGAATTGCAGGCGCATTTCTTATAACGTAAACGATGCAAGTGTAGTTCCTGTTATATCTTGTGCAACTATCATCCTTGGCAAGAACATTTTAAAACTGTGAACCTACTTTTACTATCAAGGAGAATCAGTAATCACTAAGCCTCAACTTTTTAAAAAACAATGACATTATGTTCATTTGATTTGCCATACGTTATGTCCATTTAATCCAAAACCTCAAAATCTTAAAATAACTAATTAATTATTAAATTATGGATATATACGATTAAAAGACATGAAACACTTAATCGTGATTATCAGATTTAACACGTGATTGTATTCATTTATACTAATGATTAATAAGAACTATTTGGATATAAATCTTTTATAGCGTAGTTGTGTGGTGGTAGAGGGTGGTGGCGGTGGAGGGTGGTGGTGATGGCAGTGTGGTTGTAGAGGGTGGTGGTGATTGATAAAATGTGGGTTAGTGATAGTGGAGAGAGAACTCAAAATTAAATAAAGAGTAAACTGCAAAAAATGACCATGTAGTAGGCAAAGGGTAAAATAGTCATTTCACACGGCCACTAACGTGAAAAACTAACAAGCGTTAGCCAAAATGGGGAATTTGCAACTAGAGTAACGGTTCAAGGGCATAACTCGCAAAAAACCGAAATGTTATGGACATTTCTTTCAATTTTTAAAAAATGAAGACATTTCTCGCAAAAATCGTAAAGTTTAGGGACATTTTTTGCAGTTTACTCTATGTAATTTACACTAAAAGAAAATAAAAAAAATCCCACCAACTATGAGACACTTGGCAAGATTTTAGAGGAGTCGCCCAAGCACACTCGGGGCGACCTTTGCCTTGGTACATTTTGAGAAATGAAATTTATTTGAGTCATATATATAGGGAATTAGCTCAAAAGAAAAAGGGGGGTGTTAAGGTATATTGTTGAGCGAGTAATTTGTGACGGCAAAAACGCATACATGTTGAGAGATAAAGAGTTGAATCATTCATATTTGTGGATATTTACCATTTTGACCCTTCAAAATCATGGGTTGGTAGAATTTACTCAAATCATCAATAGAAATTTGATTCTTCTTGATTATTCTTAATATAGATTTTGTGATTTTTTTGGTTAATACTTAGATACATACGGTGCTTAATAGTCTATAGGGCCGTCTCGTAGTTTTTTGTGGCGTTAGACAATAATAACCAAAAAGCCTTATTACATTTGTACACTAAATAGAAATTGCATATAAGATTGAATTATATGATTCACATCTGTTTAATATTATACGTACATATATTCAAAACTAATAAAAATGTGGCTCCTTTTAAGTGGAAGCCCTGTGCGACAACACCTATTACACACTCTCCGAGACTCCTCTGATAGTTTATTAAAGTAACGAGTAGTAAAC
The DNA here is from genome assembly GCA_021014915.2 of Artemisia tridentata subsp. tridentata. Taxonomy (NCBI): domain Eukaryota; kingdom Viridiplantae; phylum Streptophyta; class Magnoliopsida; order Asterales; family Asteraceae; genus Artemisia; species Artemisia tridentata. The sequence goes on along the minus strand of CP139505.1, from coordinate 96,719,935 downwards.
CAGTTGTTACTGAAGTTTTAGATAGTTAAAATATGACATCTGGTTAACTTCTCTTTATACATCACTTTTTCTTTTTAAGTATCAGGACTTTTTATTTTTATCAAAAGAAAAATTTACGCGGTTTATGTTCACCGTCATATAATCACAAAACATGTAAAGTCTTTTCATTTTGGTACTAAATCATATGTGAATGATTATATCAAGCATAAACTAAAATTAATATTTTTCATATAAGCGATGATGGTTAAAACTCTTTTACTACTAAATCATTTGCGAATGATTATATTAAATTTATTGGCCATTATGCCATTTTAATTTGAATTATAGAAATAGAAATGTGTAAGTGATTAGATTTATCATTTCACCTCTACTTTTAATTATTTTCACGAAATCAAATGGAATTATCTGCCATGTAAAACTGTCACTTTGATATATATGTTTCTTTTGTTTGTGAACTGCTACTATTATTCTTGAAACTTGGAAGGCTAAAATGAAATTAATGAGAATAGCTCAAAAATAAAAGACAAGTTTGTGATGTATCTAGAACAGAAGGTCTAGTGGTGGGATTTTCGTTCACACTTATTTCCATTTTAAGTGATAATTCTTGACATTTTAATTAGAAGATTTTGTTGGCACTTACTCGTATATTGTAGAAGGAAATATTCACACAGTGGAACATAACAAGTGTCGTTTTATGATTATTTGTTACAAGTTACAAGTGAATCAACTTCATTTTAATCTATATTCCACACATACCATGTTAATGTTATTATAAACGAAAGCTTAAGTAGGATGTTATTTCAAGTTTACATTAATACATGTCCACTTTTCCCGTCAGATTTCTTATCCTTCATTTGTCCCAATATTATTGTTCATATTTTATTTCAAGTTATTTCAAATTAATTATCCACTTTTAAAACTAGACAGAAAAAATTTGATCAAGAAACTATATTACCTTTACTTAAAAATTCTTAATACAAACTTTCAATAAAGAAGTAATTAATTACTTAAAAGTAAACTGTCAAAAAATAGTATGAGAATAAAAAAAGTAATAATTATATTTTCTTGAAACTGCGTGTTTTTTTGTCGGTAGACAATTATTTTGAGACAGGTGATTATCTTTTAGCTCAAGGCGAGACCTTCAACATTACCATGTCTCCAACCTGAAATTCCAGGGGTTTACGCCTCACGTCGGCGTAACTCTTCTGACGGTCTCTAGCAGCTTGCAATAAAGCAATAGTTTGCAGTTTCAAAGCAATAAAGAAATAGTTTGCGGTTGCACAAACCTATTGAAATGGAATAGTTTGGGCCCATTAAACTGGTGTCGATTGTCAGTAGTGCTGATCCCACATGTTGGTGATGGAGTATGGAAAAAAGGTGTGATTTTCTTGAATCCTTTTTGAAGTAGCGCTTCTACTCCGTAGCTCAATGCTGTCAAGCCTCTCATGCACTAGAACTCCAATTCACATTTTGTCCATATGTTATAAACAATTAAAGTATCATATTTAAGTCCTTATTATAACAGTAAATGTGTCAAACAAATAAATAAAAAATATTAGATAAGAAGAAATATGTGAAGATTTTTATTTTTTTCTTACAATATGGGTAAAATAACTCATGGTTTCAAGAATTTGTTGGCCAATATTGGCATCCCCGAGGGCTTTTTTTACCAGAAACCAAACAATATCTCTAGGAGACGGTCATTTTTACCATAAATAATTCCTACTGATGAGAAATCACGAATCTGGCCAGCAAAACGAACTGAATAACTTGAAGCATCAAATGTGTCTATTAGAACTCTCTAAAAGTTTGTCACAAAATGTGTTTGCCAAAAACAGAAACAAGGCCCATTCCTGTGATCACAACTCTCTTCTTTGGATATGTTTCTCGTGTGGGAGCAGAAACAGTTGGTGCTGCCATAGCCTTGATTTTGAAGCTTCGGATATGAGTAAAATGTCATGATGATACGATACTGGAAATGTTTCAAGATCAACATATTAGGTTTAATTTAAAAGATAGTAGAGGGACTGTACGTAATAGGACCAAAAGCAATGCCAAATTTGTAGTTTTTGCTGGTCTTGCAATATATGCACCACATCAACACATTTAGCAATAAGCATTTGTACTTGTTTTTTATGACAAAGGCAAGTTTAAAGCAACATGTGAAGTTACTTTTTTTGAACCATGAAGAACGTTACAGGTTCAAGTAATAAAAAACTGTCTAGGACACGTACTCTTTCGTTTGGCTTTGGTTCTTTGAACCATTAAGATTTCTTATAAAATCACCAACAAATTACATATTATGTGCCTTTATATACACACAAAGTACCCTAAACAAGATTTTCATTTTTGTTTGCACCAATGTCGGTAAATTACAACTTTATTATACTTTATCTTTTCACGGAAAGTTTATGAAAGCACCATTATTAAGCGACCAATTTGAGACGTTCAATCTCCCAAGAACTAGATAAAGAAACCGAGATGATAAGCCCCATGAGCGGGCAAGACTTCAAGAAACTAGAGAGAAACAAGACTTAACAATTTTCTTCTTCATTCATTCAAAGTAAATTACAAATTAAATAGATAAACGAATACAGTAATGCTATCCTAGACTTTAAGAATGAAACAAATACATGAGAAGAAGATAGCTAGTAGTGGACCACTTCCACCAAAACTAATTCAATGACTACTAACGTCACGGATGGCAACATGTACATTGATTTATTCAAATATGCATATGTAAAAATAAGTGAACTTAAATGAGATCAGTGGGCGGGTCTTTAGGTTTGGGATCGTATCAATACTCCCCGTCTTTATGCAACATGTGTTTTTTGTTGGCTAAGAAGTAAGGTTTGTTGGTTTCTGGTGTCGATAGCGTGCGGGAAGCCCATGGGAAAGAACATATTAAAAATATCTTTTGTTTAGAACTGATACAATAAAAAATTGACAATGTGTAAATTAAATTTTGGGCACTCTTTTTTTAAAAGTTTTATAAATTAGAGGCTTTGATACCACTTTTTGTTCCCCCTTTACATAGCTAGATTAACTAGAAAGTTAAGTTAATCGTGTTCCATGTTGTAGTGATGTAAGTGAAAAACTTGTAAAGAAGATATAAAAGATTAAGTAAAAAGACACAAAGTTTTCCAATGTTTAAATTCTTATTTGAATGAAATCAAAGAATCTGTACCTAAGTGTTTGCGGAATAACACATGGGATTGAAATGACAAATATGGAAATTTCCTCTCTAAACTTAAGATAAGCTTAAGTGCAACTATGCTAACCAACTGAACTATCTTAGGGACTTAGTTGTCTTTGGAGGAGTAAATGGGTTTGTGAATGCTTCGCATTTAGTGCACAAACTTGTCCATTTTACGCCTCTTTATGAACCTATTTATACACAAGTATATGGAAAACCGTTACCTAGAAGACAAAGATGACCTAAGCTACTTTGGACAAAATGCTTACGTACTTTGTCTCTGTTACAATTATCTACTTTGGGAATGAGACAATGCTACTTTCATGTGGACAGTTTTGAGCATTCGTCTTTTAGGGAAAGTTTAACCTTTGCTTGATAAGGACTCATCCTTATCCTTTCAAACTATTCCCGCTCTGTCCCGCCATTACTTCAGTCTTCTTAAGTCTTCAGTCTCCAGAATTGTTGAGGAGACTTGGGGTTCAGTGAGTTATTGTCATCACTCACTAAACACATCACCTTCTCCTTTGGCTCAGCTATCATTCACTGAATCCCGCCTCACTAAATGGAAAGTATTTCTTCTTGAACTTGTCAATGAATGGTATGTAATTAGGAAGTAGCTAAACACAAAAAAGAAACTAGCTATTATATATGCATAGGGGGCGGAATGCATGAAAGGAAGAAAAGAGTAGGCATTTTTCAAGTGATATAAAAATAATATAGCCACACAATTATTAAAAGGAGGTAAAGTCTATAGAAATTAAAAATGTAAAGTAGGGTGTTAACTCCTATGTTGTTTTTGCTTGTGGTTTTTGCTGAAAATCAAAAGAGTGAAAAACATAGTTTTTGAATTTTGTAATGTATTAAATATAGAAATATGTTTTAATTTAAGTATTAGGGGTATTGGGTATATTTTGTATGCATGAAAATGCAAAAATGCAAGTTTACGTAACCACGTAAATGTTTTAAAATCGTACGAATAAAAATGGTAAAATATGTTCGTAATGATAATAATATGCTAAATATATATAGACTAAATTTAGTTCGAAGCTGTTGTGCATTAAATATCATTTTCCAGTTTACGCGATTTAACTTAATAGTTTTGCATAAAAGTGAATATGTAAATTTCCATAATAAATTATTTTGAGTTTATGGGTAAATATTGACCTGGAAAAATACGAGTTGTTACAGTTTTCCCTCGTTAAAGGAATCACATCCCAGGAGTCAGTTTGTGTTGGCTGCCGGAGCGGTGTCAATGAGGAGGTGTGGGTACTTGCGGTGATTTTGGTCTTCTCGCTCCCATGTGAACTCGGGACCTCTTTCAGAATTCCTACGAACCTTAACAATAGGAATTCAGCTCTGTTTCAATCGCTTGACATCTCGGTCTATGATTTCCACTAGTTCTTTCACGAAGTTGAGTTTGTCATCGAGCTGAATCTCTTCTAGCGGAATGACGAGCGATTCATCTGATAAACACTTCTTTAGGTTGGAAACGTGAAACGTGATGCGTGGTTTTGCGACCTTACAACAGGTTTTACCTCTCGAGGGATCTCAAGAGGCTTACAACCCCACCAGGCAGTGTACCTGACCGATGTAGTATAGTGTAGTGGTAAGTACGGGGGATTGATCGTTCTCCACAGGGAATAGTGTCGTTAGGAATGAAAAACTACTCTAATAGGTCTAAGGTGAAGGAAGATTCTTTTTGTATTTTTATATTTTTATGAAAGCAAGTAAAATCTCGGGTTTGAAGGAGTGGGCGGAATTAGTTGCTAGTCAACTAACCCAAATAACTACAAATGCAAATAAAATAAAATAACTGAAAATGAAAAGGTCGTGAAACTTATGTGGAGAGAAATGTGTTTACTTAGATTTCCTTACTCCCTAACTATCTTTTACCGATTGATTAGTGTGTATTAATTGCGTGGATGACGGGTGTATTCCTTAATACCAATCGTGGGGTGGCGTACGTACTTCCCCAACTCTACAAGCTCCTACTTCACTCCTATATCGAGCCGGCTAAGAAGCTCCTAACATGGGATCACTAGAATTCGCTCATGCATTAAATACAACCATAAAAACCTAGTACGCATTGGTTCATGTTTCTTAAGACGTTCAAGCAAGTTACCGAATAGGAAGTTAGCCAATTTTCTTAAGCCTAACATCGATGAACAATCATCCAATACAATTAATAACACACTAATAACCAATAATCAATAGTTAGGTTTCATTAGATCTAAGCAAACACAAGATAAATCTAGCCTAGCATGTTAATCAAAAGACAAGAACAAGATATAATCAAACAACACATAGACATATTGATTGATTAAACGATTACTTATCTTCAATTAAACATGGGAGATCCAAGGGTATGAAAACCCTTAAAAATGGCAGAAATTCGTCTTAGGGTTTCTCCTCACAAAGTTGCACACTAATAACAAAAAATTGCAAAACTATATATAGAACTTAAGGGTTGACGGCGTCACGTTGTAGATCCTGACGCCGTCACCTCGCCGTGTCTAGGGTTCCCGGATGGCCTTCCTGACGCCGTCCCTCTTTAGTGCTCCAAAATCCGCTCTGGCTTATCAAGGCTTGACGCCGTCAGAAATGGGCTTGACGCCGTCCCTCTTTAACTTAAACCGTGACGACCTTGATCACCTTAAAGGGTGACGCCGTCACCTTTTCCATTGTAAAATTCTCTGGCTTATCATGTGTATTTTTCATATCCACCTCTTTTGCCAAGCCATGACGCCGTCAAGAGCAATACTTGATGCCGTCAAAGGTACTTTTCCAGCCGATTTTGAGACTTTGTCGTTTTCTTCACTTTTATGCTCCAAAAACGTCCAAAATGCTTCCTTTTCCAGATTTCTTCTCCAAAGTACCTAAAATGACAAAAGGAACGATTTAGGGCAATATATGATCAAATAAATACGATTTAGGGCTTAAATGACCCCCTAAAAGCGGTACACTTTTCGCTTCATCAAATACCCTTACACTTGAGATTTGCTTGTCCTCAAGCAAATGCGCTTTTATTCTAATCAAAATACAAGTTAGGGGTCATTTAATGCTAATATAAAAGTAATTACAACAAATAATCGTTCCACTTTAATCATAATAAGCACGGAGATTACAAACTAGCACCTCACAAGTAGTGTTTAGATACTCACATCTCTCAGGTGTCATCAAAATAAATCTCATAAATGAAAACGGATAATATCTCTCACTACCTGTCATAGCAAATAGATTACCATAGGCTTGGGAAAGGATCGAAAACCTCCTCCACTAGGCGTAAGCACCTAAGATAAACTATCAAAGAGGGCTTTTAAATGGGTTATAACGTTAGGTGTAGGGATATGATAAACACGGTTTTGTTGGATAAAGGATATTTTACTGGTGGCGAGTTAAAGATCTTGATTAATTACATGTACAATATGGCGTTGCTAAGCCAAGACTAGACTCGACTTAAGCTAAAAACAAAATAACAAAAACATAAAATAAATATAAATGAAACGGGATGGTAGTCCGTATGTTTTTTCTACTTTTTTTTTTTTTTTTTTTTTTTTTTTTTTTTCATACACTCTTGCCCTACCATCCAAAATAATACATCATAGGGGCGTTGCATTCCCCTTACACTTGAACTTTTACATAACTTTACAAATAACTATTCTAATGACTCGAATTAAGATAATCAAAACACTTTGAGTACTTTTAAAATATTTAGCACATATGGGGGTAATAAATGATGTTCTTCCCCATTACTCCATTACACTAGTACTTTACCCATGAGTCCCAATCGTCCCCAAAACAATATGTACAAGGATATGACTCGACTTAGCAACCATGTAATCAATTAGATAATTAACTAAGGGTTTAAACAAATGTTGTCACAATAATGCACTAAAGATGAGTGCACACAAGGTAGGCTAAGGCGATTTGGGTGTACATTTAAGTGGGGTGTAAACAAATTCTTCCTTTAAGTAAAATGCTTAAAGGTCGAAACGAAAAGATAGGCTCTGAGGGGTGTACTAGGGGTATCGTGTACCAAAAATGGGTACAACGCAAAGGGTGTGGGAGAATTACTTGACCAATGTAGCCAAAGTAATTATAACAAAAACACAGGTGTAAAACAATGGGTTAATCCTAATGCCTCTTATCATGTAGTAAATCTAACTACACGAATGTAGTCTCACTTGTGGCCTCGGAATGGTCCTAATGCAAGTTCTAGAATCTAAGTGCTACCGGTACACACATCATAGCATAAATGCTTTTCCTACCAATTCTAGGGGCGAACCTCACATATTTGGGGGTGGAAAATTTTTTAGTGGTACGGTTTTGTGCTAGTCATATAACTCCTATCGTGAGACGCTCATTAGACCAAAGTTTCACTCCTATATGTTGTAAAAAAATTTAAATTTGCATTAAAATTGCCCTAACAGGTATTTATCTCAGTTTTATTACACATCTACCATCAAACAAACAAAAATCAAGTGCAATTGTATTCTCTAAGGTATCATCATTTACCCTCCCCTTACACTTAAGCTGAACATTGTCCCCAATGTTCATTCAAAGGATGTAAAAGTAAATAAGGTAAAAGAATGAAAACAAATACTCCCCTGATTCGTTCGATGTGGATAATCCGGTAACATGGTTAAATCCTCCTCCAAGAAAATGAACGTTGAAAGCTTCCCTTCCGAAATATAAATCATCTTCTTGTCCAATATAATCTGTTAAACCTGAGAAAACAAACACAAAAAACCCAAAGCATCAACCTGAACAAAGAAAACTCACAACTAGATGTAATTCCAGACTTAGAAATAAAAACAAAACGATTAAAGATATAATGCTTGTAGAATGAATATTTGCAGATTTCCTGGAGTTTATAAAACTAAAGATTTAACAAAAACTTTATGACTCCGGTAGAAAAACAAAACTTGCAAAATTTCCTGAATTTTACACTTGACGCCGTCAGGTGTTAACCTTGACGCCGTCAGAAGTGACCTGCAGAAATTTTATGGTTAGTTTCCGGAAAATTTCTGGAAAAACTTATGCCTCACTTCCTGGAAATCCTGCAAAATATTCATTATGACTCGATACAAGCATTTGACTCTAACAATTACTAGTATGCATGCTCATTTAATATTGTTGTGATTCATGTTCAATCTTGTTCTTGTAAACAAATTTTGGATTCCCTTACACTTATCTTTTGCAAAATACCTTTATATGTAGTTAAGACGATGTTAAAAACAAAATAAAGCATTTTCACAATTTACTTTGAAACATGAGCACAAACAATAACAATTAAACTTGCATACGGAAACAAATAAAATCAAACAAACAAACAAACAAATAAAGCTTGGGTTGCCTCCCAAGAAGCGCTTGTTTTTGTTCGAGTCACGAGCCTGACTCTACCCTTATTTAACCGAAATAGGGGAGGTTTTCCCTACACTTAGGATTAAGTGCGGGTGGAAGTAGCGATACACACCCTTAGGGTGGAAATATGCCACGTGAGGTGAAGGGGGTGAGTGAATGGCTTCCTTCATCCTAAAACTACCGGATAATATTGGTTTATGGGTGGGTCGGTTCCTCTTTTGTCTCCTAGATGTAAATCTAAGGATGAAAAGTTGTGTAACGGTTGAGGTTCCGGCTCATCAACACTAGGAAATTCCCTAGAACTAAGAGTAAGGTTGTAGGATCGAGTACTTCGAGCTTGATTGAGCTTGGTTAAACAAGAACCTCTGTATGGAATACAAGTGTTTATGCGGAAACTAAACAACAAGTATAATAAAGAAGAAAAGACAATGATCCTCTATGGATCAGACTATGAACTAAGAATTCTGTTATTGATGAATGTTTTTCTTGAAGTCTTACAATATGAATGGCTGTATGTTTCTTATATAGATAAGAAACCCTAATACCTAATACAGCCTGTTATTAATAAAACATGTAAAGAGATAAACATCAATCTCTTCTAAAAATAAATCTAACAAACACTCTAAACATACGGGATAACAATAACTAATACCCGCAGTAATAACACTAACAGCAGGAACAAGATATCACTGTCGGCAGCAATGAGCTTGAGCAGGAACCAAAGCTATCGGCAGGAACCAGCTTAACATTATCGGCAGCAACCAGAATATCTTATTTCCTTAGTTCCCAACAATCCTCCCAGCACTCAACAATCCTCCCGTCACTGAGAAACCCTTATTTCCCAGAGATCCTAACAATCCTCCCCTAATCTTGAGGTTGACTAGGTTAACCTGCAAGATTCCAATGTGATAGAGCTTTAACTTCTCAGGCTTGAGGACTGCGACTTAGCAGCAGCAATAATTAGTAACCAGCAGCAACATCCATAACCTGCAAGATTCCAACCTCTATAGCATCCAGCAGCAACTTCAATAGTTCAGCAGGAATAAGAAATCTTCTTCAAAACATGTATACTGGTCACCATGATATTCACTTGAACTTGGCTGCTACTTATGACAATATGTACATCAAATCACTTAAGTTTCATACTATTCTCATCACATCCAGGTGTGTTAACTCCTGTGAGAGGTGAATCATTGAAAATTAATGGATTTGATGTCTCTTTACCAATAGTCATCACTACTGGAGTAGCCAATGTTTAGGCTTGTTAGACCATGGTACATTGATAACCATCTGATTTATTAGCAAATCAGCAACTATAAACGGATTTGACTTGTCTTTACCTGTAGCCGTTTGCTCAGGACTAGTCAATTCTTTGGTTTCTACTGAACCTTGGTGAATTGAATACCAAATATGGATACCAAATGTCTTTACCACAAACCATACTTTTGTGGACTAGCCAATCCTTTGGATCCCATAAAGGGTTACATCCATGGTGAATTGAGAACCATTTTCAACTCTCAGAAATGAATCATGGGTGAGTTGAAGTACCCTATAGCTTTAAGCAAGCTATTACAGCTATCAACGGATTTGATTATCACACCAGAGCCGTACCCTCATGGTGAGTCAACTCTTTCTTGTCTGCAAGACATGGTGAGTTGAATACCATTTAAGGTGAAGGTGTAAACACCAACACTGTACCTGCAAGGTGTTGCTCAAAACCATCTTATTAGCACACAAAATATACAATTTTTTTTTTTTTTTTTTTTTTTTTTTTTTTTTTTTTTATCTAAGAATACCAGCAGAATCCGAACAGCAGGAATCGAGCAGCAGGAATGGAGTTATCAGCAGGAATGGTGTTACCAGCAGGAACTGGAATACACTGTCGGCAGGAATGGATGAACTACCAGCAGCAATCAATGCAGCAGCAGAATTAAAATATTGCAGCAGCAGAGTCAACTTTCATAGCAGCAGACTAATACTCAGATACAAACATATAGTAGAAGCACTCACAAACATCTCCACATATTTGACTTTCCACCGACCAATATATTCATACGAGATAAATCTTGTCACTGACAAAATTAATTCATATGATTAAACAGATATACGAAAATGAGATGGCCACTTGCACAAATCAACATGGCACGTGCAACTCACTTTATCAATAGAAGAACACAACAATACATCTCCTTTTTGTCAGTACCATGCTTTGACCACATTTATGCGTCACAATTAAGCTCACGTTAACCATTCTCCATTTAATATATCAGTAGGCAACAAACCTATCCTAATACTCGATAATTAATTCATCCCCATTCAACCAGTTAATTACTTAAGTCCCACAACATTTGACCACACTCTTCCATAGCAGCAGGAACACAGTTATACCCATGTGCACACCAATTTATTCTTCATTAATTCATTTGACCATCCAATAAATGACCACAAGCGACAAACAATCATAATATACCAACATTGAGTATAGCAGCAGTATTCTCGGACCCACATTCTTGACCAATTAATACGAACAGCAAGTGACACACATATCTGTAACTGACACACTTTGACCAAATTGAAATGTATAATCGCTGACTAAAGGGTCACCATTAAATCAAAGCAGTACCAGTCCCAATATATGTGATTATCACCAATCGAACCCATGTGATTTAAATGAATCCAGTCAATATCCATTTGAGTATTTCACATTGATCCCACATATCTACACCAAATGACTATTCTCTGCTCAACTCACAATCAATTGACCATTAACCCCTCATTAACGCACATCAGAATGATCACTCAATCAAATCGAGGTTGAAATTATATAAGGAAGCGGACAAATTCAACAGCTGCATTATTTTAGTTAGTGAACACAAAATAAAGTAAACAAAAATGTTAATTAGCACAAAATATACAACAATAAGCCTCCCCTCAATCAGTGCACCTGACAAAGACTATTGTTCTTGGGTACCCAGAATGAACCTTTCCTTTTATTTGTCCAAGAACAACCTGTTGAGGGCTTAACACCAATATCCCATCTTGTTCCCCCCATATACCTTGGGTCATAATAACCAGGCCAAAAACCATTCCGAAAGTAAGTGCTAATAGGTATGTAGAATGGTCTAGCAACATTCCTTTTCCAACCAGTAGACTTGGTTTGACCAGCTGGAACTGGCTTACCAGAAGGAACATGTGCGGGTCGTTTTGCATTACCAGAAGGAAATGCATTTGCTCTAGGGACAAATGGGGGAATGTTCTCTACATTTTTCCATACTGACCTAGGTTTTTGTTGTTCAGCACACACACCCATTTTACTCTCATAATAATTACAATCCTTAATGAAATGAGAATAACTTCTACAAACAAAGCAAGATTTTTTTTTAATCTTTTTGTTCTTAACCTGACTTTTCTTATAATGACCTTGCATATCACATAAAGACTTCTCACAAACAGAATCAGAAACAAAATTGTTCCTAATAGGACTAAAAGTAGCTGTCTTTAAATTGGATTCCATACTAGCTACTTTTGGTGTGAAGTCATCAGACTTGGGTGTGGTTGACTTGTCATTTGAATCACAAGAGGCAAAGTCATTGGTCTTGGTCTCAGAAGACTTGTCACTTAAAGAGCAAGAGACAAAGTCTTTGGTCTCTGGTTCTGAGGACTTGTCACTGGAAGAACAAGAGACAAAGTCATCAGGTTTAGGCAAGTCATTTGACTTTTTGCCATAGGTCATGTGTGATTCATCTGAGTCAAGGTCAAGGGCTGTGTGCATAGGAACAGGCTTAAACACTCCTCTTATAGGAGGAGGGACAACATGCAATTCACCTTCTTTCACATACTTAACAGGAATTTGGTAGTCTACAGGTTCAGGGTCAAAAACACTATACTCATTAGGGTCATAAAATTGATTTGGCCCTATCAGGTTACCATACCCTAAACCTCTTTTAGTTTTTGTAGACATAGAACTATCGACTAACTTGTTTAGGTTTTTAGATGAATCTTTCCATTTATCAAACCTAGCCAAGGTATTGTCTAGCTTGGTCTCCAAATCCTGTTTTTCAAACATCACCTTAGCTTTTTGAGATTCAGAATATTTAAGCTCATTAGTGGTGTTTTTCAAGTCCCTCTCCAATACCCTTATCTTTTCCTCATAGGCTAACTGATTATTTTGGTACCAAACTTTTTGTTGTTCTAAAGTTTTAACAGCATTTTTATGAGCTTTGAGCTGTATAAACATATCTTTATATTGAGATTCCATGTCATCATATTCTTTCTTAAATAAAGCATATAAATCATGACAAGCAACAGAACAACTTGGTACCTGAGATGGGAAACTCATCAAAGCGAATTCAAAAGCCACATCTGCCTTGCTTCAGCAACCGTACTGAATACCTCACCTTTTGTCTCATGTCCAGCAACCATTTCATTAACTTGAGTGGCACATCTTTCCTCATCTTGTGACCAGTCTACCCTAGAACGAATAGAAAACAAGTTTCTAATCTTCATGGCAAATGTCTCAAGAGAATCACCTGATCCGAATGAAGTCATGATAAAAAGATTTCTTCTTTGACACAAGTAACAGCGAAACACCTCAGAGACCAGAATAAATCCCACACTGACCAACACTTGCAGAATACAATGATCAAGTCCCACACAATTATATCTCCAAACAATGAATAACATCGATGAACAATCATCCAATACAATTAATAACACACTAATTAACCAATAATCAATAGTTAGGTTTCATTAGATCTAAGCAAACACAAGATAAATCTAGCCTAGCATGTTAATCAAAAGACAAGAACAAGATATAATCAAACAACACATAGACATATTGATTGATTAAACGATTACTTATCTTCAATTAAACATGGGAGATCCAAGGGTATGAAAACCCTTAAAAATGGCAGAAATTCGTCTTAGGGTTTCTCCTCACAAAGTTGCACACTAATAACAAAAAATTGCAAAACTATATATAGAGTTTAAGGGCTGACGGCGTCACGTTATAGATCTTGACGCCGTCACCTCGCCGTGTCTAGGGTTCCCGGATGGCCTTCTTGACGCCGTCCCTCTTTAGTGCTCCAAAATCCGCTCTGGCTTATCAAGGCTTGACGCCGTCAGAAATGGGCTTGACGCCGTCCCTCTTTAACTTAAACCGTGACGACCTTGATCACCTTAAAGGGTGACGCCGTCACCTTTTCCATTGTAAAATTCTCTGGCTTATTATGTGTATTTTTCATATCCACCTCTTTTGCCATAGTCCATGACGCCGTCAAAGGTACTTTTCCAGCCGATTTTGAGACTTTGTCGTTTTCTTCACTTTTATGCTCCAAAAACGTCCAAAATGCTTCCTTTTCCAGATTTCTTCTCCAAAGTACCTAAAATGACAAAAGGAACGATTTAGGGCAATATTTGATCAAATAAATACGATTTAGGGCTTAAATGACCCCCTAAAAGCGGTACACTTTTCGCTTCATCACGTGCTGTGTGCACTGCTGAGCTCTGGTGAAAGGTCGAGTCTGTAAGCCACTAGGCCCACTCTAGCTTCAATCTTGAATGGCCTAATGTACCTCGTGTTTAGCTTCCCTCGTTTCCCAAACCGTATCAAACCTTTCCAAGGCGAGACTTTCAACATTACCATTTCAACCTTCAGCATTACCATGTCTCCAACATGAAATTCCAGGGGTTTATGCCTCATGTCGGCGTATTGCAGTCTATTTCTGATCGAACGATCTTCCTGGAATGGATTTCAAATCTTATTAACACTATAATCCATGTATATACGATATCTTCATATTTGTTTTCCACTAATTGCAAAAACTCAATTTAAACACAAAATCAAACAATACAAAACACATTAACCCACATGATTCTTCATTATTTATGTTTGTGTATGCTCTTTTGGCTTTTATATTTGTATTCAACATAATCCATGTAGTAGTATTTAACTCCTCACAAACACGACCGTTAAATCTGGTGATATAAATTTCAGATCTCGTCATCGGCGGTGTTTTTCGGCAGTGTGTTGGTTTCCGGTGGTGCTTCTTGTGATATAAATTTCAGATCTCAAGCAAAGATCTAATATAACCCACCAATCTGTTTTAAAAATTAATATCTCAGGCAAATATATAAATTTCAGATCTCATCATCAGAGCTTTTAAATGTATCATTCGAACCAAAGAGACCAACCATTTCCGGAATCAAAAATGGTACCTCATCGAAATATAAACCGACCGTCGGAACCATATAATAATTAAAAAGAAATCAATAACATCTGCCATATACATGATTTTTTGTTTATATGAATGCTGACGATGGTCGATGCTAAATGAGTTTTATGGGGTTTAAGAGTTTTAAAAAGAACTTTAAAAAAATAAAAAAGGAAAAAGTTTAGAGAGAGAAAGTTATCAAGGGAGTTGATGAAGAAGATTGTGGGACCCATTTAGTACATAAAAATACATAACCTTGCTTAAGAGCATTTCCCAATAAAATAAAAAAGAAAAAAATATATATATTTAAAGAAGTTTTTGGTGCATATAGTAGTACTTTAAATGAATGGTGTTTGTCGGTGAGAAATTAATACAATGTCTACTAAATTAATTTGTAAACACGTGCTTTTGGCAGTGTTTCAACCATTTTGGTTAGTAGTTGCATTTATGTTACATTAGTCTACGCTATTACTTTTTGGTTTTGTTTATGTTTTAGTTTTTAGGATCTATGTCTTGATTAGCTTCTATCTTTGGTTTATTTTGCCTTAGCTTTGTTCATGGAAATAGTTGTGTTTTGTTAGTTCCAGAGAGAAATAATTGGTAGTCGAGAAAGTTTTATATTATGTCAATTTGATTAGAAAGAGAAAATATGGAAAGAGATGTCTACAATAACTAAATGATTGAATATTTATACTTCAAATCATTGATTGATAATAGACTTATTACACGTTTAGTCTCTAGTACATAAACTATTACAAAGATAACTAAACTAACCATAAACTATTGATAGACTATTGTTACAATCATTTATAGGTACTAACAATCTCCTATAATGTAATAATAGTTTAGCCTAGTGTAGTCTTTGTCTTCACTTCTTCATCTCTATGAATCTTGAATGCTAAGAAGGATTGATGAATGTTGAAGTCATCTTTTGGGAACCTTTGTCTCTCTTTATGATCTTTATCCAGCTTTAACCTTGAACAAACTGGAAGAGAGTCATCTCTTGTTCTTTATCTGCAACTTGATCTTTGTGGAAACTATTTGGAACTTCCATTTGAATGGGCTTTATGACACTTATGACAGCGGTTGGCTGTCCTTTGAATGGATTGCAAAGCTTGATCTAGTGTCATTCCTGGAATGGGCCTTTGACAATCCAGAAGTTGGTGAGTCGTGGCGTCCAATCTTCTATAAAAGATGTATATTTTTTTATGTTTATTCAGATCATGCGTGGGACATCTGTAGAGAAGTTCGTTATATGTTTCCCAAGCTTGGTAAAGTGTCTCTTCCTTTTCTTGCACAAACCGGTGAATTTCCCTAAGAAGGTTCGCTAGTCTAGAAGGCGGGCAAATTTTTTGAACAAATGCTCTTCTTAGAATATCCTAAGTAACTTTTGATTCAAGAGGGAGTATATTAAACCATCTCTTTGCGGATCCAGTGAGGGTCATAGGAAATTTCTTTAGCATAAGAGTATAGTGCGAGATATTTGGAACGCCAAAAAGGCATACTATGTATGAAACTTCCTCAACATGTTCTTGGGCATCTTCTTCTTCTTTATCACCAGAAAACTGTTTGTTCTGTAATTCTTGGATAATTTGTCCCTTGATTTCAAACTTCACTGTTTCTGGGGTGGATGGTATGGTTAATCCTCTGGTGGAATTCTCATTAGTCCTACCCAAGTATTGTTCCATGATGAGGCGAAAAGTGTACCGCTTTTAGGGGTCATTTAAGCCCTAAATCGTATTTATTTGATCAAATAATGCCCTAAATCGTTCCTTTTGTCATTTTAGGTACTTTGGAGGAGAAAATTGGAAAAGGAAGCATTTTGGACGTTTTTGGAGCATAAAAGTGAAGAAAACGACAAAGTCTCAAAATCTGCTGGAATAGTACCTTTGACAGCGTCAAGCGCAAGCCTGACAGCGTCAAGACCAAGCCTGACAGCGTCAAGACCAAGCCTGACAGCGTCAAGCCTTGATAGGCCAGAACGTATTTTTGGAGTTTAAAGGGAGACGGCGTCAAGAAGGCCGTCAAGCCTTGCCGACAGAAATATTGCCTATAAATACAACATCATAACTTCACTTTTTGTAAGCCCTAAACCCTAAGTCCGATTCTAGGGTTTAGGTAGGTGTTTTTCCAGCAACTTAGAGGGTTTCAATCATTTCATAAACATCAAATATTGGTTTGTTGATTCTAACTTAATTATGTCTTTCATTATTATGGTTGTTTGCCCTTCATTGATCATGCTTTGTTAATTTACCTTGTGTCTACTTATGATTGTGTGAAACTTGTATATAATTAATTAGATCTTATTGATTCCTTGTTGATGTATGTGTCTATCGTCATCAATAAAGGTGTGACACTTCAATAGATCTAATTGGTTTAGCTTATAATTCTTGTTTCCTATTGTCTCTTGTATGATTGGATGATATCGATGTTAGGCTTAAGAAAACTGGCTAACCTCCTATACGGTAACTTGCTTGAACGTCTTAAGAAACATGAACCAAGGTGTACTAAGGTTAATTGGTTGTATTTAATGCATAAGCGAATTCTAGTGATCCCATGTTAGGAGCTTCTTAGCCGGCTCGACATAGGAGTGAAGTAGGAACTTATAGAGTTGGGGAAGATCGTATACACCCCACGATTGCTATTAAGGAATACAACCTGTCAATTAAAACAAGGTGTGACAATTCAATAGGTAGAATTGGATAGCTAGCAAGGAGTAACATATCATAGGTAGACATGCTTCACTTCCCTTGTAGAACCCTAGTTTACTTTCCTGCACATTAGTTTAATTAGTAGCTTTTGGGTTAGTTGATTAGCAACTAATTCCGCCCACTCCTTCAAACCAGAGATTTTACTTGCTTTTCATAAAATATAAAAATACAAAAAGAATCATCCCTCACCTCTAGACCTAGTAGATAAATTTCAATCCTAACGAACACTATTCTTTGAGTTGAACGATCAATCCCCCGGTACTTGCCACTTCACTATACTACATCGGTCAGGTACACTGCCTGGTGGGGATTGCAAACTTCTCAAGATCCCTTGAGAGGTAAAACCTGTTGTAAGGTCGCAAAACCACGCATCAAGTTTTTGGCGCCGCAGCCCGGGGAATAGTTAATGCTTAGGTTGAAATTTTATTTTTATTAGGTCTACTCATTAGATTCCTATCTAGTGAGATTTTTATTTTCTTTTTATTAGCTTTCTCGTAGTCTATCTTTTCTTTGTGCTTTTGTTCGTAAAGTTTTTTCATTGACTCTTCCGTTCGCCATTATGGAGAACGTGAATCTACCAAATCCGCGACTAGAGTTTTACATGAAGAAATATAATTTTACTAATTTGGATAAATCAAGATGGTGGAATGAAGTAATGAGAACAGGATCTTACATAGATTTTAGTGAGTACCTTGAGAAAAGAGACCAAGTGCATAAAACTTTTGAGGAAATCACCATAGGAGCCCCATCAAACCCTCAAAATACCTCATTAAGTGAAACCTATGCACCATATGAGCCTTCACCTAGGATAGTTTCTTATGAACCCGACCAAGATTGTGAGATGGTTAATGTTGAACTACCTAGGTGCATGCTTGGATTAGATTTCACCATGACATATGATGAGTATGAGGAATCCTTTAGGCAAATGGAACATAGTGATCAAGTTATTGAGAATGATTCTTATGAATCGGACCAAGAATTTGAGATGAATAGAAAAGGATTTGAGATACCTAGGTGCATGTTGGGGATAGACTTAAACAAATCACATAATAAGCTCAAAGGTAATCAAGATAAGATGGAGGATAAAGTAGAAAGTCCAAGTCCACCAAGTATCCCACAAGTCCCACCATCATTTGAGGCACCCATACCGCCCGTGACTTACCCAGAAGAAGTAGAAGAGACTTTAGGAATCCCGATGGAGGTAGAACCCTTGGACCAAGCACAACTAGAGGATATTGATGCGTGGTTTTGCGATCTTACAACAGGTTTTACCTCTCGAGGGATCTCAAGAGGCTTGCAATCCCTACCAGGCAGTGTACCTGACCGATGTAGTATAGTGAAGTGGCAAGTACCGGGGGATTGATCGTTCTCTAGGGGAATAGTGTCGTTAGGATTGAAAAACTATTCTAATAGGTCTAAGGGTGAGGGAAGATTCTTTTTGTATTTTTATATTTTTATGAAAGCAAATAAAATCTCGGGTTTGAATGAGTGGGCGGAATTAGTTGCTAGTCAACTAACCCAAATAACTACAAATGCAAATAAAATAAAATAACTGAAAATGAAAAGGTTGTGAAACTTATGTGGAGAGAAATGTGTTTACTTAGATTTCCTTACTCCCTAACTATCTTTTACCGGTTGATTAGTGTGTATTAATTGCGTGGATGACGGGTGTATTCCTTAATACCAATCGTGGGGTGGCGTACGTACTTCCCCAACTCTACAAGCTCCTACTTCACTCCTATGTCAGCCGGCTAAGAAGCTCCTAACATGGGATCACTAGAATTCGCTCATGCATTAAATACAACCATATAAACCTAGTACGCATTGGTTCATGTTTCTTAAGACGTTCAAGCAAGTTACCGTATAGGAAGTTAGCCAGTTTTCTTAAGCCTAACATCGATAAACAATCATCCAATACAATTAATAACACACTAATAACTAGTAATCAATAGTTAGGTTTCATTAGATCTAAGCAAACACAAGATAAATCTAGCCTAGCATGTTAATTAAAAGACAAGAACAAGATATAATCAAACAACACATAGACATATTGATTGATTAAATGAATACTTATCTTTAATTAAACATGGGAGATCCAAGGGTATGAAAACCCTTAAAAATGGCAGAAATTCGTCTTAGGGTTTCTCCTCACAAAGTTGCACACTAATGACAAAAAATTGCAAAACTATATATAGAACTTAGTGGCTGACGGCGTCACGTTGTAGGTCTTGACGCCGTCACCTCACCGTGTCTAGGGTTCCCGGATGGTCTTCCTGACGCCGTCCCTCTTTAGTCTTCCAAAATCCTCTCTGGCTTATCAAGGCTTGACGCCGTCAGAATAAAGCTTGACGCCGTCTCTCTTTAGCTTAAACCGTGACGACCTTGATCACTTCAAAGGGTGACGCCGTCAGACTTTCCATTGCAAAACTCTCTGGCGCGTCACGTGTATTTTTCATATCCACCTCTTTTGCCAAGCCATGACGCCGTCTGGAACAATCCCTGACGCCGTCAAGTGTACTTTTCCAGCCGATTTCGAGACTTTGTCGTTTTCTTCACTTTTATGCTCCAAAAACGTCCAAAATGCTTCATTTTCCAGATTTCTTCTCCAAAGTACCTAAAATGACAAAAGGAACGATTTAGGGAAATATTTGATCAAATAAATACAATTTAGGGCTTAAATGACCCCCTAAAAGCGGTACACTTTTCGCTTCATCAAATACCCTTACACTTGAGATTTGCTTGTCCTTAAGCAAATGCGCTTTTATTCTAATCAAAATACAAGTTAGGGGTCATTTAATGCTAATATAAAAGTAATTACAATAAATAGTCGTTTCACTTTAATCATAATAAGCACGGAGATTACAAACTAGCACCTCACAAGTAGTGTTTAGATACTCACATCTCTCAGGTGTCATCAAAATAAATCTCATAAATGAAAACGGATAATATCTCTCACTACCTGTCATAGCAAATAGATTACCATAGGCTTGGGAAAGGATCGAAAACCTCCTCCACTAGGCGTAAGCACCTAAGATAAACTATCAAAGAGGCTTTTAAACGGGTTATAACGTTAGGTGTAGGGATATGATAAACACGGTTTTGTTGGATAAGGGATATTTTACTGGTGGCGAGTTAAAGATCTTGATTAATTACATGTACGATATGGCGTTGCTAAGCCAAGACTAGACTCGACTTAAGCTAAAAACAAAATAACAAAAACATAAAATAAACATAAAATGAAACGGGATGGTAGTCCGTATGTTTTTTCTACTTTTCTTTTTCTCATTTTTTTGTATTTTTCTTGATTTTTTTTTTTTTTTTTTCATACACTCTTGCCCTACCATCCAAAATAATACATCATAGGGGCGTTGCGTTCCCCTTACACTTGAACTTTTACATAACTTTACAAATAACTATTCTAATGACTCGAATTAAGATAATCGAAACACTTGGAGTACTTTTAAAATATTTAGCACATATGGGGGTAATAATGTTCTTCTTCCCCATTACTCCATTACACTAGTACTTTACCCATGAGTCCCAATCGTCCCAAAACAATATGTACAAGGATATGACTCGACTTAGCAACCATGTAATCAATTAGATAATTAACTTGGGGTTTAAACAAATGTTGTCACAATAATGCACTAAAAATGAGTGCATACAAGGTAGGCTAAGGCGATTTGGGTGTACATTTAAGTGGGGTGTAACAAATTCTTCCTTTAAGTAAAATGCTTAATGGTCGAAACGAAAAGATAGGCTCTGAGGGGTGTACTAGGGGTATCGTGTACTAAAAATGAGTACAACGCAAAGGGTGTGGGAGAATTACTTGACCAATGTAGCCAATGTAATTATAACAAAAACACAGGTGTAAAACAATGGGTTAATCCTAATGCCTCTTATCATGTAGTAAATCTAACTACACGAATGTAGTCTCACTTGTGGCCTCGGAATGGTCCTAACGCAAGTTCTAGAATCTAAGTGCTACTGGTACACACATCATAGCATAAATGCTTTTCCTACCAATTCTAGGGGCGATCCTCACATATTTGGGGGTGGAAAATTTTTTTTTAGTGGTACGGTTTTGTGCTAGTCATATAACTCCTATCCGTGAGACGCTCATTAAGACCAAAGTTTCACTCCTAAATGTTGTAAATTTTTTTTTAATTTGGCACTAAAATTGCCCTAACAGGTATTTATCTCAGTTTTATTACACATCTACCATTAAACAAACGAAAATCAAGCGTAAAAGCATTCTCAAAAGTGTCGTACTTTACCCCCCCCCCCCCCCCTTACACTTAAGATGAACATTGTCCCCAATGTTCAAATAACAAGATGTAAAAGTAAATAGGTAAAAGAATGAAATCAAATACTCCCCTGATTCGTTTGGTGGATAAAGAGGTAACATGGTTAGATCTTCTTCCAAGAGAATGTAGAAGCTTCAAGACTAAAGCATCGCCAAAAGCTTGATTCCACATACATCTCTTTGTCCAAAATAACCTGTTAAACCTGAGAAAACAAACACGAAAACCTGCATAACATCGGCGGGATAAATTCTATATAAGGATATAATGCTTGTGGAATGATAATTTTGCAGATTCCTGGAGTTTATAAGTTAGAGATTTAATAAAAACTTTTTATGAAAACAAAACTTTCAAAAATTTCAGAAAATTAAGACCTGACGCCGTCAGGTTGTACATCCTGACGCCGTCAGAAATGATCTGACAGAATTCTCATGTTAAGTTTCCGGAAAATTTCTGGAAAAACCTTTACCTTACTTCCTGGAATTCCTGCAAAATATCACTATGACTCGATACAAGCATTTGACTCAAACAATTACTAATATGTATGTTAATTTAATATTATTACGATTCATGTTCATTTGTGTTCTAATAAACCGATTTGGATTTCCCTTACACTTATCTTTTGCAAAATACCTTTATATGTAGTTAAGACGAAGTTAAAAACAAGATAAAGCATTTTCACAATTTAGTTTTGAACATGAATCAATAGCAATAAAAATTAAACGTACATACGGAAACAAATAAAATCAAACAAACAATTAAATAAACACACAAAGCAAATAAAGCTTGGGTTGCCTCCCAAGAAGCGCTTTTCTTTATTAACGAGTCTTGTAGCTAGACTCAAAGTCACCGTACATTACGTGACTCCATCATTGGTCACGGTTCCTAGGCCATTCTCCTTTGATTCTCTATCAGAATCACTTTCATAATAAAGGTATTTCGGGTCCTCGAGATCAAAAGAATTGTTTTGGTATTTAGAACTAAGCTCCTTATCATGCTTAAAGAATCCACTTGACAGGTCAAAAGTGTCCTTACATCCCCTTCTCACATCATCATCACATAACACGAGTTGGGAACTTAACCCATCGAGCCCTCCATAATCAATCTCCTTGAATTCTCTCATCTTGTAAGGCGTTTGGTATGAGATTTCCCTAATTCCATCGGTGAAAGTCATGATCCCATTGAGCTCGTCCACAACCAAGCTTGTGGCCTTGCAAAAAGGGGCCCCAAAAACAACTTGTGATAACCTGGGATCGATGTACTTTTCGATATTATCGACGATTGCGAAGCTCATAGTGAATGTCATATTTCCTACAAACACCTATACATCATCATCTATGCCAATGTCATCCTTCCCTTTATGAATCATTCCCCATCTGCAAATGTTGTTATAATGAAACAAGGACATCACATTTTTGGGTAAACATGTGTCAATGTAAACATTATAAAAATGCTTGTGACCAATGATGCAAGGTATTTTGAGATTATTCGGATCACGTCGTTTAATTCGGCCAGGCCTTCTACCGTGTAGCCCCCATGTGTTGCAAATTGCTGATGGTCGATACTCATACACTTCTTCACAGCCATCCCTAAAAATACTTTCCTGACACCATCGGTAAATAATGCACTACGATCATCCTCATCGAGTATTACTCCCGTTGCTTTTATGAATGGTTTGCCTAGAACAAGGCTAGTTAAGGATGGGTTGATGATAGAGTTCATGTTATTAAATACAGTTAGCTCGATATGAAAGAGGAACTTTTCTATCACAATTGGAACCCTTCTTATTACCCCGATGATATTAAACCCTTCATATTTGACTTGTTCGGTGAAGGCTTCGTTATATAGAGAAAGGGATATTGCATTCATAGAAGAGTTGGGGTTTATATAGGCATCTTTTATAAACTTTTCCTAGTGGTGCAAGATATCTTAAAGACCCTGGGAGCGCCATCCTCTATTCTCTCTCCAAATCCCATAGGCAACTTTGCTATGCCCCTCTCAAGTTCCTCCACCAGGGGGCGGTATAGCAGTCCTGGGAGCCCATGAGGCAATTCGGATTTCTCTTCCGAGCCCTCCTCATCACTCACCTCTCTTGTACTCGAGTTCTCTGGTGAGTCTAGATAGTCGCCGGGCGCCTCGGGGTTCTTTTCGGGAACTTCACCCTCCATTCCATTGTCCACGTTCTCGGTTGATTGTTGGTCCAGATTGGGTTTAGGAACAGGTATTGTTGTAATGGTGTTCACGAAGTGGAGTGGTTTCGAAGGGGTATGAGTACCTCCAGTTTCTTTTCCGTTTTGTGATATGTGTTTGAAGAGTTTACTAGGGTGCTTGATTTTTACAGGAGGGGGTGTTTGGTGAGTTACCGTGACAGATTTGATCTCATTAACTCGTGCCAACTCACAAGTTGACCTGCCAGCAATGCGATCATTGATAACCTTTAACATGTTATCAACCTTGTTGTTTATATCGACTTGCTGTTTTTTGAACTGATTCTCAAGTTTGGAGAGCTGTGTTTCTTGAGAGAGAATGAATTTTTTCAGTGATTCCTCGCGATTTTGTTGTTTATGCGTATGCTGATGAGGATAATGTTCAGACCAGGTGAGTAGGGGAGAGTCATTGAATGATACGCTTCGAGTTTGGTTCCAACTAAAATTTGGTTTACTCTTCCATGCCTCATACCTATCTTCAGAATTCTTGGGTCCATAATTAGTGGTGAGCCACTTATCTCCCGCCTTATCGATTCGCGAGGATGCGAATTCTTGGAAAGCCTGTTTGGGGAGTTCCATGCAATCATGAGTGTCGTGGGGACCACTACATAATTCACATGAAGAAGTGATTTTGTTCACTTGGCTTGAAGGTTTAGGAGCCTCATAGGATTTCATAAGAAACTTGACTTGGTCTTCAAGTTCTATGATCCTACGGTCGGAAGTGCTTGAATTGTTCGAAGGCAAAGATATTGCCTTGACCGTTTTATTCAAATCACGGGGATCACTCCAACTTTCGTTGTCATAAAGAGCAAGATCTTCTAGGAGAGCCCATGATTGTTCCGCACTTAGATCACGTAGCTTAGCACCAGCCGATTGGTCAATGGTTTGCCTCGTGGAGAGATTGATATGGTCATAGAAGATTTGGACTTGGAGCCAAAGTTCTATGCCATGGTGAGGGACTTTTTGGAGTAAGTCCTTGAATCGAGTCCATGCCTCGTAGAGGGTTTCGCCTTGATGTTGTTGGAACATCAAAATATCATTCCTTAGCTTGGTAGTTCTTCCGGGTGGGAAAAACTGAGCAAGGAAACGAGTGGTGAGATCATCCCAAGAGGTGATGGATCCTGCGGGTAGACGCTCTAGCCATTGACTAGCATGGTCCCGCAGAGAGAATTGAAAGAGACGTAGTCGGGTCGTCTCTCGAGTGGCAACATCAAGGTCTATAGAATCAACGATTTTGAGAAAGTCCTTGAGATGTTGATTAGGATCTTCGGAACGAAGTCCATGGAATGCGCATCCGCTTTGCACCAACCGGATGGTGTCGGATCGCAAGGGGGTGACATTGGCTCCTTGAGTGAGCTCAATGGTGTTTCGATAGCCATGGTGGTTAGGACGAGAGTAGTCTCCTAAGGTACGGGCTCTAGGAGGTGGGTGTTGTTGTGGTGGTGGGTTGTTGGGATCGAGGATATTACCACCTTCCATGATGTCGGATGGTAATGGTTACGAACAAAGAAACGAAGAAAAAAGATAGACTAAAGAAATCCTAGAAAAATAAAATAAAATCTCACTAGAAAGGAATCTAGTGAGTAGACCTAATAAAATAAAAATTCAACCTAAACAATAACTATACCCCGGCAGCGGCGCCAAAAACTTGATGCGTGGTTTTGCGACCTTACAACAGGTTTTACCTCTCGAGGGATCTCAAGAGGCTTGCAATCCCCACCAGGCAGTGTACCTGACCGATGTAGTATAGTGAAGTGGCAAGTACCGGGGGATTGATCGTTCTCTAGGGGAATAGTGTCGTTAGGATTGAAAAACTATTCTAATAGGTCTAAGGGTGAGGGAAGATTCTTTTTGTATTTTTATATTTTTATGAAAGCAAATAAAATCTCGGGTTTGAATGAGTGGGCGGAATTAGTTGCTAGTCAACTAACCCAAATAACTACAAATGCAAATAAAATAAAATAACTGAAAATGAAAAGGTTGTGAAACTTATGTGGAGAGAAATGTGTTTACTTAGATTTCCTTACTCCCTAACTATCTTTTACCGGTTGATTAGTGTGTATTAATTGCGTGGATGACGGGTGTATTCCTTAATACCAATCGTGGGGTGGCGTACGTACTTCCCCAACTCTACAAGCTCCTACTTCACTCCTATGTCGAGCCGGCTAAGAAGCTCCTAACATGGGATCACTAGAATTCGCTCATGCATTAAATACAACCATATAAACCTAGTACGCATTGGTTCATGTTTCTTAAGACGTTCAAGCAAGTTACCGTATAGGAAGTTAGCCAGTTTTCTTAAGCCTAACATCGATAAACAATCATCCAATACAATTAATAACACACTAATAACTAGTAATCAATAGTTAGGTTTCATTAGATCTAAGCAAACACAAGATAAATCTAGCCTAGCATGTTAATTAAAAGACAAGAACAAGATATAATCAAACAACACATAGACATATTGATTGATTAAATGAATACTTATCTTTAATTAAACATGGGAGATCCAAGGGTATGAAAACCCTTAAAAATGGCAGAAATTCGTCTTAGGGTTTCTCCTCACAAAGTTGCACACTAATGACAAAAAATTGCAAAACTATATATAGAACTTAGTGGCTGACGGCGTCACGTTGTAGGTCTTGACGCCGTCACCTCGCCGTGTCTAGGGTTCCCGGATGGTCTTCCTGACGCCGTCCCT
>CP139505.1:96475499-96693140 GCA_021014915.2 Artemisia tridentata subsp. tridentata | reverse complement strand
TTTGTTCAAAGGTTCATAACAAGGTTCAATTTAAGTGTTTATATTAAAAGTTCATATCATAGTTTCAAAAAGTAATCCTTTAAAAATGGCTTTCATAAAAGTGATCCTTAAAGTAGTCTTCATAAAGAAAGTCTTTAAAAGAAATTTTCAAAACATTTTTATATGTAATTAAGAAAAGTTTTTACATCCCGTTATAAAATTCTATGAACCTTCAAGGTATCCAAGGGTTATAAATATTCATATTACAAGGTGATGTACAGGTGATGACAAGTATCAAAGGAATCATAGCAAGGTTCAATTATCAAGGTTCACAAATCAAAGGAAGCATAGCAAGGGCATAGATCAAGTAAGAAAGCCCCAAATAAGAAGGCTCAATTATATTGGTTTGATTATGATCTGAGCCTTCTTATTTGGTTTGATTATGATCTGAGCCTTCTTATTTGAGCCTTCTTAATTGAACCTTCCGTTGGTTAGACTTAGACTTATTATTGTACATCACCATTTTTTGTTATACTTGAGACTTATTATTGTACATCGCCATTTTTTGTGACAACATTATTGTAAATCACCAGAAATTGATCAAATTAAGTTCACATATATTTTAAATTTGTACGTGTGTAAACCAACAAAATAATTACATATACATAAACATTAACAAAATTCTTTCAACAATCAACAACCCAACTCACATAATATATCTACACATATTTAACTTTTATGATTGCGTTTAAATTATGAATTTTCAATTATTCTAAATGTTTGTCATAAAAAAAAATTACATCACGAAATAATTGTGAACCTACAAAACGTAAAACAAACATCGTACAACAAAAAACAACTATCTGAACAACCCGCTGCAACGCGCGGGCTTCCATGCTCGTTTTTTTATAATCTTGAAATTAATTTTCAATAAGTCTTCACTAAGCATCATTTGTGCTCCTCATTAGCTCCAACATACCTTAACAAATAACATAACAAATAGACGTAATAATTGTAATTAAAACCATGATACTGTTATTTATTAAGCTAAAGTGAGGGTGTTTCTCAAAATAAAACATGTATAATTGTGATTTCGTCAGTAGTTTACAAATCGATCTCGAATAGCTCGCGATCTGTATCGTCTCGTTTACACCCCTAATCTAGTCTACTTCATATGAATATATGATACATTGAGGCTATATAAATGATTGAGACACCTATAAGTATGAATAACTTTACGTCTAAATATGTGTGTTAGTATTTTATTGTTTTGCGAAAAATTATGTCCATTTGTTTTAATCAACAAAATAATGTGATGCATGTTTACACATAAAAGTAGACATACAATTTGTATACTTTTGTCTGCGAACGGTTATTTTAGAACGGAATCAGAAGCATATAACATATCTCATTTTGATATTATTTTTACTATCATAGCATTTGAAGGAAAAAGTTATGACATATAATAAACAAAAGTTTTCAATATTTGATTCTTTGAGTTCACATTGAAAATGATTTTAGATGTTGTAAGAAGATTCAGTGTATCTCATCGACTGATAAGATGCCTACTTCTTCAAGACGAAGCAAAATAGGATATTAACATTCGTTTAAACATGTTGGGCCATATCTCTTTAGGATCCTCCGATAAAAATGGTGACTAATTATTCTTCTTCACTAAGAAAAAGTGAGGAGCCCCAATGATTGAAGTTGATAACGAGTGGAGGGCGGTGGGTATTTCTCCGAAAGTAGGGTAAATTGCAAAAATTGTCCCTAAATTAGCTCATGCGCAAAAAATACACCGAGACAAAAAGTATTGCAAACACGATATTAATGTTTTTTTTTTTGCAAAACAGCCACCGAGAGCTACTTTTTGCTTACGCCCGTTAAATTTCTCGTTAAGTGCCTCGTCACTGAAAGTATTATTGTCATTTCATTCGTTTCAATGGCTAAATTTGCAAATGAAGACTTAACTTCCAAAATAATATTCATCATCTTTCCCCATTTAATTTTCTATTAAATTTATTTTTAATTTTAAACAATTATCAAAAACATCACCACCCTCTGCCACCACACAACCACCACCACCATCCTCTACCACCACACAACCACCGCTATTAAATCCTCTCTTTTTTTATTTTGCAAAATTGAACGCACAGACCTCCAATAACTTATTGTTTAATCATATATCACAATGATATATGATTATTTAATCATACACACGGCTTTTATTAACTCATACAGTTCATTCATATCTACCAATAGTAGACCAAGCGGATATTCACCGGATCGAATGATGATTGTTATCCTATTTTTTATATACGATTACAGCAAATTTATGTACAAAACATCTTGTTATCCTATTTTGTTATATTGTGAGTTATAATTGGTCAATGATATACCATTCTTAATTTCTTATAATGTCACTCATTGTCGATCCCATTAACTAAAGCAGAGGCATCATTTGCACTATACTCTCTCGAACAACTTAAAAAACTGATAATCGATTCCAATGTTTATTATTGCATATCAACCACAAATAAGAACCAAAGAATGATAGCATTAAGCATGGCAAAGTATACAACACGTATATAATTATCGTCAATATGTATACAATTGTACTCAAGATCAAACTACACGTTACTGTTTCCACTATAATTGATTAACATGTTTTCTTTTAAGGGGGTGTGTTCCAACTAGGCTTATGGGCTGTTTGGAATTGGCGGAATCGGCTGATTCACGCGGTTGGGGATGATATTTCTAAAATCAATAATGAAGACATTTTCCCGAGTATCCAACGCATGGCTAAGCTTTGGATGTCGGCTTGTATCAACTCTAGCGTGAAGGTGGATTGGACATGTTGGGCAGCCAAGCCTTTTGATATATTTTCCTAATTTTTTTTTTTTGAACGGCGAATTTTATAAAACAACTAGCAAGGAGCTAGAAATTACAAAGAAACAAGATGAGGATTTTTGATCCTATCAGTCCAACTAAAAGACGCTTTACATCTATATCGACACCAATAAAACGACCTTGACATCACATCTTCAAAGATATTCGCCTTATGAGAATTCTTCACTCCAAAAATCTTCTTATTGCGATAAGACCAAATGTGCCACCACAAAACATAAAAAACTCCTTCAAAAACACTTTTAAGCTTACTTGAAAGCCGGATAGTAGAAAACCAAGATATCCATTCGTCATATGAGGAGATATCCACATAGCTAATGTCCCACCAACGGACAATCTTACGAACAATATTTCTAATAAATTGGCAAGAAAAGAAGAGATGACTAGTCGACTCCACTTCATTATCGCACAGAGAACACGCTAAAGAATTAATGTCCATCCCTCGACGCGAAATATTAAGTCTAGATGGAAGATAATCATGCCTCACTTTTCACGCAAAAACATTAACCTTAATAGGAATTGCTTTAACCCATCTAGTCTTGGAAGAAACCTCCGGCAACGTTTTTTCGTTTATAAGTCTTCTAACCGAAGCAACCGAGAACTCGCCCGAACTTTTCAACGACCAAACCCACCTGTCGTTACAAGGGGTAAGGGACACTCCTTGAACCTGATTACCTATGTAGGTTTTGTTTGTTGTTGTTCCTGTGGTTTGTGGCGTTTTGGCCCCTTGGTTTCTTTGTATAGCTCGGTTTGTGAGGTCGTGTTTTGGGATTCTCTGTTTATAATATATTGCCTTCAAAAAAAAATAATAATAATAATAAAATGAAAAATAAAATAAAATAATGTGTGTTTATAATTAACTTAAAGTTCTAGTTATATCGATATCTTCAAATTCAGTTAACACGAAAACTACTTTTTATATGCACTCACAACATTTGAAGAATGAATATAGTAAAAGCAGCGTCATTAAAATGAATGACATTGTCACTTTGTCGCGAAAATGACTTTGAAAAATTGCAATAACTAAGGAAACTAATGTTTGCATAGTATTGAATAATGTGTAAGAGAGCAGATTTAAGCTTGAGCTTGTGCTCTACTTGACGACTTAGGTATAGCTTGAGATAAGCTTGACAATCTAGGCTCAACTTGAGCTGAACTTTACAACCGTAGCTTTTAGGCCATGTTCAAGCTTGATTTGATGACTTTACACTATGCTCGAGCTCGGTTAATAGCTCAACAAGATGTCCTGATGCAATACTCGAGCTTGCCTTAAGTACGTGTATAAGTTATACGATAACCAAACTCGTTCCAATGGATTTCACACTTCACAAGTAGAAGTACAATATTACTTGATCATAAGTAAGATAATCAGTTAGAATGATCTAATTCATCACTAAAATGACGTTGGGGATCAACTCGATAAAATCTCAAACGAGCCGTGCTTTAATTCATCAATAACTAGTATGATTAGAAAACAAGTATATTTGACTTAAAGAAAGTCAACTGTATTATGTGCTCCATATGATCAATAAAGTTACATTTGTCAAAACTGTGAGGTTGTATGAGAAAGTTGTATTCTATTCTTGATAATTACTCATATGTGACTGGAGATTACAGATTCATTGATGAAAACAACACTTCTGTAATTTTCTTTCAGTATGTACAGTGCTACTATGATATGAGTGATGGTGGTGGTGGTTATGGATGATCACACAATTAATTTTTATTAAATAAAAAGGATTTCATAAATGTGTTACCTTTTATTTTAGATGATCACACAATTAATTTTTGCATTTCTTGATTTTTGTTCTTGATGTTCTTGTTGTTGTATAAAATTAAATATAAATTCAAAAGAAAATCAGATGGGGAAGAAGACGAGAGTATATTATCCATTTCACTGCACTTAACGAGGAAAACTAACGAAAGTTAGTGAACAGTGCGTCTCGGTGGCCGTTTTAACGGAAAAAAAAAAAAAAAACATTAAAGTCATTTTTGCAATACATTTTGTCTCGATGTATTTTTTGCGCATTTTGGCTACTTTAGAGACCATTTTTGCAATTTACCCCCGAAAGTAAGATCATTTGATGACTCGATTGTCAAAGTCGATATAGATACAACCTCATGATTGACATGCCACGATTATGTGCAATCTAATTTGGATTGCAAGTGACTTGACAAGTACGAAATAGCTTTTTTTTTTTTTTTTTTTTTTTTTTTTTTTTTTTATAAACCTTAAAGCTTTATATTTCAAAACCTTTTAAGTTTCATAAAATTAATCTTTAAACTCGTTAAACTCTATACTTTTAGTCTTTACATCATTTTCTTTATTGCCGTTAGTACTTTTTATCATGAAAATGTTAGCGTATGTGTCCGGACGTCATGCTTCGTCCGGACCATGCTTATGTGTCCGGACATCATATTTCGTCCGGACTAACATCTCACCTCCGGACATGTCTACTGACAGGACCGCCGCCATTTGCAATGAACAATCCATCAACCGCCGCCAACGCCACCATCCCAGATTTCCCGGATTGTGTTTCTCACGTGATCTGACACCTACCTACTTGTAACACCTCCAACTCGGAATATGGCAGCGGAACATAGTTAGGGGTATTACTCGAGGGTAGTGAGTCAAAATCATAGATAATCGATCTCATAACGAGACGTTTTAAATAAAATACCACATTCAAATACAATGTTCAACCTTTAGAGTTCAAAAGACTCTTAACACATTTAACAGCAGAAAATGAAATACGTTGCAGCGGAAAAAATAAAGTAGTTTGCAGCGGAAATTAAGATAGAAATAACAAAACATAACCCACAGATAGCCATCCTGAACCTCCAGCCCTTTCCTCGTGCACACTTCATACTTCAATTACCTGAGATAAACATGTTTAAAAGTCAACACAAAGGTTGAGTGTAATCCATAGATTTAATAAAATAATAGTTGAGCACACGAATTTTAGTCTA
Organism: Artemisia tridentata subsp. tridentata; assembly: GCA_021014915.2. NCBI lineage: Eukaryota > Viridiplantae > Streptophyta > Magnoliopsida > Asterales > Asteraceae > Artemisia > Artemisia tridentata. The sequence goes on along the minus strand of CP139505.1, from coordinate 96,687,284 downwards.
GAAGAAATAAGCAACAAATGCAAATATCGGGTAAGCGTCACATAATTAATCAGGATATCTTGTTAAGCTCATGACACACAAAGCGTTAACGGCACCAGTAATTCTGGCGTAAGTCGACAGTAACCGCGGAATTTCATAATCATAATAGTTGCCCCCAAAGTAGGTATTTTGCCAGATACCTAGTAACTCAATTATAGTACATCACATGCTGACCGGCCTTAGTCAACATGGCGGGATGGTCAAATCCTATAGGCCTATAAACTACAATCGCGCTCACACCCGCAAGTGTTAATGGTTCATGATCGAGGGACTTGCGTTTGGCAAGAAAGATACTTAGCATTCATAGCGTCAATCAGGATATAGCATACAAGTAAACAATTGTGCTCAGAAAATAGTAAGTAGCATGTATCTCCCCCACGGGATTTATAAACATTTAAAAGTATTAAATGTGGGGCTATGAATCACACCTTATTCACAGAGAATACGAGATAAACAATCAGATGGTACAGCACAGCAAATGAACCTCTGCACAACCTAATCAATTAAATGGCATAACTCAGAAATATTAATTGAAATAGTTTAATAAATAATACTCGTATAAAAAGGTTTTAGTTTCAATGGCATTCGAAAGAAAAGATGCGTTTAAGTCTCGTGTGGAGGACAAGAAAGGTAAAAAGATAACAAGCCGGCGAATACGAGCAAATAAGAACGAATACTCAAGAAATACGAGAGGAAGAGAAGAAAGAAATATGAAAGAAATAATAAAATCAGAAAAGAATAAATAAACAAATAAACAACATCGATAGATAGTTTCGGCTTTTCCCCGTTTTTCCTAAAATAGATGTTATATTCGTTAAAACATAAGAGTTTTGAAAGGATTTTAGAACATTTAATAAATCATAAATAGTTTAAGTTTATAAAATATTTTACGAAATTTCGGCATGAAGTGCCCGTTTATAAGACATTCCCAAGTCATACGACTTATTTGAATATTTCAATTATCGACGAGTTTTACAAGTTTTAATATATAATTGGACATATTATTCGCGTATATATTAGTTGTTTAGTTTTATCTACCATTTTGTATAGTTCGGGTCCAGATAGGTTATGCTCTTATGAGTCTAACGTATCCTTCCGTCTTGTGTACGAAATGGTCCATAATAATCCAATCAACCAATACCGTAAATCCAATACGTCCAATCCTTGTTCAACAATGTTACATCATCACAATATTATTCAAGTCCAATTCGATATATATTAAATATCTCATATGTGGCAATTATATCCCATAACGTTTTTAAATAATCCGAAACCCTCATATCGATAACCAACAACAATTAAATAAATAAACATCTAACCTAATATAACACGACTCAACAATCAAATAAGTAAAATAAAACTAGAAAATAATAACGACTAACTAAATAACCGCGACTCAACGAAAATAAATAATAAACGACGACAAGTAATTAAATACGACTTGACGAGAGTAAATAAATAAACAAACAACGACGAGTTATTTAAACTTGGTCGTGACTCACCACGAGTCACGGCTCGACTCAATCCGAGCCGTTGAGGCTCTCGGCCGCAAATATGTCCAACACAAACACAACCATATCCACACTATCTAAATTCTAAGCCAATCCGCAACATCTAACTCTATGTCACAATTAAAATCCCATTTGACACTATTAATCCAAAACGCAACATAATTCAAAATGACGACCACAACTCGACGATACTAACTCTTTTTCAAAATCCAAAACCATATCACAAACAATACTCAACTCGACACAAATAATCCAAATCGACACAACAATCTGAAATTGCCAACAATATTATCCCAACGCAAATCATAACCAAACACAACATCACTAACCCTAATATTCTCAACACGCCGTGACTCGCCGTGAGTCACGGCTCGGCTATACGCCGACTGTCGCAACAGTGACCAAACAAACGGACCTCAATCAATATTCAATCTCAAAAAAAAAACAATACCACATCAAAAGAAATACACAAAAGAACGGTAAAATATCAAAAATTATCAAACCCTCACCGAGTCAACCGAGTTGACTCGATGAGTTGACCGAGTTGACTGAGTCACCGAGAAGGGGATGGGGTTCCACACGAGGGTTTCACAATTTTTATATCCATTTTATTAATAAAACATATTTAGTTTCAGATTAAATAAATAAATAAATAAATAAATAAAAATTATTTAAATTAGGGTTTTGATAAAATTAAAGAAAAATATGAAATAGAGGCGCGTGGGTGGGTTTTACCGAAAGAGAAGGCGACGGGTGTGTGTGGTGGTGGCTCGGTGGTGTTGACAGTGGCGAGTGGTGGCGCGTGAGGGTGGTTGTGGGGGAGCCAAGGGCTCAAACTTTCCAGAAAGGGGTGAAAATGGCCGATCTAACGATTCGGCTAAAAATATAACTCACCAGAAAAATTTTCCGGTGGCCGGAATTTGGCCGGTAGTAGTGGTGGTGGCCGGACGGTGGATCGCCGACGAATAGAGAGAGAGAGTGAATGAATAGTGAATGAGAAATTCATCAATAACTAGTATGATTAGAAAACAAGTATGTTTGACTTAAAGAAAGTCAACTGTAGTATGTGCTCCATATGATCAATAAAGTTACATTTGTCAAAACTGTGAGGTTGTATGAGAAAGTTGCATTCTATTCTTGATAATTACTCATATGTGACTGGAGATTACAGATTCATTGATGATAATTACTCATATGCTACTATGACATGAGTGATGGTGGCGGTGGTTATGGATGATCACACAATTAATTTTTATTAAATAAAAAGGATTTCATAAATGTGTTACCTTTTATTTTAGATGATAACACAATTAATTTTTGCATTTCCTTGGTTTTTGTTCTTGATGTTCTTGTTATTATATAAAATTAAATATAAATTCAAAAGAAAATCAAATGGGGAAGAAGACGAGGGTATATTAGTCATTTGACATGCCACGATTATATGCAATCTAATTTGGATTGCAAGTGACTTGACAAGTATGAAATAGGGCTTTTTTTTTTTTTTTAATTTATTTATCTTAAAGCTTTATATTTCAAAACCTTTTAAGTTTCATAAAATTAATCTTTAAACTCTATACTTTTAGTCTTTACATCATTTTCTTTATTGCTGTTAGTACTTTTTATCATGAAAATGTTGGCGTAATTGTCTGGACGTCATGCTTCGTCCGGACCATGCTTACGTGTCCGAACATCATATTTCGTCCGGACTAACATCTCACCTCCGGACATGTCTACTGACAGGACCGCCACCATTTACACTGAGCAATCCATCAACCGCCGCCAACGCCACCATCCCAGATTTTTCGAGATTGTGTTCCCCACGTGATCTGACACCTACCTACTTGTAACACCCCCAACTCGGAATATGGCAGCGGAACATAGTTAGGGGTATTACTCGAGGGGTAGTCAGTCAAAATCATAGATAATCGATCTCATAACGAGACATTTTTAATAAAACACCACATTCAAATACAATGTTCAACCTTTAGAGTTCAAAAGACTCTTAACACATTTAACAGCGGGAAATGAAATAGGTTGCAGCGGAAAAAATAAAGTAGTTTGCAGCGGAAATTAAGATAGAAATAACAAAACATAACCCACAGATATCCATCCTGAACCTCCAGCCCTTTCCTCGTGCACACTTCATACTTCAATTACCTAAGATAAACATGCTAAAAAGTCAACACAAAGGTTGAGTGTAATCCATAGGTTTAATAAAATAATAGTTGAGCACAAGAATTTTAGTTTGGAAGATATAAGCAACAAATGCAAATATCGGGTAAGCGTCACATAATTAATCAAGATATCTTGTTAAGCTCATGACACACAAAGCGTTAACTGGCACCAGTAATTCTGGCGTAAGTCGACAGTCACCGCGGAATTTCAAAATCATAATAGTTGCCCCCAAAGTAGGTATTTTGCCAGATACCTAGTAACTCAATTATAGTATATCACATGCTGACTGGCCTTAGTCAACATGGTGGGATGGTCAAATCCTATAGGCCTATAAACTACAATGGCGCTCACCCGTAGGTGATTAATGGTTCATGATCGAGGGACTTGCGTTTGGCAAGAAAGATACTTAGCATTCATAGCGTCAGTCAGGATATAACATATAAGTAAACAATTGTGCTCAGAAAATAGTAAGTAGCATGTATCTCCCCCACGGGATTTATAAACATTTAAAAGTATTAAATGTGGGGCATATGAATCACACCTTATTCACAGAGAATATGAGATAAACAATCAGATGGTACGGCACAGCAAATGAACCTCAGCACAACCTAATCAATTAAATGGCCTAACTCAGAAATATTACTTGAAATAGTTTAATAAATAATACTCGTATAAAAAGGTCTTAGTTTCAATGGCATTCGAAAGAAAAGATGCATTTAAGTCTCGTGTGGAGGACAAGAAAGGTAAAAAGATAACAAGCCAGCGAATACGAACGAATACTCAAGAAAGACGAGAGGAAGAGAAGAAAGAAATATGAAAGAAAGAATAAAATCAGAAAAGAATAAATAAACAAATAAACAACATCGATAGATAGTTTCGGCTTTTCCCCGTTTTCCCCAAAATAGATGTTATATTCGTTAAAACATAAGAGTTTTCAAAGGATTTTAGAACATTTAATAAATCATAAATAGTTTAAGTTTATAAAATATTTTACGATATTTCGGCATGAAGTGCCCGTTTATAAGACATTCCCAAGTCATACGACTTATTTGAATATTTCAATTATCAACGAGGTTTACAAGTTTTAATATATAATTGGAAATATTATTCGCGTATATATTATTTGTTTAGTTTTATAGACCATTTTGTATAGTTCGGGTTGATGTATCGTGCCTTCCTGATAGATCTTTGAGCTTGGTAGACTGTCTATGTAATCACAAACAGCCTAAGAGAATCTCTATGAATGAAACTTATGCTTAGGCGGAATCTAAACACAAGAGTTAAGAAGAAAACAAATTATAAAACGTTGATCCTCTATGGATCTTTTATTAACTAATAATCGTTCTAAAGGCTTACAAAACTCAATGCCGTATGTTTCTTTTATACTACAAGAAACCCTAATGCTGCATCACTAAGAAAACGTGTAAAGAGATATACACTATCTCTTCCTAAAATAACTCTAACAAACATACTAAATATACGATAAGACCAGCAGTAACAGACACTGCCAGCAGGAACAACCTGTACCAGCAGGAACCAACACCAGCAGGAACTACATACGTGCCAGCAGGAACCACTATAACTAACAGCAGGAATGAAAATAAAATATTATTCTAATAATTCCTAAAAATCCTCCCCAAAACTTGAATTTGACTTCGTTAACTTCAAGTTTTCAGATAGATCTTCGACGTCCAAGGATAGAGGATTGAACCAGCAGCATCCGAAAGTAACCAGCAGCAACACCATCTTTAAGCACAAGTTTCCAGCAGCAACCTATGTGGATCAGCAGCAACAGGAACAGCTTCAATTCATAATCTGGTTACCCCTGATATGCAATGCACTTGAACTTCACAGCAACAATGACATATTGTACATCAAAACATTTAAGTTTCATACTATTCTCATCACATCCAGGTGTGTAAACTCCTGTGAGAGGCGAATCATTGAAAATTAATGGATTTGATGTCTCTTTACCAATAGCCATCACTACTGGAGTAGCCAATATTTAAGTGTGTAAGACCATGGTACATTGATAACCATATGATTTTTAGTAAATCATCAACTATAAACGGATTTGAGTTGTCTTTACCTGTAGCCGTTTGCTCAGGACTAGCCAATTCTTAGGTTGAAGATAACCTTTGGTGAATTGATTACCAAATATGGTTTTCCACTGCCTTTACCACAAGCCATATACTTGTTGGCTAGCCAATTCTTTGGAAACCCCAAAAGGAGTAAAATCCATGGCGAATTGAAAACCATTCAACTCTTAGTAATGAAACATCGGTGAGTTGAGAACCTTATAGTTTTGAGCAAACTATTACAGCTATCAACGAATTTGATGATCACACCAGAGCCGTACCCTCATGGTGAGTCAACTCTTTCTTGTCTGTTAGACATGGTGAGATGATTACCATTTGAGGTGTGGTTAAAAACCAACACTGTACTTGCACAAAAGTTAGTAGACAATATACAAAGTTTTTTTTTTCTTTATATATATATATATATATATATATATAAACTAGAAAGAAAATAAAATAAACATAAAAGAAAATAAAGAAAGAAAACAAACAAATGAAAATGAAAAATATACAACAATAAGCCTCCCCTTAGACTTATACCTCCCCTCAATCTCAGCACTTAAGGATTAAGCATCCCAATATGGACCACCAAATGGTTAAATCTTGGTCCATCAAAAGCCTTGGTTAACAAATCAGCCACATTGTCATCAGTGTGAATTTTAAGCACTTGGATAAGATGCTTCTCATTAGCATCCCTGATAAAATGGTGCATAATTTATATGTGCTTAGTTCTTTGATGAAACACTGGGTTCTTAACAATGCAAATGGTGCTCTGGTTGTCAATAAAGATTTTGGTGTTCATGAAATTAAACCCATAGTCTAATAACTGATTTTGAATCCAAAGTACCTGACCACAGCAACTAGCAGCAGCAACATACTCTGCCTCAGTAGAAGATGTAGCCACTATAGTCTGCTTCTTGCACTGCCAAGATATCAACCTTCCCCCCAGAAACTGACATCCCCCAGTAGTAGATTTCCTATCAAAGTTAGCACCAGCATAGTCACTGTCACTGTAAGCTTCCAACACAAAAGGAGAATCTCTTGGGTACCAAAGACCCAACTTAGGTTGTCCTTTTAGGTATTTGAAAATCTTCTTGACTGCATTCAAGTGTGAAGTTAATGGTGTAACTTGATGTCTATAACAAGCACTGACTGCAAACATGATATCTGGCCTAGAAGCAGTCAAATACATCAATGAACCTATCATGGATCTGTATAAGTGAACATTAACAGCAGAATCAGGTTCATTGTTAGACTTAGGCTTTGGAGCTTCATATGGTGTTGTTGCAGTCCTCACACTTTCCAAATCAAACTTTTTAAGTATGTCTTGCACATACTTTTCCTGGTTGATAAAAATTCCATCTGGCTGTTGTTGAACCTGTAGTCCCAAGAAAAAAGGTAAGTTCTCCCATAGCACTCATTTCAAATTCTCCTTTCATAAGCACCTCAAACTCCCTACACGAAGCTTCCTTAGTGGATCCAAAAATGATGTCATCCACATAAACCTGAACAAGAATGATATCTTTTGAATTCTTCTTGATGAAGAGTGTCTTGTCAATAGCTCCTCTTCTGTAACCATGCTTCAGCAGAAAAGCAGATAACCTAGCATACCATGCCCTGGGTGCTTGATGAAGACCATAGCGTGCCTTTACCACCTTATAAACCAAATCAGGATTCTGAGGGTCTACAAAACCTTTAGGCTGAGTTACATAAACTTCCTCTTCAATTTCAGCATACAAAAATGCACTCTTCACATCCATCTGATAGACAATGAATCCCATGTATGAGGCAAAAGCTAAGAACAATCTAATAGCTTCAACTCTTGCCACAGGAGCAAACACCTCATCATAGTCAATACCTTCTTCCTGCCTATGACCTTGAGCTACCAATCTAGCTTTATTTCTGACCACAATACCCCTAGCATCCCTTTTGTTCTTGAGAATCCATTTTGTTCCAATAGCATACTTTCCTTCAGGCAAAGGTACTAACTTCCAGACCTTCTGATTGTAAAACTGTTGCATTTCCTCTTGCATAGCTTCAACCCAATCAGGATCTTCAAGGGCTTGAGCTACACTGCTTGGTTCAAGATGAGACAGAAAACAAGCATAGAGGCAATGTAGATAGTCTGTGTGATTATTCCTTAGTTGATCTTGAATATAACTCACAAATGCAGATTCTCCAAAACCAGGTTGTTTCAACTTGCTTCTTGTCTGAACAGTTGAATTGGGATCTCCAAGAATCAAAGACTGAGGATGAACAGTGTTTATCCTCTTGGTAGCAGTAGGATTGACATCAAAGGTTGAGACTTGATTAGTGATAGAGGGATTGAATTCACCATCATGTTGGGAATTAAATATTCAAGAAGTTTAATATCGGGTTCTAATCAAAGAAATACTCTAAGTGTGATTCTGCTGCTAGTGCATTTGGTTCCTGTTGTTAACATTTGATTCTGCTGCTAGCGATAAATGATTCTGCTGCTAGGCTTAACATTCTGCTGCTGTTGATCCTGCTGCTAGTGTACTTGATCCTGCTGCTGCTAATGAACATTCTGCTGCTAAGTGGATAAGAATGAAAAGATATTATTTGTATTTTGGTCAACAATATACGGTAGATAATATCTTACCCCATGTGCTTAGTTAACAAGTTGTGTACACAGATACATGTTGTATCTTATGTACTGACACACTCAAGATAAGTTAACAAGTAGGTCGGCTAGACTTTAAGCAATATGTAAAGATCTTCTTGGACTATAAAAGAAGATCTTAGTCTCGATATTATGTGTCGATGTTAAGTGTTATTATTTTAGAACTCATAACTGTTAAGACATAGAACAAACACAAGAATATCACAAGTTGGAAAAACTTAAGATTCAAGGTTGTAACCCTAGTGATATTTCAAGATCACTCGTATTATTATCATTAATAATATTGAATCATTTGGTGTTAATCTTTCATTGTTCATTGTCATAGAACTAACACAACCCTTCCATTTCCATAATCAAATAACCTTCTAAGTGTGATTAAGTAGATTCCGCATACTTAATCATATTCACTCAATATATCATACACACAAAGTACGTAAGGTTTAACCACCTTAACCGTGTGCACCAAATCCTAACAAGTGGTATCAGAGCATCAGGCTGATATTATTGATTTAGAAGAAGAAGCTGAAGAAATGGATGTTGAATCTATTCAGACAAATGTTGCTGCAAAGATTCCCATGCTCAAACAGAATGAGTTTGAGATGTGGAGGCTGAGGATAGAGCAATATTTTCAAGTGCAAGATTATGCACTTTGGGAAATCATAGAAGATGGAAACTCTTACCAGCCTACCACCACTACATCAACAGTGGATGGCAAAGTTGTGTCAACTCTGCAGACAAAGCCATCATCTGCAGAAGATAGAATAAAGAAGAAAAATGACTTGAAGGCAAGAAGCATGCTGATGATGACCATTCCCAATGATCAACTTCTAAACTTCAGCAAGTTCAAGGATGCCAAGTCATTATTTGAAGCTATTATTACCAGGTTTGGTGGAAATGAAGCCACCAAGAAAACCTACAAGACATTGCTCAAACAGCAGTTTGAAAACTTCTCCTCTACATACAATGAATCTCTTGACCACATGTTTAATAGGCTTCAGAATATTGTGAGCCAACTTGCTATTCTTGGGATTGAAATGCCTCAAGAAGACTTGAACTCAAAATTTCTGAGAAGCTTACCAGAAGAGTGGGCTATGCATGTTGTTGTCTGGAAGAATAAGCCAGACTTAGACACCATGGAACTGATGGACTTGTATAGCAACTTCAAGATTGTGGAGCAAGATTTGAAGAAGAATGGAGGTACTAGTTCTAATACTGGAAACAAGGCATTTATGTCAACTCCTAGTACCTCAAAATCAAGTGAAGAGGTGAAAGTTGTTGATGATGTTGGTGCTGCTAGTTCATCAAGTAGTACCATAAGTATTTTAGATGAAAAGACTTGTTGTGCCTTTCTTACAAGTCAGAATAATGGGTCCATGCTCTCCTATGAAGACCTCCAAGAGATCCATGAAGATGATCTGGAGGAAATGGATCTAAAATGGCAAATTTCTCTTCTTAGCATGAGAGCCAAGAAGTTTTATCACAAGACGGGGAAGAAGCTCATAATCAGCAACACTGATGCTGCTGGTTTTGATAAGTCAAAGATAGAGTGCTATAACTGTCACATGATGGGTCATTTCTCAAGAGAGTGCAGAAGACCAAGGCAGCAAGATAGCAAGAATAGAGGTTTTGGAAGCAAATCCAAAACAGATGAGGTTATTGAGCCAAAAGCTATGGTAGCTATTGATGGCTTAGGTTTTGATTGGAGCTTCATGGCAGATGAAGAAGAAACTCCTGCTCAAATGGCACTTATGGCTTTCTCTGCTACTGAGGTACAAAATCATAAAGCTTTTTCTAATACTTGCACTGCTCTTAATGCTCTACAGGTTTTAATGAAACAATATGATGATCAAAAGATAGAGCTAAGTAAGACTTTTCAAAACTTTATAAACTATAAATGTGGATTAGAAAAGCTAGAGAAACAAATCACATACTATAAGGAAAATGAATTAGCTTTTTCTGATGACAAAGCTCTCCTAAGACAGGACATATTCTTTAAAGATGCTGAAATTAAGCTTTTGAGAGAAGCTTTTGATAGGGTCAAAAAGGAAATAAAAACATTCACTTGACTACTGAGGCACTAGAACATGCTTCTAGAGGTGTGCACAACATAGTAGAATGTCAGGTGATTAATAGAGCTAAGTCAGGAGTAGGATATAAGAGTGTCCCACCTCCTTATAGAGGCATCCCTAAACCCCCAGGGATTGACCTAGTAAATTCAGGTTTACCTGAGTTTCAAGAACCAATCATGGAATATGGTTCTAAGGCTAGCAAGAGCCTTAAGGTAGAAAAAGTAAGTAAAAGTTTAGATAAAACTTTACTTTATCAGGACAAGGTGTCCTTTGTTAAGAACTTAGATGCTATAGTTGTTGAAGATTGTACAACTGATAGTGATGATGAAGAAGAACAGGTTATGTCTAAACCTGAAGTGGTTAAGAAAGTAGGAACAGGTGTTCCTAAGATAGTCAAACACAATACTGATAGGCCTAAATCAAACATTAAGCATGTTAGGCAACCAGTTAGATATTGTGAGCAATATAGAACCACCAACAAGCCCAGAGGTAACCAAAGGAATTGGAACAACCTCAAGTCTAACCAATTAGGTGATGACTTTGCTTTTTATAACAAAGCTTGTTACACATGTGGTAGTTTTGACCATCTTGCAGCTTTCTGCAACCAATGGGAAACTGGGTATGAAAACCATAGAGTGAACCTCAAAAGGCAAACACCTAAATCTCACTTTCACTCTAGTTCTAGTTCTAAGAGAACAAACCCCAGAGTAGTCAAAAACAAGTCTGGCTCAAACTCATATTCTGCTGCTAGACTAATGGTTCCTGCTGCTCGACCATTTATGACTATTAACCCAAAATCAACAGCTAAGGGTGCAAAAACATTTTTCAAACATGCATCAAAGACTGTTTTAAGGCCCATTCAAACAAAAGCAGTGGTCCAAAAACAAGTTTGGAAACCAAAGGGTAGAACTACAAAGTTAGCAGATTCTGCTGCTAAGCGTGTGGTTCATTCTGCTGCTAAGGGAAACAGGGCAAATGCTGTTAAGGCCTCAGCATGTTGGATTCTAAAATCCAATGTTGCATCAACTATCCTTAAAAGATTGAATTACATTGATGCAAGAGGCAGATCCAAGTCAGTAATGGCTTGGGTCCCAAAAGAAACTAACACTCTTATTTATGTGCAGGAACATTCAAATGATCAGGAAGAGGATCAAGGATACTCAGATAGTGGATGTTCAAGGCACATGACAGGCAACAAGTCTTATCTCTCAGATTTTCAATCAATAGATGGAGGCTATGTTACCTTTGGAGGAGGTGTTGGTGGCAAAATTTCTGGTAAAGGTACAATCAAAACCGGAAATTTAGATTTTGAAGATGTGTACTATGTAAAAGAGCTAAATTATAATCTTTTTAGTGTCTCACAAATGTGTGACAAAAAGAACAATGTTCTTTTCTGTGAGACTGAATGTCTTGTACTTTCTCCTAATTTTAAGATGCCTGATGAAAGTCAAGTACTTCTTAGAATTCCTAGAAAAGGAAATATGTACAGTATAGACATGAAGAACATTGTTCCTAAAAAGAATTTAACTTGTCTTGTTGCAAAGGCCACATTGGATGAATCAATGAAATGGCATAGAAGGCTTGGTCATATTAATTTCAAAACCATAAATAAAATTGTTAAGAATGGTTTGGTAAGAGGTTTACCTCACAAAAGATTTGAAAATGATGAAACATGCATTGCTTGTCTAAAAGGCAAACAACACAAAGCCACTTGTAAGCCCAAGATTTTTAACTCAATCAATAAATCATTGTTTATGCTGCATATGGACTTATTTGGACCTGTTTCAGTAAGTAGTATAATGCATAAGAGATATTGTCTTGTTATAATTGATGACTATACTAGATTTACATGGGTTTTCTTTCTATCTACTAAGGATGAGACTACAAGCATCCTTAAGACATTCATTACACAGATAGAAAACCAAGTAGACAAGAAAGTGAAGGTCATTAGATGTGATAATGGGACAGAGTTTAAGAATAGAGTTTTGGATGATTTCTGCAAAGAAAAAGGTATTAGAAGAGAATTTAGTGTTGCTAGAACACCACAACAGAATGGTGTGGTTGAAAGAAAGAATAGAACACTAATTGAAGCTGCTAGAACAATGTTAGTTGATTCTAAGCTACCTATAACTTTTTGGGCTGAGGCAGTCAACACTGCTTGCTATGTCCAAAATAGAGTTTTAGTTGTGCAGCCTCACAATAAGACATCATATGAACTTTTTAGAGGTAGAACTCCTGCAATAGGATTTCTTAGACCTTTTGGATGTCATGTGACAATTCTCAATACCTTAGACCATTTAGGAAAATTCGATGGTAAAGCAGATGAAGGATTCTTTGTTGGATATTCTCTTAATAGCAAAGCATTTAGAGTATACAACACAAGAACTTTGATTGTAGAAGAAAACCTACATGTGGAGTTTTTAGAAGATAAATCCAATGTAGAAGGTCAAGGACCAAAAAGGCTATTTGATCTTGAAATTCTAACCAAATCAATGAATTATGTGCCTGTTGTTGTTGAAACTAATGAATTTTCAGGTTCACAAGCAACAGATGAGGCAAGGTTAGAAAAGGAGACAAACCAAAATCATGTTTGGATGCCAATATGGTCAAGTACAATTGTGGAATCAACTTCAACAACTAATGAATCTTCTTCTAGCAAAGCTAAAGAAGGTGTTGAAGATGAAAGCAAAGAAGGTGGAACTCAGGAACAACAAAATGTTTCTGCTGGTGATTCTGCTGCTAAGCTTACTGATTCTGCTGTTCGGCCAACTGATTCTGCTGCTGGCCCATCAGAAACAAAAGAAGCAGAATTCTCAGATAATGAAGTGGATTTCAACAATCTTCCATCAAATTATCAAGTTCCTTCTACTCCACAAACAAGAATTCACAAAGTTCACTCCCTAGATAATGTGATTGGAGATGTACAGTCAGGTGTGAAGACAAGACAACAACTGATGTCTTCAGACCAACAAGGGCTTCTTGATGCCCTTTATGCTTCAAAGCAGCATGAGTTTTCAAACTCTTGCTTATTTGTATGTTTTCTCTCACAAGATGAACCAAAGAATATTCTGAAAGCCTTAGATAATTCAAGCTGGGTAGAAGCTACGCAAGAGGAGCTTCTTCAGTTCAAGATTCAGAAAGTATGGGTGCTAGTTGATTTACCTAGAAATGCAAAGGTAATTGGCACTAGATGGGTTTTCAAGAACAAAATGGATGAAAGGGGAATAGTGATTCGAAATAAGGCTAGATTAGTAGCCCAAGGGTACACACAAGAAGAAGGAATAAACTATGATGAGGTTTATGCTCCAGTAGCAAGGATTGAGGCAATTAGGCTTTTCTTAGCTTATGCTTCATTTTTAGGCTTCACAGTCCACCAAATGGATGTCAAGAGTGCATTTTTATATGGAAAAATTGAAGAAGAGGTGTATGTTTCACAACCTCCAGGCTTCATTGACCCATTACATCCAAACAAAGTGTACAGAGTAGTGAAAGCTCTATATGGCCTTCATCAGGCACTAAGAGCTTGGTATGCAACACTAGCTTCCTACTTATTAGAAAATGGATTTCAAAGAGGAAAGATTGATCAGACACTTTTCATCAAACAGCACAAGAAGGATCTTCTGTTAGTGCAGGTGTATGTGGATGACATTATCTTTGGATCTACTAGGAAAGAGATGTGTTTAGAGTTTGAGAAACTTATGCATGATAAGTTTCAGATGAGTTCTATGGGAGAACTTACATTTTTTTTGGGGTTTGCAAATTAAGCAATCATCTGAAGGCATATTTATTAGTCAAGACAAATATGTTGCAGAGATACTTAGAAAATTTCAATTTGCTGATTCAAAAATAGCAAGCACAACAATGGACTCTGAGAAGCACCTTCTGAAAGATAAAGATGGAGAGAGTGTAGATGTACACACTTACAGATCTATGATAGGCTCTTTGATGTACCTTACATCATCTAGACCTGATATCATGTTCCCTGTTTGTGTATGTGCAAGATTTCAAGTTACTCCAAAAGTTTCTCATTTAACTGCAGTCAAGAGAATTTTTAGATATCTTAAAGGTCAACAAAGGTTGGGTATATGGTATTCTAGGGAATCTCCTTTTGACTTGGTAGCATTTTTGGATAGTGATTATGCTGGTACTAGCTTGGACAGAAAGTCAACAACTGGAGGATGTCAATTCCTTGGGTGTTGACTTGTCTCATGGCAGTGTAAGAAGCAAACAAGTGTGGCAAATTCAACAACTGAATCTGAATATATAGCTGCTGCAAGTTGCTGTGGTCAGGTTCTATGGCTTCAAAACCAACTCCTTGACTATGGGTACAATTTCTTAAACACTGTTATTCATATTGATAATAGTAGTACAATTTGTATTATTAAAAATCCAGTGCAACATTCTAAAACAAAACACATTGAAATTAGACATCACTTTATAAGAGACTGCAATGAGAAAAGATTAATTCAAGTACTTAAAATTGCTTCAGAATTCAATTTTGCAGATCTGCTAACCAAAGCTTTTAATGTTGGAAGGTTTCAGTACTTGGTAGCAAGTATTGGAATGCTTAATCCTTAATGATTTTAAACTTTGTGTTTTTGTAAATAAATTTTTGTTTCTGCTGCTGGCTTTACAAGATACTACTGCTATTACAAAAGTTTGTGCTTCTAGTACAAATTTAATTTGTATTATTCATACAGTTAGTCCTATGATTATTCTAATACAAGTCAAGTACTTTGTACTTTGTTCTTTTGTTTTTAGACTAACAATTTCAGGTATGAATATGTGAACACAAAGGAAATTTCAAGTGAAATGGAAGCAGCAAAATGATTATTTTAGTTGCTACATAATAGGTTTATGATGGACTGAGTTTGGGAATTTAAAACTCCTTAAAACTACTTTCTTGAAACCTAGTTATGATATTTCACATTGAATTGATGACTTAGTTGATCAGATAGTAACTGATGCAACTCACTTTCTATCATTTTATACTTTTTAAGTATAATGTGCAAGTCTAAGGACATCTGATAGAAAGAACAGCTAGTAAAAGTGAATCTAACACTTGTGTTAGAGGTAACAATTACTATGAGCTGGAAACCCTGTCAAGAAAGCCTTTTGAATAGGTTTATCTTTTCACAGGCAGTTATTTATAACTGAAAAACATTGGTTCTCACACAACCAGAGGTTGCTTTAAACCGAAATTTTGATTAAGTGTCTGTTATACACTTGATCCCTTCAAAATGGTTGAAAGTAGTATGATTTTTCAATTCTAAAATCATGAACATACTGCTAAGTCAAATAATTTCTTTAAAGGATTTTTAAAGGATTCAGAAAAACCATCCATTGATGGATCATGAATCAAATTTCCACTGATTCACCTCTCATAGGAGTTAACACACCTAGAAGTGATGAGGGCAGCAAACTTAAACTCTTAAGGAATTGATGGCTTCATGTACAATATTGTCTGACAACAAGTTCTAAATGATGGATCAGATGATAAGGAAAGATAAGGAAAGATATATTTTGGTAAATAGTGAGATCTTCCAAACAGGGGAGGATACAATTTTATTTGCTTCAGGGGAGGAAATAATAGCCCAGAAAAGGAAGAAAAACCCAATGTATGGAAGGAGAAGACAAGAGCATACAAGATGATGAGGAAGTTGAAAATGACAAGAATAGAGCTTATTCTGGAGTATTATATATATTCAGAAGGGATGAAGCATTCCAAAGGAGAAAGTTCTATCTAGGTCAAAAGAAGAAAAGTTTCAATTTCAGTTTACCACGTTTGTTCATCACTTGCAAAGGCATGCTGATAGATGATTTCACTTGTTGAAACAAGCATCCAAGATACACAGCATCATTGCCTCTTATAATTCCTCCATCCAAGGAAATTGCACCATCTTTTAGTCCAAGATTGGAGCAATGTGTTGATATTGTTAAAGTCAAAGAACAAAGCAGATGAATTACTGAGAAGATATTTAATCTTGAAGAACAGAAGTGTTTGAAAGATCTTCACAATCCATAATTTAATTCAGAAACATGTTGAAATGGATTCACATGTTTAGGGGAGGATTGTTGGGAATTAAATATTCAAGAAGTTTAATATCGGGTTCTAATCAAAGAAATACTCTAAGTGTGATTCTGCTGCTAGTGCATTTGGTTCCTGCTGTTAGAATATTTGATTCTGCTGCTAGCGATAAATGATTCTGCTGCTAGGCTTAACATTCTGCTGCTGTTGATCCTGCTGCTAGTGTACTTGATCCTGCTGCTAGCGATGACTCATTGCTGCTGCTAATGAACATTCTGCTGCTAAGTGGATAAGAATGAAAAGATATTATTTGTATTTTGGTCAACAATATACGGTAGATAATATCTTACCCCATGTGCTTAGTTAACAAGTTGTGTACACAGATACATGTTGTATCTTATGTACTGACACACTCAAGATAAGTTAACAAGTAGGTCGGCTAGACTTTAAGCAATATGTAAAGATCTTCTTGGACTATAAAAGAAGATCTTAGTCTCGATATTATGTGTCGATGTTAAGTGTTATTATTTTAGAACTCATAACTGTTAAGACATAGAACAAACACAAGAATATCACAAGTTGTAAAAACTTAAGATTCAAGGTTGTAACCCTAGTGATATTTCAAGATCACTCGTATTATTATCATTAATAATATTGAATCGTTTGGTGTTAATCTTTCATTGTTCATTGTCATAGAACTAACACAACCCTTCCATTTCCATAATCAAATAACCTTCTAAATTTGATTAAGTAGATTCCGCATACTTAATCATATTCACTCAATATATCATACACACAAAGTACGTAAGGTTTAACCACCTTAAACATGTGTACCAAATCCTAACAGGATTGAATTCACCATCATATGAGGAGTAAGTGAAGATGCCAGTTCTTGATTGATGATGAGAATCCTCCAACTTAGATCCTGAAGAGAGTGAATTCCCAAGGTTAGATGGACTTGGGTACCTTGTAGGAGGTTCTGTGAAACCCAATGTATCAGCAGAAGAAGTGGACAGAGGATCAGCAGGATTGGTGACCCCAGCAAAAACAGAAGAGCCATCAGCAGAATTGGTAGTAGCAGCAGGAACAGGAAAACCACCAGCAGAATCCATATTCCTGCGGGCTTCATCTTCAGCTTGTCTTAAGATCTCCAATGTTTCTTGTGAGAACTCCAAACCAAATCCTTTAGCAGCTTCTTTGGCATTATGTTCTTGTCTTTGAAGCCTAGCAAGATCTTCTGCAAAACTTGAATCACCTTCAGCCATATCAGAAGTATCTTTGTGCTCAGTACCTGAAAAATGGTTAAAGGGAAAAGAAGGAACAACAATAGGTCGTTCATCACACTCTGAATCTGAATCATCATCTGAGGTACCTGCATTGTTAGTTTCAAAATCATGTGCACCTACAGATTGATTAGCTTTGTATCTAGAGTAACTTAAAGTATCAGTCAGATAATCAAGGTCAAAATACCACTCATGACCTGTACCCTTTACATTAGGTTTATCCTCAAGATATCTTAAATTGAGTGTTTCTTCTATCCTCTTGGCAGACAAATTATATACCCTATAGGCCTTACTATGAGCAGGATACCCAACAATAAACCCCTCATATGCCTTCCCTTCAAATTTACCTAGGTGATCACTAGTGTTCAAAATAGTTACATGACAGCCAAAAGGTTTAAGGTAACTAATGTTAGGAATCTTCCCAGACAAAAGCTCATAAGGTGTTTTGTTGTGAGGACTAGTAATTGATACCCTATTCAGAACATAACAAGCAGTGCAAACTGCTTCAGTCCAAAACATGGTTGGCAACTTAGAGTCAGCCAGCATTGATCTAGCTGCTTCTATAAGGGTTCTATTTTTCCTTTCAGCAACCCCATTTTGTTGTGGGGTTCTGGCATTACTATAGTCCCTTTTAATCCCCTTATTTCCACAGAGTTCTATTAGATTTGCATTTTTAAACTCTGTTCAATTATCACACCTAATAGTCCTAACCTTTTTATTCAGCTGGTTTTCAATTAAGGCAATAAAGTCCCTAAGCACAGGATAGGTTTCATCTTTAGTACCTAAGAAGAAAGTCCAAGAAAACCTGCTAAAGTCATCAGTAATCACCAGGCAGTAGTACTTATGGTCAATACTTCTAATGGAAGTAGGACCAAAAAGATCCATATGAAGCAGCTGCAGAGGTTCAATGATAGTGCTCACAGCAGAAACGGCCTTGTATGAAGCTTTGTGTTGCTTCCCTTTGTTGCAGGCAACACAATTGTGTTCATTTGTGAAATTCTTGGAAGGGAGCCCTTGTACCAAACCATTCTTAGCTAGCTTGTTGATGGTCTTAAAGTTCACATGTGCCATCCTCCTATGCCATTTGTTGGATTCATCCACAGATGCTTTTGCCACCAAACAAGCTAAATCACCCCCAGGCTGGACATCATTCAGGTTGAAACTGTAAAGGTTGTGAGTTCTTGGAACTTTGAGTACAACCTGACTATCATCAGGCAACTTGAAATCTTTGGACAGCACAAGACAGTCAGTCTCAGTGAAGAGAACACAATTCTTCTTGTCACACATTTGTGAGACAGAGAACAAATTGAAGTTCTTGAGTTCCTTCACATAGAGGACATTATCAAAGTCCAGTTTAGGTGTCTTTATGGTTCCCTTCCCTGTTATCTTGCCATCTCCTCCTCCAAATGCCACAGTCCCTCCATTTAAGGGTACAAAGTCATGCAATCTCTCTAAGTTTCCTGTCATACTCCTTGAACATCCACTGTCAACAATACCTACATCTTTACTTCTAAGATGAAAATCCTACAATAAAAGAATACATACAACAACATTAGTTACATGGGAGACCCAAGCCATTACTGACTTGGGCCTGCCTAGTGGATCAATAAAAATTAAACCATGGAGATTGATGAGATCCACCATTGTTCTTGGACCCCATTCTCATACAATGGTCATTGTTTCTCCAAGAACAACCTGCTGAGGACTTAACAGCAGTTTTCCATCTTGCCCCCCCCCATGTGCATGGTGTCAAAATAAACAGGTCGAAGATCATTCTGAAAATAAGTGCTTGTAGGTCTGTAGAGAGGTCTAGCAACATTCCTCCTCTAACTAGCAGAATTGGTACTACCAGCTGGAACTGGCTTACCAGCAGCAACAGGCTTACCTGTAGAAACTGGCTTACCAGCAGCAACAGGTTTACCTGCAGGAACTGGTCTTCCAGCAGGAAAAGAAGCTCTACAAGAGTTCATTCTAGCTGCTTAAGGAACATATGGGGGTATATTATTAACATTGTTCCACATAGACCTGGTTTGCTGTTGACCAGCACACATACCCATCTGATTCTCATAAAAATCACAGTCTTTGATAAGATGAGTATAACTACCACACACAAAACAAGATTTCTTCCTAAAAGACTTATTCTTAGCATAACTTGTTAGGATTCGACACACGGTTAAGGTGGTTAAACCTTTTGTACTTTGTGTGTATGATATATTGAGTGAATATGATTAAGTATGCGGAATCTACTTAATCACACTTAGAAGGTTATTTGTGTTATGGAAATGGAACGGTTGTGTTTGTTATATGACAATGAACAATGAAAGATTAACACCAAACGATTCAATATTATTAATGATAATAATACGAGTGATCTTGAGTTATCACTAGGGTTACAACCTTGAATCTTAAGTTTTTCTAACTTGTGATATTGTTGTGTTTGTTCTAGTTCTAACAGTTATGAAAGTTCTAAGTGTTTTTACAATATCAACCAACTATTCGACACATAATATCGAGTCTAAGATCTTCACAATATTGCTTAAAGTCTAGTCGAACTACTTGCTAACTTATCTTGAGTGTGTCAGTACATAAGATACAACATGTATCTGTGTACACAACTTGTTAACTAAGCACATGGGGAAAGATATTATCTACCGTATATAATTGACTTTAGTGTACAAATATCTTTTCCATACTTATCCATCTAGCAGCAGAAAGCTTATAGCAGCAGCAATGAGTTAACGCTAGCAGCAGGAATGAGATAATGCTAGCAGCAGGAACAGATGCACTAGCAGCAGCATCAACCAGCAGCATTATCATCAGTAGAAACAATACACTACCAGCAGGAACGATACACTACCAGCAGGAATGAAATGTACTACCAGCAGGAACACACTTGTAGTATTTCCCGATTCTTGAACTTCAGAATATTTAATTCCCAACATAACTCTTCTTATTGCAACCAGACTTTTCACAACCACAAGATGAAACAAAAATATTCTTAACATAATTAAAACCAGAAACATCATTGTTTAAAACATAACCAAAACTAGAAACATCATTGTTTTTAACATAATCAAAAGAAATATCTTCAAATGCAGCTTTCTTTGAAGGAGATTCATCATCAGCTACTTCTGAGGAGAAATCTTCTGACTTGGTTGAGGTAGACTTGTCACTTGAATCACATGTGGCATAGTCATTGGCCTTGATTTCTGAAGATTTGTCACTGTTAGAACAAGAGACAAAATCATTAGAGTCACAATCAAGATTAGGCAAGTCATTGGACTTTTTGCCATAGGACCTATGTGAATCATCTAAGTCTATGTCAAGGTCTGAGTGGATAGGGACAGGTTTAAACACTCCTCTTATAGGAGGAGGAACAACATGCATTTCTCCTTCTTTTACATACTTTACAGGAATTTGGTAATTAACCTCCTTAGGGGTAGGGTCAAACCATTTTGGCTCAATAGTGTCATCAGTTTTATGATACCCCAAACCTTTCTTATACTTTACAGACTGAGTGCAATTATTTATCTTTTCTACAAGTTTAGATGATTCTTTCAAAGAATTACACTTAGTCTCCTCACTTTCTAACTTAGCCAGCAATTCCTGTTTTTCTAAAATCACCTTAGCATGTTCTCTCTCTGAATGTTCTAACTCATTAGTGGTGATTTGTAAATCTCTTTCCAAAACCCTAATTTTCTCTTCATATGCTATTTGATTTGCTTGGTACCAAGCTTTTTGCTTTTCTAAAGTTTTAACAGCCTTTTCATAAGCTTGAACTTTAACAAACAATTCTTTATATTCAGGCTCTATTTCGTCAAACTCTTTCTTAAGGTTGGAGTACATTTCATGACAACCAAAAGGACACTTTTGTACCTGAGATGAACATCCCATCAAGGCAAATTCTTCCACATCATCCTTTGCTTCATTAACCATACTGTGAGTTTGATTGACACATTCTTCATCAGATTTAGCATGACCTGTCCAGTCTCTCATCGAATCAAAAGTTAGCAAGGCTCTAATCTTCATGGCAAATGACTCAAATTCACCTGTTCTGGATGAAGTCATTGAATAAGGGTGTAAGAGATCAGCTAGAAAAGTTTTCTTCTTCGACAGAGATCCTCACCAGGCTCTGATACCACTTGATGGATCGTGCCTTCCTGATAGATCTTTGAGCTTGGTAGACTGTCTATGTAATCACAAACAGCCTAAGAGAATCTCTATGAATGAAACTTATGCTTAGGCGGAATCTAAACACAAGAGTTAAGAAGAAAACTAATTATAAAACGTTGATCCTCTATGGATCTTTTATTAACTAATAATCGTTCTAAAGGCTTACAAAACTCAATGCCGCATGTTTCTTTTATACTACAAGAAACCCTAATGCTGCATCACTAAGAAAACGTGTAAAGAGATATACACTATCTCTTCCTAAAATAACTCTAACAAACATACTAAATATACGATAAGACCAGCAGTAACAGACACTGCCAGCAGGAACAACCTGCACTACCAGCAGGAACCACTATAACTAACAGCAGGAATGAAAATAAAACATTATTCTAATAATTCCTAACACGGGTCCAGATAGGTTAAGCTCTTATGAGTCTAACGTATCCTTCCGTCTTGTGTACGAAAGGGTCCATAATTATCCAATCAACCAATACCGTAAATCCAATACGTCCAATCCTTGTTCAACAATGTTACATCATCACAATATTATTCAAGTCCAATTCGATATATATTAAATATCTCATATGTTGCAATTATACCCCATAACGTTTTTAAATAATCCGAAACCCTCATATCGGAAACGAACAACAATTAAATAAATAAACATCTAACCTAATATAACACGACTCAACAATCAAATAAGTAAAATAAAACTAGAAAATTATATCGACTAACTAAATAACCGCGACTCAACGAAAATAAATAATAAACGACGACAAGTAATTAAATACGACTTGACGAGAGTAAATAAATAAACAAACAACGACGAGTTATTTAAACTTGGCCGTGACTTTCCACGAGTCACGGCTCGACTCAATCCGAGCCGTTGAGGCTCTCGGCCGCAAATATGTCCAACACAAACACAACCATATCCACACTATCTAAATCCTAAGTCAATCCGCAACATCTAACTCTATGTCACAAAGAAAATCCCATTCGACACTATTAATCCAAAACGCAACATAATTCAAAACGACGACCACAACTCGACGATACCAACTCTTTTTCAAAATCCCAAACCATATCACAAACAATACTCACCTCGACACAAATAATCCAAATCGACACAACAATCTGAAATTGCCAACAATATTATCCCAACGCAAACAGTAACCAAACACAACATTACTAATCCTAATATTCTCAACTCGCCGTGAGTCACGGCTCGACTATACGCCGACTGTCGCAACAGTGACCAAACAAACGGACCTCAATCAATATTCAATCTCAACAAAAACAATACCACATCAAAAGAAATACACAAAAGAACAGTAAAATATCAAAAATTATCATACCCTCACCGAGTCAACTGAGTTGACTCGGTGAGTTGACCGAGTTGACTGAGTCACCAAGAAGGGGATGGGGTTCCGCATGAGGGTTTCACAAATTTTATATCCATTTTATTAATAAAACATATTTAGTTTCAGATTAAATAAATAAATAAATAAATAAATAAAAATTATTTAAATTAGGGTTTTGATAAAATTAAAGAAAAATATGTAATAGAGGCGCGTGGGTGGGTTTTACCGAAAGAGAAGGCGACGGGTGTGTGTGGTGGTGGCTCGGTGGTGTTGACAGTGGCGAGTAGTGGCGCGTGAGGGTGGTTGTGGTGGGAGTCAAGGGCTCAAACTTTCCAGAAAGGGGTGAAAATGGCCGATCTAACGATTCGTCTAAAAATATAACTCGCCAGAAAATTTTTCCGGTGGCCGAAATTTGGCCGATAGTGGTTGTGGTGGCCGGACGGTGGGATCGCCGGCGAATAAAGAGAGAGTGAATGAATAGTGAATGAGAAATTTTATTAAATATGGGGTATTTATATTTTTGATGAGGGACTGAAAGTGTAAATATGAGAATGAGGGGTGTGAAATAGAAAAGTGGGGCGGAGGGGCTATTCTTGTCACTTTGGCTAATCTTTTTGCAATAAACACTGCGGGACCCATTCGACATACCAAACAGACTCGAAAATTAACGAAACTTGCGCCATTGTTCACGAAATAATTTTTCCAATAAAAACGAGTATATATATGCAGTACTTTCAAAAATCAATATTTTTGGGCAATTACGATACGTTTTGTGATTTCTAGGTTGTGCCGGTTCACTAATAGGGACAATATTCTCGTTTCTCATAATATTTCTTGTTTCTCAAGCCCAAATAAGTGCAATGAAAAGTTTAAGTTCTCAGGTAACGAAAAGTTTTAAAATAATTGGCTAGAAAGGTTATGAAAAAATTACCGAGTGTTACAACACATACATCATATTGGGAAATCCGTCCCAGATTTCAGTTTAACTTATCGGTCCCGGTTTCGAAAAGGTGAGGGTATTTGCGTTTGAACTGGTCCTCGCATTCCTAGGTGAATTCGGGTCCTCTCTTGGAATTCCAACGAACTTTCACAAAGGGAATTTGGTTCTTCTTCAGCTGTTTGATCTCACGCTCCATAATATCTACCGGCTCTTCAATAAAGTTCAATTGTTCATCAACTTGAATCTCATCGAGTGGAATAACGGTTGTCTCATCAGACAAGCATTTCTTCAAATTGGACACATGGAATACAGGATGTACTCTACTGAGCTCAGGAGGCAATTCCAGTCGATAGGTTACAGGGCCAACCCTGTTCAGAATCTTGAACGATCCGATGTACCTTGGGTTCAGCTTTCCGCGCTTGCCAAACCGTATCTGATGCGTGCGATGTGTCGTTTCGGTTTAGCAGTATTAATGCCTACTCAAGTTTTAAATTTATATTTAGCCGACTTATCAATAACACACACACTTAACAAGCAGTGTACCCGGTCAGTATGAATATAATGGTAAGTAGAGTGTTGATGAAGGGAAAAGTGTACCGCTTTTAAGGGGTCATTTAAGCCCTAAATCGTATTTATTTGATCAAATATTGCCCTAAATCGTTCCTTTTGTCATTTTAGGTACTTTTGAGAAGAAATCTGGAAAAGGAAGCATTTTGGACGTTTTTGGAGCATAAAAGTGAAGAAAACGACAAAGTCTCAAAATCATGCTAAAAGTTACCTTTGACGGCGTCAGGATCCTCTCCAGATGGCGTCACGGCTTGGCAATAAAATGGTGGATGTGAAAATTACTCATGATAAGCCAGTGAAATTTGCATGAAATTCTGACGGCGTCACGCTTTAATATGATCAAGGTCGTCACGGCTTAATTTAGAGAGGGACGGCGTCACGCATAATCCTGACGGCGTCAAGCCTTGATAGGCCAGAACGGATTTTGGAGAGCTAAAGAGGGACGGCGTCAAGAAGGTCATCCGGGAACCCTAAAAGCGGCGAGGTGACGGCGTCACACTCCATAACGTGACGCCGTCAGATCTGAAAATCTATATATAGTTTTGCAATTCTTTGTCATTAGTGTGGAACTTATTTGGGGAACTTTGTGTGTGAAAACCCTAGGACGAATTTGGCAGCTCTTTCAAGGCTTTTTGCCTTGAGATCTTCCATGTTACATTGAAGATAAGTTATCAATTAATCATTCAATATGTCTATGTGTTGTTTGATTCTATCTTGTTCTTGTCTTTTGTTTAACATGCTAGGCTAGATTTATCTTGTGTTTGCTTAGATCTAATGAAACCTAGCTATTGATTATTGGTTATTAGTGTGTTATTAGTTGTATTGGATGATTGTTTATCTATGTTAGGCTTAAGAAAACTGGCTAACTTCTTATTCGGTAACTTGCTTGAACGTCTTAAGAAACATGAACCAATGCGTACTAAAGGTTTTTATGGTTGTATTTAATGCACAAGCGAATTCTAGTGATCCCATGTTAGGAGCTTCCTAGCCGGCTCGACATAGGAGTGAAGTAGGAGCTTGTAGAGTTGGGGAAGTACGTACGCCACCCCACGAATGGTATTAAGGAATACACCCGTCATCCACGCAACTAATACACACTAATCAACCGGTAAAAGATAGTTAGGGAGTAAGGAAATCTAAGTAAACACATTTCCCTCCACATAAGTTTTCACCAACCTTTTCATTTTCTGTTATTTTATTTTATTTGCATTTGTAGTAACTTGGGTTAGTTGACTAGCAACTAATTCCGCCCACTCTTTCAAACCCGAGATTTTACTTGCTTTCATAAAAATATAAAAACATAAAAAGAATCTTCTCTCACCCTTAGACCTATTAGAGTAGTTTTTCATACCTAACGAACACTATTCCCTGTGGAGAACGATCAATCCCCCGTACTTACCACTACACTATACTACATCGGTCAGGTACACTGCCTGGTGGGGTTGTAAGCCTCTCGAGATCCCTTGAGAGGTAAAACCTGTTGTAAGGTTGCAAAACCACGCATCAAGTTTTTGGCGCCGCAGCCCGGGGAGTAGTTATTGCTTAGGTTGAAATTTTATTTTTATTAGGTCTACTCACAAGATTCCTATCAAGTGAGATATTTTCTTTTTATTTTGTAGCTTTCTTGTAGTCTATCTTTTCTTTGTGATTTTGTTTGTAATTTGCTTCAAATGGACTTTTCACTTAGATTTCTAAGATTGCAAGATATGGTTGAGTGGCTAGAACACCAAGAAGTTCAAAATACCTCATTTAGAGACACTTATGAATCATATGAGCCTTCACCTAGGATAGATTCTTATGAACAACCTCCATGTTTAGGATCTTGTTTTAGTGAGGCTAATAGGAAAAGCGACCTAGTTTGCCAAGGAATTGTGGATAGAGCCGTATCAATAAACCATAAGTTGGATGAAGCACTAGGTTTGTTATTATCACTACCTAAGAAAACAATTGACGAGGATATAGGTGATCTTGACACGTGGAATAATGAGGTAAACACCATAAGCCCACAAAATACTCAACCATCATTTGAGGCACCCACACCGCCCGTGACTTACCCGGAAGAAGTAGAAGAGACTTTAGGAATCCCGATGGAGGTAGAACCCTTGGACCAAGCACAACTAGAGGATATAGGTTTGCACACTTTTAGTGATGACCTTACTCATAGTTCTAGGGAATTTCCTAGTGTTGATGAATTGGAACCTCAACCTTTACAGAACTTTTCATCCTTAGATTTACATCTAGGAGAAAAAAGAGGAACCGACCCACCCATCAACCAAAATTATCCGGGTAGTTTTAGGATGAAGGAAGCCATTCACTCACCCCCTTCACCTCACGTGGCATATTCACACCCTAAGGGTGTGTATCACTACTTTCACCCGCACTTAATCCTAAGTGTAGGGAAAACCTCCCCTATTTTTGTTAAATAAGGGTAGAGTCAGGCTCGTGACTCGAACAAAAACAAGCGCTTATTGGGAGGCAACCCAAGCTTTATTTGCTTTATTTGTTTGATTGTTTGTTTATTTAATTTTATTTGTTTCCGTATGCATTTCTTATTCTTTTTGTTTACTGTTCATGTCTCAAATATAAATTGTGAAAATGCTTTATTTTGTTTTTAACTTCGTCTTAACTACATATAAAGGTATTTTGCAAAAGATAAGTGTAAGGGAAATCCAAATTTGTTTTTAAGAACAAGATTGAACATGAAAGATAACAATGAGATATAAGCATGCATATTAGTATTTGTTTGAGTCAAATGCTTGTATCGAGTCATAATGAAGTTTTGTAGGAATTCCAGGAAGTAAGGTATAGGTTTTTCCAGAAATTTTCCGGAAACTTAACATGAGAATTCTGTCAGATCATTTCTGACGGCGTCAGGCCTTACAACCTGACGGCGTCAGGTTTTAATTTTCTGAAATTTTTGAAAGTTTTGTTTTTCTACCGGAATCATAAAAAGTTTTTATTAAATCTCTAACTTATAAACTCCAGGAATCTGCAAAACATTCATTCCGCAAGCATTATATCTTTAATTGTTTTATTTCTAAGTCTGGAATTACACCTAGTTGTGAGTTGTCTTTGTTCGGTTTGATGCTTTGGTTTTTCTTGTTTGTTTTCTCAGGATTAACAGGTTATTTTGGACAAGGAAATGTTTTGGATCAAGCTTTTGGCGATGCATTAGTCATGAAGCTTTTACATTCTCTTTGGAAGAAGATCTAACCGTGTTACTTCATTATCCACCGAGCGAATCAGGGGAGTATTTGATTTCATTCTTTTACTTTATGCTTTTACATCTTGTTATTTGAACATTGGGGACAATGTTCATCTTAAGTGTAGGGGGGGGTAAAAGTACGATTTTAGAGAATGCTATTACGCTTGATTTTTGTTTGTTTAATGTTAGATGTGTAATAAAACTGAGAGAAATACCTGTTAAGGCAATTTTAGTGCCAAATTTAAAATTTTTTATAACATATAGGAGTGAAACTTTGGTCTTAATGAGCGTCTCACGGATAGGAGTTATATGACTAGCACAAAAACCGTACCACTAAAAAATTTTCCACCCCCAAATATATGAGGTTCGCCCCTAGAATTGGTAGGAAAAGCATTTATGCTATGATGTGTGTACCGGTAGCACTTAGATTCTAGAACTTGCGTTAGGACCATTCCGAGGCCACAAGTGAGACTACATTCGTGTAGTTAGATTTACTACATGATAAGAGGCATTAGGATTAACCCATTGTTTTACACCTGTGTTTTTGTTATAATTACTTTGGCTACATTGGTCAAGTAATTCTCCCACACCCTTTGCGTTGTACTCATTTTTAGTACACGATACCCCTAGTACACCCCTCAGAGCCTATCTTTTCGTTTCTAACTTTAAGCATTTTACTTAAAGGAAGAATTTGTTTACACCCCACTTAAATGTACACCCAAATCGCCTTAGCCTACCTTGTATGCACTCATTTTTAGTGCATTATTGTTACAACATTTGTTTAAACCCAAGTTAATTATCTAGTTGATTACATGGTTGCTAAGTCGAGTCATATCCTTGTACATATTATTTTGGGACGATTGGAACTCATGGGTAAAGTACTAGTGTAATGGAGTAATGGGGAAGAACATCATTTATTACCCCCATATGTGCTAAATATTTTAAAAGTACTCCAAGTGTTTTGATTATCTTAATTCGAGTCATTAGATTAGTTAATTGTAAAGTTATGTAAAAGTTCAAGTGTAAGGGGAATGCAACGCCCCTTTGATGTATTATTTTGGATGGTAGGGCAAAAGTGTATGCAAAAAAAAAAAAAAAAAAAAATCAAGAAAAATACAAAAAAATGAGAAAAAGAAAAATAGAAAAAACATACGGACTACCATCCCGTTTCATTTTATGTTTATTTTATGTTTTTATTGTTTTGTTTTTAGCTTAAGATTGAGTCGAGTCTTGGCTTAGCAACATTGTGTAGTACATGTAATTGATCAAGATCTTTAACTCGCCACCAGTAAAATATCCCTTATCCAACAAAACCGTGTTTTCCTTTTCCCTACACCTCACGTTATAACCCATGTAAAAGCCCTCTTTGATAGTTTATCTTAGGTGCTTACGCCTAGTGGAGGAGGTTTTCGATCCTTTCCCAAGCCTATGGTAATCTATTTGCTATGACAGGTAGTGAGAGATATTATCCGTTTTCATTTATGAGATTTATTTTGATGACACCTGAGAGATGTGAGTATCTAAACACTACTTGTGAGGTGCTAGTTTGTAATCTCCGTGCTTATTATGATTAAAGTGGAACGAATATTTGTTGTAATTACTTTTATGTTAGCATTAAATGACCCCTAACTTGTATTTTGATTAGAATAAAAGCGCATTTGCTTGAGGACAAGCAAATCTCAAGTGTAAGGGTATTTGATGAAGCGAAAAGTGTACCGCTTTTAAGGGGTCATTTAAGCCCTAAATCGTATTTATTTGATCAAATATTGCCCTAAATCGTTCCTTTTGTCATTTTAGGTACTTTTGAGAAGAAATCTGGAAAAAGAAGCATTTTGGACGTTTTTGGAGCATAAAAGTGAAGAAAACGACAAAGTCTCAAAATCATGCTAAAAGTTACCTTTGACGGCGTCAGGATCCTCTCCAGACGGCGTCACGGCTTGGCAATAAAATGGTGGATGTGAAAATTACTCATGATAAGCCAGTGAAATTTGCATGAAATTCTGACGGCGTCACGCTTTAATATGATCAAGGTCGTCACGGCTTAATTTAGAGAGGGACGGCGTCACGCATAATCCTGACGGCGTCAAGCCTTGATAGGCCAGAACGGATTTTGGAGAGCTAAAGAGGGACGGCGTCAAGAAGGTCATCCGAGAACCCTAAAAGCGGCGAGGTGACGGCGTCACACTTCATAACGTGACGCGGTCAGATCTGAAAATCTATATATAGTTTTGCAATTCTTTGTCATTAGTGTGGAACTTATTTGGGGAACTTTGTGTGTGAAAACCCTAGGACGAATTTGGCAGCTCTTTCAAGGCTTTTTGCCTTGAGATCTTCCATGTTACATTGAAGATAAGTTATCAATTAATCATTCAATATGTCTATGTGTTGTTTGATTCTATCTTGTTCTTGTCTTTTGTTTAACATGCTAGGCTAGATTTATCTTGTGTTTGCTTAGATCTAATGAAACCTAGCTATTGATTATTGGTTATTAGTGTGTTATTAGTTGTATTGGATGATTGTTTATCTATGTTAGGCTTAAGAAAACTGGCTAACTTCCTATTCGGTAACTTGCTTGAACGTCTTAAGAAACATGAACCAATGCGTACTAAAGGTTTTTATGGTTGTATTTAATGCACAAGCGAATTCTAGTGATCCCATGTTAGGAGCTTCCTAGCCGGCTCGACATAGGAGTGAAGTAGGAGCTTGTAGAGTTGGGGAAGTACGTACGCCACCCCACGAATGGTATTAAGGAATACACCCGTCATCCACGCAACTAATACACAATAATCAACCGGTAAAAGATAGTTAGGGAGTAAGGAAATCTAAGTAAACACATTTCCCTCCACATAAGTTTTCACCAACATTTTAATTTTCTGTTATTTTATTTTATTTGCATTCGTAGTAATTTGGGTTAGTTGACTAGCAACTAATTCCGCCCACTCTTTCAAACCTGAGATTTTACTTGCTTTCATAAAAATATAAAAACATAAAAAGAATCTTCTCTCACCCTTAGACCTATTAGAGTAATTTTTCATACCTAACGAACACTATTCCCTGTGGAGAACGATCAATCCCCCGTACTTACCACTACACTATACTACATCGGTCAGGTACACTGCCTGGTGGGGTTGTAAGCCTCTTGAGATCCCTCGAGAGGTAAAACCTGTTGTAAGGTTGCAAAACCACGCATCAAGTGTCGATCACTAAGAGTGGAACGTATTATCTAGTTATTCTAATCAGTATTTTAATATCTTAAGTTAACTATACAACCTAATCTAACGCAAGGGGGTTCAGCCTGAGAGACTGGCACGATTTGGTTGCAATTAAATAATAAACTAAACCAATAGGCACGAATCAGCAAGTAGCACACACGTACACAGATAAATACTCGAGACAATAAGAGGGCTGTCCTGATAGATAAGTAGTTTGTCACTTGTTTTATTGCTAGTTTTATATGAAGTGTATAGTTCGATGCAACGCACCGAGATTAAGTCCTTTCTCGTTGGTTCTAATCTTATCGGCGAGTAAACCCTTAATGATTACTTATGACTATCCTATTTATCTTTCTTCCTACTTTTTTACAGACCATAGAATGCATAGGCGATCTAATAAATAGGCGAGGGCAGAGGCATGGCGACCCGATCAACGCTCAGCTAGACACAGAGGTTATCAATGCACTAATAAAAGTCACCAAAGACATCAACATATAAACTTTAATTAATGAGAAAGCAGTTTTAAGGGAGTGCAATCTTTCCGTTGTCACATTACACAAGCCACCAATCTTGATGAATTAAAGTTTACTAACACAATAAAACAAAACTACTTAATGAATTAAACACATGCAGCACCTTCTTACAGCTCTTGTATCTTCGTTTGGGTGTGTCTTGTGCTACCTTAATCGACTGAATTCGTCCTAGGTTTCTGTACTTCGGTCTTCGGATATAATATGTCACCTCGAAATTCGTCTGGTCTTGGGGTATTTATAGTTTCTGTCTGAGGGTAGGATGCGGCGCATCTAGTAAGTAGATGCGGCGCATTGACTTAACTTCGCGTGGGGTCCAAGATTAATATATTCAGGAATATTCGTACACCGCCAGAAGATGCGGCGTAACTCCATTCTAGGATGCGGCGCATGTCCTCTTGTATCTTGGATCGTATCTGGTGAAATCTTGATAGTGATGCGGCGCATGTCATAAGTGAGATGCGGCGCATCTGGAGCAGAATAGTCTTGATCTTGTACATTTCGGTAGACTCTTAACTTCTTGCATGTTTTGCTCCATAATTAGTCCAAAATCGCCAAGTTTCACCAAATGCTTGTTTTTATCTGAGAATTACAAAAGTGAAGGATTAAGTATCAATCCTCATACATAATATAATAAAACAAGTCAAATTATTAGGATAAATGATAGTAATAAAATGTACTTATTTGAGTTCATCAAATATCCCCCCACTTGAACTTTACTTGTCCCCAAGTAAACCTTAGAATTAATCTTATGAAAATGTATCCTAAAAGATATTAGGATTTATTTTTACATTTAAGCATGTATTCGTTTTTGCCATAATCACACAACCAAACACTTAACGAATTAGAAGTAGAATAAAATAATTTGATAAAAGCAAATCTAATCGTTTAACTGTCCAGTCGCGACGAATATTCTATCATAAGCTTGGCAAGCATACACATCTCCCCCACTAAAGCTAAAGAATAACAAGTCTAAAGCGGTAAAAAGGGTTTTGAGGTTTAAGGTTTAATCATTCTTAATCACTATCGATCTCAAATTCCAGAAAAGGCGACAAAATCACAAATACATGATCGAATCCACGAACACGATACTTGCAATTGCTCAAATCCTTAACTCGAATAGGCTAAAGATAGGTCCAAACTTCACCAATAATAATATATCAAAAAGGGCGACAAAATCATAAATACATAGCCGAATCCACGACTACGATACTTAAGATTGCTCAAATCCCTAATCTCAATAAATCAAAGGTTTGGTTGGATAAAGAATAATAAAGGGTATGGATAATATTTGGGATACAAATTGGTGTAAAAATGAAAAATAAACAAAACAAATAAATTAAAATCCTAAGTGTGGTTAATCACTATCCCAACCATCCCATGAATAAGACTCATATCATAGAATAACTCACGCTTTAACACTTGAAACACATGCTTTAGGTAGACACGAATTATACTCAACAAGATCTTAATCAAAGAATAAACCTTAGTTGGCGTTCCCATAACTGCCAACTCCCATTCAATCCATATATATAATATACAACAAATAGTGGTGATATCGACCACTTACATAACTTTACATCGTTGGTTAAAACAAACATCCAACTTTCTTCTTTTTTTTTTCTTTTTCTTTTCTTATTTTTTCGATTTTTTTTTTTTTTTTTTTTTTTTTTTTTTTTTTTTTTTTTTTTTTTTTCAAACATAAACATAGATGTGTAAAATTTCACCACATCACTATAATGATAATTCTGGATAATTTTTCCATACTTCTCATACTTCAGAAATAACGGTAATAGTGAAAGTAGTAAACACACGAAAAATAAACTCAAAGATATACAATATTTACTTTCACTCCAATTGCATTGTGCAATTTCCCGACCTAACCAAAGATAATGAATTACGCACGCGAACACAGGTAATGTAAGGAAACACACTTTGCCTAAAGCAATTAACCAACCACGGATTTTAATCTACAGGGTAGGCTAAGGTGTAAGGGTGTAACGAAACATTTTAACAAAGGTGTAAGAAACGAAAGGAATGGCTCTGAGTGTTTTTCTAGGGGTATCTTACTCTAAAAATGAGAGTAACAAAAGGGTTTATACGGGGGTTAACTAACCAGTGTAGTTAGTTAATAACACATAACATATAAGGCTATTTGGGTGTAATCCTAGAAATTTTACCAATTTAGACAAGTCATTCCAATTATATAAATAATACTTATTATGGTGGTCTCGAATAGTATACAAGCCAAGTTCTAAAGTTTACAAGTCACCGGCACACTCATAGATTTGTGAGTTTTGAAAAATCACAATTTTTGAAAATAACGTCATGTGTGCAGCAATGCAACTTAGACTTTAAACAAAAACATGCTAAAAAATTTTTAGTTTTGATATATTAAGCACTTTTTAAGCATATTTTGAAAAGTTTAGGACAAGTAAGTGTTAAGTGTTCTAATTCTCCAATCCCCCACTTAAGTTAAACAATGTCCTCGTTGTTTGTATCAAAGGTTAAAAACTGGAAAATAAAAGAATTAGAACAGAAAAACTCCCCTGAGATTTGCTCGGTATGATCCTCCATTTGTATAAGAGCAAAAATCATCTTTCTTGTGGATTAGAACGTTTAAGCTTCATAATAGATGTATCCACAGGAAATGCAGGAATCTATAATACCACCAAGGCTTTAAAACACACCTAAGTTAAGAAAGGTTCAACTTGCATAATACATTAGTAGTTAGATAAAAATAAATCATAAAAATAAAAAATGAAAATCATCAGGTCAGTCGATGCGTCGTATCTTATGGAAGAAGATACGCCGTATCGAGCCTGGAATAAATACGGATCAGAATAGAAGATGCGCCGCATCCTTAACCAGGGATGCGCCGCATTAAAATAAACTGATAATAAGTTTTAAATTCGAAAATAAAAAATGCAAAAAAATAAAGATATGACCATTGCAGGAGATGCGTCGCATCTCATAGTTGAGATGCGCCGTATCCTCTGCGGCCTGACTGACTCGACACAAAAACAGAATAATAAAAAGATAAATCCGGGTTGTCTCCTGGTAAGCACTTGTCTTTATTCCAGAGTCTTCAAGTTAGACTCACGTTCAGCTCATTAGTATCGATCATTGAAGGAGTCGGAAACATCGCGCTCCCTCATTGCCAATTCAGTAATATTGAACACTCCTTGCTCGTCCTTAATTTACACGCCGTTCTTCTTCAGTATCTGTATAAACAAAGTTCTGTCCCTTTCGGGCAGAGATGACAAAATGATAGACGAGAAATTCTTATTATCATATAGGCATAAATAAGCAAGGTGGGGTGGTAGTTCAACAAACACATCATTATTCAAATTCGTTTTCTCAACTATCCTCCTACATTTGTTAATTACTACGCAATCATACCACTCATCATCAGAATCATTAACAACATCGCGTCTAAGTTCGGTAGGTACATTAAGGTCAATAAATTCCTCAAAGTTCTCATGATTAGGATTAGTTGAGTTGTTTTGAATCAATGTTTCTCCCATAAGTCTGGCTTCAAGATCGAGGTCCATACGTTCTCTTAATCCTAGCATGTAGACACCTCTAATTATGCTTTTAACAGGATCTTGGCACTTATAGACTAGTTTATTATTCCCTACCCTTAATGAGATTTTTCTTTTAAACACATCAATCTTAGCATGGCAGTAGACAAGAAAGGTCTTCCAAGGATTAAAGGAATCTTAACATCCTCGGGCATATCTAATATAACAAAGTCTACAGGGAAAATAAACTTCTCAATCTTAACTAGCACATTATTAGCAATCCCTTCAGGTCGTTTTACCGTTTTATCAGCCAATTCAATAAGTAACTTAGTTGGTGCTAATTTTCCTAGTCCTAGGGTAGTGAATGTCTTAAGAGGCATAACACTAACACTAGCTCCTAAGTCAGCTAACACATTATTGAAAGATATATCATTAATTGAACAAGGTAGAGTAAAACTTCCTGGGTCTTTTTCTTTATGAGGCAAGGCATTTAAATCGGTTGCAGAGCTCCCTTCTTTCATTGCAGCCTTGATCTCCTCTTCAATCTTTGTCTTTTCTTTTAGCAGTCTCCTTAAACTGATTGAAGAATTAAAGAAAAATTCGGGTCTTGCACCATCATTACCATTCATCGGTCTTCTAGGAAAAGGAATGTTAGGAGTGACTTCTTCAGTGGTGCTTATGGCCTTGACATGATCTCTTGGGTTGGTTTCGGTTGAGCTAGGTAAACTTCCGTATCCCCTTTCTTGAAGAACTTTGCTCATTTGACCAATTTGTTGTTCCAGTGCTTTGATCGAAGCTCCTTGATTCCTTGTAGTAGTGTCCGTTGAAGCTCGGATTTCTTTGATCATAGCAGTATTCTCTTCATGTCTTTTAGCAGCATCGGCCATAATTTGCTTTAGAGTATCATCTAAAGTCTGCCTCCTTTCTTGATAAGCAGGATTGAAGTTGTTCTTTTGATAGAATCCCGGTGTGGCTTCCCTAAATCTTCCTGAAGGTCGGAATGGTTGTCCAAATTGGGTGTAATATGCTTCTTCAAACGTCTCACTTTCATTCTTATTAGGGCAATCTTTAGTGTAGTGAGGTCCTTCGCACTTTTCACATCCAACTTGGGCAGCATACGCTCTTTCATCACGCTTCTTCACCTCTCTACTAATTTTATCCAATTGAGCTTGAATAGCAGCAATCCCGTCAAAATTAGTGCTGCTCTTAGATCTAGTAGAGGTCCCATCGTGCCATTTTTTAGAATGATCAGCAGCTTCTTGGATCGCTTTCCTAGCATTGGTTGCACTCATTTGGGGCACAGCTCCCTTAGCGTCCAAGATTTGTCTAGTAGGCACGTCCAATCCTTGATAAAACAATATTATCTCCTGCATAGGGGTTAGATAGTGTTGAGGACATTTTACCAGTAAATCTTTAAATCGTTCCCAAGCTTGATAAAGAGTTTCATCAGGCTCTTGCTTGAAACTGTTGATGGCCTCCATCTTTTTAGCGGTCCTAGCAGGTGGACAATATCTCTTCAGGAATTTGCTCTTCAAATCTTCCCATGTAGTGATTGAACTAGCAGGTTCATTCCTTAGCCACTTGTTAGCAGCTCCTTTTAGCGAGATTGGAAAGATTCTTAGCATGAGTTGATCGTCAGTGACTCCTTCTGAAGTAAACAAATCCGCAATCTCGAGGACCTTTTCAACATGCTCATTAGCATCCTCGTGTTCCGATCCACTGAAAGCATTCTCTCTTAGCTCCTTGAAAAACTGACCCTTCAATTCAAATTTTGACTTATCATCAAACTTTGGTCTAGCAACTCCTGAAGTGTAATCAGCACGGGTTTTGTTCATGTATTCCTCCATGGTAGTGTTTTCGCCCATTGTTTCTGTTTCTTCTTCCTCTTTCTCTTCAGAAAAATAATCAAGCTCGAATGAACTTGAAGTATCAAAGCTTTTTGTGTCGAAAAGCCTTTTAAGCGAATGAAAGACTCGTTCAGGATCTTCGAAAGGTTGAATCAAGTTCTTCGTAGAGCTCCTGGTCATGCACTTCCTGAAATCAACACAAAAATATCAGTAGGGTATGCTCGAGAAAGTAATATATCAGAAAATTAACAACGAAAACGGAATACGAAAAATTAAAGTTACTGATATCTGCAGACGATGCGCCGTATCCAAAAAGTTGGATACGCCGTATCTTATAATCGTTAAAATTAAATCAGA
Source organism: Artemisia tridentata subsp. tridentata (assembly GCA_021014915.2). Lineage (NCBI taxonomy): Eukaryota > Viridiplantae > Streptophyta > Magnoliopsida > Asterales > Asteraceae > Artemisia > Artemisia tridentata. The sequence continues at coordinate 96,649,741 of CP139505.1, read as the reverse complement.
CTTTTATTCAGAAAATAGATACGCCGCTCAGGAAACAGAATGCGCCGTATCTGTTTTAATTATCAAAAATCGATATTTTATAAAATTAAATGCGTCGTATTAACGAAAGTTAATGCGCCGTATTTTCGTTACGTTTCAAAATATAAGATTTTTGATTCAGAAGATGCGCCGTATCGATAAAAATCGATACGCCGTATAATAATTCGAAATCTGTTTTTAATAAAAATAATAGATACGCCGTATCTGCTAAAGCAGATGCGTCGTATGGCGTTAACGTTTAGAAAATTTTTTTTTTTATCAAAAACAGATACGCCGTATCTTGGGGAAAAGATGCGTCGTATCGAATTAATTAAACGCGTTGTATTTTATAAAAATTAAACGCAATACGCCGTATCTGAGAGATCAGATGCGCCGTATCGTTCGATTTAGCTCAGTACAACGATAGCAGAATACAAAAAATACGAAAAATTAAAAACAAATAAAACACAAACGAAAATAAAAACAAATAAAAGCAAACAAATAACACACAAAAACAGAAAATATGCAAAATATTACAATGAATGCAAATTAATCTAATGCACAACAAAATTAGCGGTTAGATTAAAAAAAATTAAAAACCTAATTAAAATACTAATCAAATTAACATATAATAACAATTCACTCCCCGGCAGCGGCGCCAAAAACTTGATGCGTGCGATGTGTCGTTGCGGTTTAGCAGTATTAATGCCTACTCAAGTTTTAAATTTATATTTAGCCGACTTATCAATAACACACACACTTAACGAGCAGTGTACCCGGTCAGTATGAATATAATGGTAAGTAGAGTGTCGATCACTAAGAGTGGAACGTATTATCTAGTTATTCTAATCAGTATTTTAATATAATAAGTTAGCTATACAACCTATTCTAACGCAAGGGGTTCAGCCTGAGAGACTGGCACGATTTGGTTGCAATTAAGTAATAAACTAAACTAATAGGCACGAATCAGCAAGTAGCACACACGTACACAGATAAATACTCGAGACAATAAGAGGGCTGTTGATGCGGTTCCGTGTGTCGTTGCGGTTTAGCAGTTTTAATGCCTACTCAAGTTTTAAATTTATATTTAGCCGACTTATCAATAACACACACACCTAACGAGCAGTGTACCCGGTCAGTATGAAGATAATGGTAAGTAGAGTGTCGATCACTAAGAGTGGAACGTATAATCTCGTTAATCTAATCAGTATTTTAATATCCTAACGCAAGGGGGTTTCAGCCTGAGAGACTGGCACAGTTTTGTTTGCAATTAAATAATAAAATAAACAAATAGGCACGAATCAGCAAGTAGCACACACGTACACAGATAGATACTTGAGACAATAAGAGGGCTGTCCTTATGATTAAGTAGATTGTCACTTGTTTTATTGATAGCTTTATATGAAGTGTATGTAATTAACCCTTTCTCGTTGGTCCTATTCTTATCGGCGAGTAAACCCTTAATGACGACTTATGTCTAAAAGTTATTCCTAAGTGATCAATTTAGAAACAACCGTGGGAGCCACACCTTGTCCCGCAGTCGGGTGCCCGCAAGCCACTAATAAACACAGAGGTGGTCAATGCACTAATAAGTAGTAACCAAAGACATCAACATATAAACTTTAATTGATGGGAAAGCAAGTATTAAAGGGAGTGCAATCTTTCCGTTGTCACATTACACAAGCCACCAATCCTGATGAATTAAAGTTTGCTAAAACAATAAAACAAAACTACTTAATGAATTAAATACATGCAGCACCTTCTTACAGCTCTTGTATCTTAGATTTGGGTGTGTCTTGTGCTGCCTCTTGACTGAATTCGTCCTTCTCTTCTGTTCGGTCTTTAGGTTTTCGAACTTCCGAATCTCCCTAATGCGTCTGGTCTACGGGGTATTTATAGTTTGTGTCTGAGGAAAGATGCGGCGCATCTACTTAAGTAGATGCGGCGCATGTACTTAACTTCGCGTGGGGTCCAAGATTATAATATTCAGGAATATTCGTACACCGCCAGAAGATGCGGCGTAACTCTTTATTAGATGCGGCGCATGTCCTCTTGTATCTTGGATCGTATCTGGTGATATCTTGATAGAGATGCGGCGCATGTTGATAGTGAGATGCGGCGCATCTGGAGCAGAATTGACTTGATCTTGTCCATATCAGTAGACTTCCACTTTATGTACGTTTTGCTCCATTATTAGTCCATAATCGCTAAGTTTCACCAAATGCTTGTTTTTACCTGAGAATTACAAAAGTAAACAATTAAGTATCAATCCTCATACATAATATAGTAAAACAAGTCAATTTAATAGGATAAATGATAGTAATAAAATGTACTTATTTGAGTTCATCAAATATCCCCCCACTTGAACTTTACTTGTCCCCAAGTAAACCTTAGAATTTCATTTATGAAAAATGTATCCTAAAAGATGTTAGGATTTATTTTTATATTTAAGCATGTATTCGTTTATTTCATAATCACACAACTAAACACTTAACGAATTAGAAGTAAAATAAAATAAGTCGATAAAAGCAAATCTAATCGTTTAACTGTCCAGTCGCGACGAATATTCTATCATAAGCTTGGCAAGTATACACATCTCCACCACTAAAGCTAAGGAATAACAAGTCTAAAGCGGTAAAAAGGGTTTTTAGGCTTAAGGGTTAATTATTCTCTTTTCACTATCGATCTCAAATTCCAGAAAAGGCGACAAAATCACAAATACATGATCGAATCCACGAACACGATACTTGCAATTGCTCAAATCCTTAACTCGAATAGGCTAAAGATAGGTCCAAACTTCACCAATAATAATATATCAAAAAGGGCGACAAAATCATAAATACATAGCCGAATCCACGACTACGATACTTAAGATTGCTCAAATCCCTAATCTCAATAAATCAAAGGTTTGGTTGGATAAAGAACAATACAAGGTATGGATAACATTTGGGATATAAATTGGTGTAAAAAATAAAAAATAAACAAAACAAATAAATTAAAATCCTAAGTGTGGTTAATCACTATCCCAACCATCCCATGAATAAGACTCATATTATTGAATAACTCACGCTTTAACACTTGAAACACACGCTTTAGGTAGACACGAATTATACTCAACAAAATCTTAATCAAAGAATAATCCTTAATTGGCATTCCCATAACTGCCAATTCCCATTCAATCCATAGATATAATACAACAAATAGTGGTGATATCGACCACTTACATAACTCTACATCGTTGGCTTAAAATAAACATCCAACTTTTCTTTCTTTCTTTTTCTTTTCTTATTTTTTTTCGATTTTTTTTTTTTTTTTTTTTTTTTTTTTTTTTAAAACTTGAAACATAAACATAGATGTGTAAAATTTCACCACATCACTATAACTTTCTTTCCGGATAATTTTTATTCATACTTTTCATACTTTCAGAAATAACGCTAATAGTGAAAGTAGTAAACACACGAAAAAATAAACTCAAAGATATACAATATTTACTTTCACTCCAATTGCATTGTGCAATTTCCCGACCTAACCATAGATAATGAATTACGCACGCGAACACAGGTAATGTAAGGAAACACACTCTGCCTATAGCAATTAACCAACCACGGATTCTAATCTACAGGGTAGGCTAAGGTTTAAGGTGTAACGAAACATTTTAAACATAGGTGTAAGAAACGAAAGGAATGGCTCTGAGGGTTTTTCTAGGGGTATCTTACTCTTAAAATGAGAGTAACAAAAAGGGTTTATACGGGGGTTAACTAACTGTAGGGTATTCACAATACAAGAATCACTATCTTGAGGCTAGTTTGGATCGAACTATGTAAGAATTCTAGAGAGAAGTGGGAGCCTTTAGAGAGAGAAAGTAACTAGTGTAATATTAGCTTCAAAAGGTCCAACTCTTCCCTTGTGTGGGAAGGGATATATATACTACTACATATTATGTCCCTAGTGGACTGTGGAGCGAGCTGACAGTGGGGAAAGCCCCGACCCACTCCACAAATATAGATACGACTAATACTAATACTAATAATACTAAGCTAATATAGATAAGCCTACGAGCTATAGAAATGCTAATTAGATGTTCGGGGTGACCGAGCCTTCATCTGAATATTTATATTCCTAACAATCTCCCCCTAAGGGAGGTCACCCCGGAAATAATAATTCGAATTCTAGCATTCTTTCTTCTGAACTTGTCTTTATAGCTCGTAGTCTTTGATTCTTCACACTCTAGTATCTTTGTGCATTCAGCAGTGATGATTTGATGACTGATCGATTGTCTTGGATGATCTTTGTGTATTCTTCGACTTTATCATCCAACATTTGTATTCAAGTCATCTTTCAGCAGTATGTTTCCTTGTGATGTGATAATCTTCGCGCCGACATGCTCACACTGGTTGGTGTCATGATCTTCAGCATCAGAGTTAGCAGAAGCCGTGTTGAAGGTCTTTAGGTTGATCATGACTTTGTTGAATAACAATGATGATGTAGTGTGAACATGTGGTGATGGATTGGCATCTTTTCTGCAACCAGCTACAACAGCAACCAGCTACAGCATTCCACAGCAACATCCGCCAGAAATTCCTGCATACGACAGTTAGCAATAATTCGACCGGTACTTACAAGTTTGGACTTCGAGATCGTCAACAGCATAGTGTGAAGACTCTCTCTAATCCTTACCAAGACCGTTCCTAATCGAAAACCCACAGAGGGTTTTTTAAGATTTTACCGTAGTAAATCAACGATTAGGTGAGTCGCTGGAGATCACTCCACGACTGTAGACCGTTTGAAACCGTCGTGACCACTAAGCGTAATCCATAAAGAATTACCGAAGTGACCTGCTTTCAGGGCTGCTTGATGTTGACCCTGGCAGGAATTTCCATTCAATCATTGAGAATTACATTCGTAAATTCTCTCATAAATGTTCTGGCAGATTGCTAAGATCTGCGTAGGACTCTTAAGATTACAACTGGTGTCATGAATGTTGAACAACCAGTGTAGAAATAATTCGTGTCCCTATGAGATCTTATTATGTATCTCGTGGCTCTAGACTCAATTGTGCGTTTTGATTTGGTGATCGGAGGCTGGAGAGGACTGCCACCTTTTCAATATCATCTAACTCGGAGTGAGAGAGATGATAGGAATGTATTGAACTCCGTGACAATTGAAACAAGAATCCTTTGAGGGACCTTGAGTGGCTAGGGAGGGTTGTGCAGCGTATCACTGGGTCCATGATACTTTGTCTTCAATGCCAGCAATCAACTAAGTGATTCTGACAGACTATGTATTGACCCGGTTTCTGCCTAAGTTGTAAGGAGGGCTATTTCTTTTCACCCTTTATCTTTACAATTCTTTTTCATTCTTCAACCCCTTCAGTGCTTACCGAGACTTCATTACTAACACCTTGTTGGGTTTGTTCCAGTGTTAGCTCCATCTCAGTCGGCACTCTTCCCTTATACACATTTCTCCTTTTTCAATCATACCTAAGGACTTCTACACTAACTAGTGGATTGTCCCTGGGTAGATCCCTCCGGCTCTGGCGGGATCGTGGGAACTTGAGCCTAACCTAACCATCCTTATAACTTCATGCATTAATTAAAATGGTCGGTCTTTAGTATTCATCCACGATTGCCATAAACCAAATCATTGAAAAATCTCTCAAAGTGTTCATGATTCTGAAACACATTTTTGCAAACACTTGAGAGTTTTATATTTTTCAAATGCTCCCCCTCAACATGTGCTCGGTAGATTGTTTTATAGATTTGCACATGTTAGGTAGAGCACGCACTTTTTGAATTGATCCACTTTCAGTGAACATGACCGATTCGAGACACGCTTACATCACTAGTTAGACTAGCTTGAAATTATTACCCGGCCTGGTCAAGTCCATAGAAAGTTTCTCGAAATGGTACACTCTACTTAGATTCATCTTTTTCGAGACACGCTTACATCACTGGTTAGACCAGCTTGAAGTTATTACCCGGCCAAGACGAATCCTTTCGATTGATAACAATTCAAGTTTCGTCAATTCTGAGTCACAGCCACACGAGATGCCAAAATCCATTGTTTTGTAAAACCATTTGCTCCCCCTCAATATATGCATTGATATAAGAAAGTTTTTCGTACATATGGAGGAGCTTGCTTTTATGACCAAAACATTTTGCTCCCCCTCAATATGTGCCATGATTTACAAAATGGTTTAGCACATACGGGAGAGCATACATTAACTTCCAAATCATCACATTTTATCAGATTCCATATTTAAATCACATTCTCTCCCCCGATCATAAATTTCAAACCTTTTGAGATTTGTGATCCCAATTGATTTAAATATATTTAGAAAAATTTGGGAGAAAATGTGGTCAGGTTTAAATGTATTCTGATTTTGAAGCATACTATGCTCCCTTTGAAACAGCGAGAGAGTGTCACTGCTGATGTTTGCACAAATGTGGCAAGGTGTCGGAAATTTGAACACATATGCTCCCCCTCAATTGATGATCCGTTTCCCATTAACATAGTTGTAGTCATTCAATTGAGCGACGGACATTTGTGAAAATTTAGTTCAATTTACCACCTTGTGTAACATCAAGACTCTCTTGAAGAATCAAACAAGATAGAGAATCTTGATGAAAAGAAGACTTCTCTTCTTATATACGAAGTGATGCACTGACACGTACATCAAGTCGGGAGAACATGGATATAAAGTAATCCATGCCCAGGTGAACATCACCCGGTTGGAGAAACAGCTGTCTTTTTGGCGACATGCTTTCCCCATTGTATAGTGCGGGTTGCAGTATGAAGTAACTGCAAGCCATTAAGACATGTTTTAACTGATTAGTATAACTTCTGCTCGAGCTTCATTTAAGAATCCGTGCCATTGTTGAATGACATTTCTAGATACGTAAATGTTATCGATAAACAGAAGACATGCCTAGGTAGAACTATTTTTGGTATTTTCTGATTTTTTTTTTTTTTTTCGATTTTTATGGTTTTTATAGGTTTTATATTTTTGTATTTTTCTTTTTGATTTAAGATATATACAACTATGTACAAGGATATAAGAAGACAATCCTTTACTCCTCCTGTTCTTCCTGAAGACACTTGAGGGTTTCTGGAGTCATGCTTTTCATGCCAAGGCGTGGAGAATAAACTGAAACCTTTCTCTTGGGAGGGCCTTGGTGAATATATCAGCTAACTGAAACTCTGTCCTCACGAAGTATAGTTCCACAATTCCTTTTTCCACCTGTTCCCTGATGAAGTGATGCCTGATGTCGATGTGTTTTGACCTGGAGTGCTGAACATTGTTACAACAGAGAGCAATGGCGCTTTTGTTGTCACAATATAGGGGAATTTGGTTGTATGAGAATCCATAGTCTGAAAGCTGTGATCGCATCCAAAGGATTTGTGCACAACATGCAGACATAGCAATGTACTCAGCTTCAGTAGATGATATGGAAGTACTCATCTGCTTCTTAGAAGACCAACTAACCAACTTTTCCCCTAAAAATTGAGCTCCTCCTGAAGTACTTCGACGAGTGTCTTGACATCCCGCATGATCAGCATCTGCGTATGCCGTTAACTCCATTGCAGTGTCCTTAGGATACCAGAGACCCATATGAACCGTGCCTTGAAGATATCGGAAGATCCTTTTCACTGCTTCAACATGCTTCTTGGTTGGTCTGGATTGATACCGAGCACACATGCACACAGCAAACAGAAGATCTGGTCTGCTAGCCGTGATGTACATCAAAGATCCAATCATGCTTCGATACTGTGTGATATCAACTGGAATCCCTGAAGGATCTTCATCCAGCTTCGTTCTATCAACCATGGGAGTGTCAACAGGTTCACTTGAATGGAATCCAAACTTTTTCAGGATCTCGTTGGCGTATTTGGATTGATTGATGAATATGCCTCCGGGACTTTGAGAAACTTGTAGTCCTAAGAAGAATGACATTTGTCCCATCATGGACATTTGGAACTTGGAATTCATCTCCTTTGAAAAACTATCACATTCACCAGGATCTGTTGAAGCAAAGATGATATCATCTACGTATATCTGAACTAGCAGTAGATGGTTTCTTGATTTCCTGGTGAATAGTGTAGGATCAACAACACCCTTGGAGAATTTGTTTGCTAGGAGGAACTTGGACAATGTATCGTACCATGCCCGTGGCGCCTGTTTTAGCCCATAAAGAGCCTTCTTCAAGCGGTAAACATGAGTAGGGTGTTCAGCATCCACGAATCCTTCAGGTTGACTCACATAAACTACTTCCTTTAAGTCACCATTCAAGAATGCCGTTTTGACATCCATCTGGTAGACTATCATATTACGACTAGCCGCATTAGCTAGGAAGATTCTTATAGCTTCAATTCTAGCAACCGGAGCAAACGATTCTTCAAAATCAATGCCCTCTTCTTGTCTAAACCCTTTAGCAACTAGCCGTGCCTTGTTCTTTAAGACATCACCATACTCGTCAAGCTTCACTTTGAAGATCCACTTTAAAGCAATGATCATTGCACGCTCCGGAGGAGGCACTAATTCCCATACTTCAAGTCGATCAAATTCATGGATTTCATCCTGCATAGCCTGGAACCAGCAATCTTTAGTCATTGCTTCTTTGGCATCTTTTGGTTCGACTTTAGACAGTACGGAATTGAAGAAGCACCAAAGTGCATCAGTGGCTAGTTGATTACGTGTGGATACTGGACGTGAGGGATTGCCTATGATGTTGTCGATTGGATGATCACTGGTCCATTTCCTGAGATGGTCGTGAGGTTGTTGGTTATGAACAGATGTAGCAGTGCTGTGTTCCTCAGGTAAGGATGTGTCTGATGGATGTTCAGGAGCAAATATGTTTTCAAAAGGAACCTCTTCAACAGGAGCAAAAGGATTAACTTCCAAAGAGTTATTATCTGAAGATTCTTGTATTACCGGAGAAGTTTGAGTGTGTGATGACGAAGGCGATTGACTGGCAGCAGGAGCATTGTGACTGACTGATACTGAAGCTGCAGGTCCTTCTGAATCTTGTGGGGCTTGAACCTCATTCATAGGAATTACGGCTGATTCACTCGGGATGGTTCCATTTGTTGGCTCAAAATATTCATCAAACATGGGATCGAATAACTTCTTCAACTCCTCACATGTAGGTGGCGCATAAGAATCTTCAGGCGTGGAATTCTGTACAAGTCCTGAACTAATGGGTCCAGGAGACAAAAGGTGAAGATCGGGTCCAGAACTGATTTGTCCTGAAACAGGTAGCTCGCTTAGCTCATCGAACGTAACATGAATGGTTTCCATGATTTTACGGGTTCTTTTATTGTAGATTCGATACCCTTTACTGTCTGGTGCGTATCCAACGAAAATACCTATATCTGCTTTAGCTCTTAACTTTCCCAAGTCTTGACTATCGTTAGTTGGATAGCAGAGTGCACCAAACACACGTAGAAAGGAAAGATCTGGTTTCTTGTTATGAATTAACTCGAAGGGAGTCTTCTCATGAACCGGATGAATTAGGGATCGGTTTTGAGTGTAACATGCTGTTGCAATAGCCTCTGCCCAGAGAAACATCGGGGTCTTTGAAAATATAAGCATAGTTCTTGCAGCCTCCACCAGAGTACGGTTCCTTCGTTCAACCACCCCATTCTGTTGAGGGGTGCGAGGGATACTTTTCTGATGCGTGATGCCAATACTTTCATAGAAATTACGGAGTTGTTGGTTAACAAACTCCGTACCATTATCTGTGCGGATGATTCTGACAGTTTTATCGAGCCTTACTTGCAGCTGTTTTATCAGTTTAATGATAACCTCTGGAGTTTCGTCCTTGGTTCTCAAAAACTTTACCCATGTGAACCGAGAATAGTCATCAACTATCACCAGAACGTACTTCTTTCCATTAATGGTTTGTATTCTCATTGGACCGCACAAGTCCATGTGGAGGGTATGAAGAGCTTCCATGTTGGTGTTGATGGTTTTAGGTTTGTGGGTTTGTTTCTTGCTTTTGCCCAGTTGACATGCAGAGCAGAGATGATCTTTCTCATACTTTAGTCTGGGCATCCCTCTAACAAGATCTTTACGGGAAAGATTATTAATGGTACCGAAGTTCAAATGGTTCAAACGACGATGCCACAGCCAAGATTTTGTTTTAGAGGCTTTAGAGAGCAAGCATATGGGAGAGGACTTCAACATTTCTTCAATTGAAATGGTGTATAGATTGGTTCCCCGACTGCCCTTGAGGAGATCTAAACCATCCAATTCTCTGACGAAACATGTATGCTTTCTGAAAGCCACTTCCAGATCTGAATCACAAAATTGACCCACAGAAAACAGATTGTGTCCTAGTCCTTCCACATAATATACCCTTGAGATTACACTATTACCAAACACATAATCTCCATAACCCATAATAGCACCAAAGTGGTCGTTCCCAAATCTAACTGTCCCGATAAACTTTTTCACGAAGTTCTTGAGCCGTGAGCGATCTCCAGTCATATGTTTTGAGCAGCCTGAGTCCAAATACCACAGGACGATTTGTACGACCTGCATTTGAAACCAGACAACAATGGATAACTGAAAAATGTGGATCCCCAAGTGCAATTGGGGTCCATTTGGTCAGCACACACATATTCAGGTACCACAGATTTCACAGATGCTGCTATCTTTACTGTGGAGACAGAACTTGAGACAGGACAAGACCTAGATGGAAGGCATTGTGATTCTAAAGGTAAAATTCTGCCAGTTGGTCTCCATTCCATATTCTTCACAATTTTATGCATATTCATTTTAGGTAATGGTCTCTGTTTTCCTAAATTGAATTTCCTTCCAGTGGGTCTCCATTCCTTAACTTTTACACTTTTATGCTTATTCATTTTAGGTAACGTGCACGGTTGTCCTAAATTGAATGTCCTTCCAGTGGGTCTCCATTGATAGCCTACGCTAGCAAATGTTTTTCCTGTTGCTTTCCAAACCTTTTTGCATGCTTTAGTTATCCTACCATTCTTAACATGGGATGATGCAGAAGACAACAGAAAAGACACAACACATTCATCATGATTAGCAGAAATTAAACAATTGTCGCAAGTTTTACAGATAGCATTAGAATTCGAATTAATTACAGTACTTCTGATACTAGAATCAACACGATTCATCCTACTCATTGTAAACTTATTGTTCCTAGGTTGGGCTTCTACATTCTTCAAGTGATCATTCTTAGCTGGCGCAGTCATATCCTTTCTTTCATTTCCTCTAGACCTTGACCCGCTAGCTTGGGTGTCACTTTTTACTCCTGTAGAAGCATCGAAGGTAACATTAGTTTGTTTTTCTGCCACATGCCTTCCTGATAATGATGTGTTGTGTTCTGATGTTTTGGGTGGTAGGTCAAAGGCTACATGCTTGTTCACAACATTGGATGATGATGCAACAAATCTATCTCTTTGGCCTCTAAACTTAGGAATTGAGCCTATGGCATATTCTAAGTTTTCCTGAATCCTTTTCGTGAGTTTGCATGCATAGACAACTGCTTGATCGAGTGGCTTATCATTCCTATCCTCTTCAACTATCTCACGAAGTATGTCAAGGCCTTCTCTAAGATGATCGAGATATGTTTGATGGGCAAGGCTGTTGTTTCTTAGCTTAAGTGGAATACGCCCAACATCAACATCATACTTTTTACTATCAGTACCCTTTGGTGCATCACAATTACAAGTGGTGCATGGCATTTTACCTTTCACCCGAGCCTTAAGATTCTCAATTTCATTTGTCAAAGAGGTTATTTGATCATTATGATTGCTTCTTGTAACTTTAATAGAATCATATAACTCCTTGAAATGTTGTTTAACCTTTGAATTTTCTTCTCGATAACACTCATTTTCATAATGTAGCTTATTTATGGTGTTTTGATATTGAAAATTCTGAGAATCTGAAGACGAAGGTTTATTGGTGCCATATACTTCACACTTGTTGGATTTCAATTGGGCAATTTGGGCCCTCAGCAGTCGAATCGTGTTCGTGTGAGCTTGAATTGTTTCATCACGTTTGCTTAATTCAAAATATGTATCAAACTCAGGAACATCCGTGGATGTCTTGACATTTGATATTTTGCATTTTTCTTCTAAGTGTTGATGTTTAAGTTGCAAGTTCAAATAATCAACTTCTAGTTTAGAAAAACGTTTAACCATGTTATCATGGTCGTCATTTTGAATTTTTTCAAGCAATTTCAAATTCTCCCCCTCAAGCTCAACAACACGATTCTGGGTGACATTTAACGCAATAGCATACTCATTAAATTGACAAGCAGACAATGCAGAATCAGTGACAGTGTAAAATACATCTTGTGCAATACATTTAGCAATCAAGTTGTCGTTAGTAATGAGTATGTTTTTTCTTTCAATCTCTCGACTCTTAAGTTCTATTGCATGTTCATTCACCTCATTTTCCATATCTTTAAATACTACTTTCATTTCATTTATTTCGGCTTTAAGGGCAGTTTGCAACCCTTCAAAGTGTTCTTTAAGTAGTTTAAAGAATGGCATGACCTCAGTTAAGTAACACCTTTTTGTATGTTCAAAACACCTTTCCCCCTCAGTGATGCCGGTTGGTGTGATTCTCTTCTTACATGTTTTATCAAAATCAGCAAACAGTTGCCAAAGCACATATAAGCTAATAAAGGTTTTGCATTCAGTGGGAAGAGACAAAGGCACCAAATTCCTAGGTGTATTGGGAGGATACACCGTTATGGACGCAACTTTTCGAATGAGGGGGGTGTTGGCCTTAAGTTTATCATCCTTAAGTTTTTCACTATCTTGTTTCCAAAATATCTGTTCAGGTGTTAACTTCTTTTGAGGAGCAAACACAGTCAAACGATTTTCCTCATAATAATCATGGGGTTTGATTATTATTCGTCTGGCTATGCACTCGGGATCCCTCATTTTCTCATTCATTTTTTCTTTCGTTTTATCACTTAACTCATCCTCTTCATCAGTGTAGATATGCTCAGGTTGGTCATGAATATGCTTAATCATTACATTACCATCATATAGGGCAGGTTGAAGTACTTGCATGTCCCTAAGGATGGTTGACTTTGGTTCACCTATCATGATTTTACTATGCTTATCACTCAGCTTTCTGTGCTTATGAATCATTTGAGCAGTTTGTATGGTTTGATTTTGTGTGTACAACTTATCTTCAAGCTTATTTTTTAACGTCTTGAGTTTAGAGAAATCATTTAAAAGAGTTGTTTCTTTTTGTTTGAATTCTTGCTTAAGTGTTGTTACACACTTTTGTGCTTCCTGTTTTTGTTTGACAGACTGCTCTAGTTGACTTTTCAAAGAACTTAACTCTAACTTTAATGTTTCTTCTCGCACTCTAGACTCTTTAATAAGTGTACTCATTTGACCTTCTAATTTCTGCTCACGACCATTAAGCTCAAACTTAGCACGCTGTTCATACATAGCAACTTGTTCTTTATAGATGTTAAGTCTAGTGATCAAGTTATTATCAGGGACAGGCAATTGGTTCTCATGGTACACACATGCATTATCTACATTACTCGCATTGTCTAAGGCACGTACATTACTCATAGCACACACATCATTATTGACAAAGGATTCACCATTTGGTACATCAGGCAAGTTGTTGCTATTCAAATACTGTTCATATGAGACAATATTGCTATTTTCCATATCAACATCACTTGAGTCAGAAACAACCGCCTGATGTACTTCTTTGGGAATCTGATGTCCCTCGACAATATTATATGTGTCATAAATTTTTAGTACCTCAGAAATCACGGATGCATTAGAAGAACCAGCTTGACGAGATGAGGCCAGGGAAGACAAGTTAGCCATGAAGATTGTTTGAGCAGTAGGTTCATCATCCACATCAGAGTCAAATGCATCACAGTCATCTGCCTTGAAGACGTTAGGATCATTAAGTGCCAGATCCTGAACAGGTTTCTCATCCACATCTTCATCAAAAGTATTTCCTCCATCTCCTGCCAAGAACAATAACTCTTCCTCATCCAATACAGCACCATTTTCTTGAGCTTGCATTAACAGCATCTTGTCTTTGAAGTAATCTGAGTTCTGAGGACGTTTAGGTTGATTGCAGTTTCTAGCAATATGTCCAAGCCCCCCACAATTATAACACTTGATCTGTTTTCCTTGCCCCTGATTGGCATTTCCTGCTCTGTTCTGCACATAACCTCGACCCATGTTTCTACCAGCTCTCCCTTGCACATTCTGGACCACAATTTTCCCGTCCTCCACCATTGCTAGATTGCGTGGGTTGGAAGAATTCCTTAACTGATTGTTGGTCTGAGGGAGTGATGCTTGAAACTGTTGAACCAGTAGAGATACTTGATTGGTGAGGTTGTCAATCATTTTGTCGGTCTGAGAGTAGCCTGAGTCAAGTTGTGAACTCATAGCAGGTACTTGTGAGTGAAGTTGGTGATAGCTTGGATAGGATGATGATTGGATTGTTGGTTGTACATTTGTCATGAAAGCCAGTGGGTCATTCGTAGTTGAAGGATTCAACTTTTCTCTCAGCACCCGATCATAGACAGCATGCTTCTCATGTTGTTGCAGGTAAGCATACAGCTGTTCATAGTTAGTCTCCCTTAAGCCTTTGTTGAGTTTGACAGCAGTAACAAATCTGTCCCATTCCGGAGTCATGTTGTTCACAAACTTTGAGTTAAGTTGGATGTTGGGCATAGTCATTCTGATCATTCTCATATCATTCACCAACTTATGAAATCTCACATAGTAGTCTGTGACATTTTCTCCTGGGTTCATTTTGAAATGCTCGAACTCATCATACAGCTGTGACTCACGATCTTCCTTTGTGAGTTCTGACCCTGCCAACAACATTTTAACGTTGTCCCACACAGCCTTGGCTTCAGTGTTAAAATTGATGAGCTTGTATACATCCTTTGGAAGACCTTGAATAACTATGTTGGAAGCTCTAATGTCGGCATCATACCTCTTCTTTTCTTCTTCATTAAGATCATTGTAGTTTCTAGGTCTGTCTATGCCCCAAGTTACAGTACCATCTTCACCAGTTGTAACAACGTCTCTGGTGGTACCCATCTGATAAGGTCCTTCGTCAATTGACTTAAGAATGTTAACACCATTATCTTTACCCAAGCAGTAAAGTCTAATACGTTGTGCCCAAGACTCATAATCCGTCCTATCTAGCATAGGTGGACGAGTGTCAGATCCTGCTGCCTGAATATCATCTGATGATGTACTTGATGTGGTAGCCATAGTAACTACGGGATTTTACTGATCTTGTGATTTAACCGAGAAATCGAATCTTTCGCGGGAATTTCTAAAATCACCAAGACACAAACCGCCTAGACAAACCGAGTTCACACCAAAGACACAAACCGCGTACTTGCCAAAGAGACAAACCGAGTTCACACCAAAGACACAAACCGCGTACTTGCCAAAGAGACAAACCGAGTTCACACCAAAGACACAAACCGCGTATTCGCCAAATAGACAAACCGAGTTCACACCAAAGACACAAACCGCGTACTTGCCCAAGAGACAAACCGAGTTCACACCAAAGACACAAACCGCGTATTCGCCAAATAGACAAACCGAGTTCACACTAAAGACACAAACCGCGTACTTGCCAAAGAGACAAACCGAGTTCACACCAAAGACACAAACCGCGTATTCGCCAAATAGACAAACCGAGTTCACACTAAAGACACAAACCGCGTACTTGCCAAAGAGACAAACCGAGTTCACACCGTAGACACAAACCGCGTACGCACCGAAGAGACAAACCGCGTTGGCTCAAATTTCCAAACCTGTCACTATCAATGCCGTTTGTCCTTTAGCCCAAACTAGTATAAAGACAAACCGAGTTCACGATGCTACACAAACCGCATTCAAGAATCGTCCAAGCAACACAAACCGCATCCAAGAACTTTTGAAAGAAAAGTACTCGAATCACCCACAAACACCACACGAGCCTTAAATCTGTGAATCCAAACACTAACTACCACTCTAATACTAATCTTAATCTAGAAAGTACAAAGAAAAACAACTTCTAATCACTAAACAAAGTACAAATTGAGATTTATGCTACTAAACAAACAAAATAAAAAAAACTTCAAAACTACAATTCGAATCCAACAAAAACCTCAAGAACTACACTAATTCGTGAATACCAACTCTCATGGACCTAACCATGGCTCTTGATACCAATTGTAGGGTATTCACAATACAAGAATCACTATCTTGAGGCTAGTTTGGATCGAACTATGTAAGAATTCTAGAGAGAAGTGGGAGCCTTTAGAGAGAGAAAGTAACTAGTGTAATATTAGCTTCAAAAGGTCCAACTCTTCCCTTGTGTGGGAAGGGATATATATACTACTACATATTATGTCCCTAGTGGACTGTGGAGCGAGCTGACAGTGGGGAAAGCCCCGACCCACTCCACAAATATAGATACGACTAATACTAATACTAATAATACTAAGCTAATATAGATAAGCCTACGAGCTATAGAAATGCTAATTAGATGTTCGGGGTGACCGAGCCTTCATCTGAATATTTATATTCCTAACACTAACCAGTGTAGCTAGTTAATAACACATAACACATAATAGGCTTTTTGGGTGTAATCCTAGAATTTTACCAAGTTAGACAAGTCATTCCAATTAAATAAATAATACTCATTATGGTGGTCTCGAATAGTATACAAGCCAAGTTCTAAAGTTTACAAGTCACCGGCACACTCATAGATTTGTGAATTTTGGAAAAATCACAATTTTTGAAAATAACGTCATGTGTGCAGCTATGCAACTTAGATCTTAAACAAAAACATGCTAAAAAATTTTTAAGTTTGATATATTAAGCACATTTTAAGCATAATTTTTGAAAAAGTTTAGGACAAGTAAGTGTTAAGTGTTCTAATTCTCCTATCCCCCCACTTAAGTTAAACAACGTCCTCGTTGTTTGTATAAAAGGTTAAAAACTGGAAATAAAAGAATTAGAACGGAAAAACTCCCCTGAGATTTGCTCGGTATGATCCTCCATTAGTATATGAGCAAAAATCAACTTCTTGTGGATTAGAACGTTAAAGCTTCATACTTGATGTATCCACAGGAAATCCAGAAAACTATAATACCACCAACACTTTAAAACACACCTAAGATAAGAAAGGTTCAACTTGCATAATACATTAGTAGTTAGGTAAAATAAAACTTAAAAAAAAAAAATCAAAACTGAAAATCATCAGGTCAGTCGATGCGCCGTATCTTATTGAAGAAGATACGCCGTATCGAGCCTGGAATAAATACGGATCAGAATAAAGATGCGCCGCATCCTTAACCAGGGATGCGCCGCATTAAAATAAACTGATAAATAGTTTTAGAGTCGAAAAATAAAAATGCAGAAAAATAAAATAAGATATGACCATTGCAGAGGATGCGTCGCATCTCAGGACTGAGATGCGCCGTATCTTCGTGCGGCCTGGACTGACTCGACTCAGAAAACAGAATAATAAAAGATAAATCCGGGTTGTCTCCCGGTAAGCACTTGTCTTTATTCCAGAGTCTTCAAGTTAGACTCACGTTCAGCACTTTAGTATCGATCATTGATTCCTACATGCCCACGTAGGATCCATTTAGCAACCGAATCGTCTCGTATATATTCAGGTCCCAAATTCAAAACTTCTTTGTAGAATCCTTCCTTCAATTGATATGGGTACTCAATCCCTCTCTTATTGTCATCATCACTAACAAAAAGGAATGGAGAATATTTGTAGCAAATCCTACTAGTAGCATATTTAAATCCAGGGTGAGTACGGGGCATCATATAAGTGATAATGTCGCTTCCACATTGGAAGGTGATCTTTCCTTCAAATCGTTTTGCATTAATAGTGATCTCCCTACAAAATGGTTTTCCAACAATCACGTCACCCATATTGCTGTCACAATAGGCATTCATGTCTTCAATAACTACGAACTCAGTAACAATAGTGAAGCGTCCAACGAAGATCGGGACATTAATGAAGGCTCCAACTACATTCTTTCCTTTATACTCCTTTTTATTTCTCATAATAGAATTGTAAAATCTTCTTGACATGACATTGATTGATAAAATAGGAAAGAAATTGGCGTCAATACACTTGTACCCAATCATGCATGGGAATTGTAAATTGTAAGCACAATTGGTGTTGATCCTACTACCGTAATCCCAAGAACCATCATATCCCTCAAATTCATCGTAATTTCTAGTAGTAATAACGTTGACTCTTGGACTATCCACAATTTCTCCTTCTTCTAACTCAGATTCAGCATCAACCATGAACAGGTCATTGGATTCCATTGGTCCATTAAGGTCATTAAGTTCAATGTAATCCCCATTGTGATGTTCGGGTGTTTTTTCATGCACTAATACTTCATTCATAAAATTGGCTTCGAAGTCGAAGTCAATTAGCTCTCCGTATCCTTCCATTATCTTTCTGAAACAATCACGAAAAGCATCAGTAGGATTTGTTCGCTAGAAGAGAAATTAATGAATATAGAAACGGATAATAGAATAAAAATAGCTGATATCTGCAGACGATGCGCCGTATCCAAAGAGTTGGATACGCCGTATCTTAATACGTTAAAATTTAATCAGACTTTTATTCAGAAAATAGATACGCCGCTTTAAATTTATGAATGCGCCGTATCGAATTAATTAATCAAAAATCAATTTATCTAATTAAAATTAAATGCGTCGTATTAACGAAAGTTAATGCGCCGTATTTTCGTTACGTTTAAAAATAAAAGATTTTTGATTCAGTAAGATGCGCCGTATCGACAGAGATCGATACGCCGTATCTGTTTAATAATTCGCAAACTGTTTTTAATTAAAATAATAGATACGCCGTATCTTCAAAAGAAGATGCGTCGTATGGCGTTAATGTTTTAGAAAATTTTTTATCAAAAACAGATACGCCGTATCTGCAAAAGCAGATGCGTCGTATTATTTTATCGCATAGAAAAAAATTTTCTTATTAAAAACAGATACGCCGTATCTTGGGGAAAAGATGCGTCGTATCGAATTAATTAAACGCGTTGTATTAAAAAAAAATTAAACGCAATACGCCGTATCTGAGAGATCAGATGCGCCGTATCGTTTGATTTAGCACAGTACAACGATAGCAGAACAGAAAAATACGAAAAATAAAAACAAAAAATAAAACACACGAAACAAAAATAAAACACACAAAAATAAAAACAAAAGCAAACAAATAACACACAATACAACAAATATGCAAAATAGTACAATGATGCAATTTAATCTAATAAAAAGAAAAACCTAATTAAAATACTAATCAAATTAACAGAAAATAACAATTCACTCCCCGGCAGCGGCGCCAAAAACTTGATGCGCGTGATGTGTCGTTGCGGTTTAGCAGTTTTAATGCCTACTCAAGTTTTAAATTTATATTTAGCCGACTTATCAATAACACACACACTTAACGAGCAGTGTACCCGGTCAGTATGAAGATAATGGTAAGTAGAGTGTCGATCACTAAGAGTGGAACGTATAATCTCGTTAATCTAATCAGTATTTTAATATCCTAACGCAAGGGGGTTTCAGCCTGAGAGACTGGCACAGTTTTGTTTGCAATTAAATAATAAAATAAACAAATAGGCACGAATCAGCAAGTAGCACACACGTACACAGATAGATACTAGAGACAATAAGAGGGCTGTCCTTATGATTAAGTAGATTGTCACTTGTTTTATTGATAGCTTTATATGAAGTGTATGTAATTAACCCTTTCTCGTTGGTCCTATTCTTATCGGCGAGTAAACCCTTAATGACGACTTATGTCTAAAAGTTATTCCTAAGTGATCAATTTAGAAACAACCGTGGGAGCCACACCTTGTCCCGCAGTCGGGTGCCCGCAAGCCACTAATAAACACAGAGGTGGTCAATGCACTAATAAGTAGTAACCAAAGACATCAACATATAAACTTTAATTGATGGGAAAGCAAGTATTAAAGGGAGTGCAATCTTTCCGTTGTCACATTACACAAGCCACCAATCCTGATGAATTAAAGTTTGCTAAAACAATAAAACAAAACTACTTAATGAATTAAATACATGCAGCACCTTCTTACAGCTCTTGTATCTTAGATTTGGGTGTGTCTTGTGCTGCCTCTTGACTGAATTCGTCCTTCTCTTCTGTTCGGTCTTTAGGTTTTCGAACTTCCGAATCTCCCTAATGCGTCTGGTCTACGGGGTATTTATAGTTTGTGTCTGAGGAAAGATGCGGCGCATCTACTTAAGTAGATGCGGCGCATGTACTTAACTTCGCGTGGGGTCCAAGATTATAATATTCAAGAATATTCGTACACCGCCAGAAGATGCGGCGTAACTCTTTATTAGATGCGGCGCATGTCCTCTTGTATCTTGGATCGTATCTGGTGATATCTTGATAGAGATGCGGCGCATGTTGATAGTGAGATGCGGCGCATCTGGAGCAGAATTGACTTGATCTTGTCCATGTCAGTAGACTTCCACTTTATGTACGTTTTGCTCCATTATTAGTCCATAATCGCTAAGTTTCACCAAATGCTTGTTTTTACCTGAGAATTACAAAAGTAAACGATTAAGTATCAATCCTCATACATAATATACTAACAAGTCAAATTAATAGGATAAATGATAGTAATAAAATATACTTATTTGAGTTCATCAGCTGTCCTGATAGATAAGTAGTTTGTCACTTGTTTTATTGCTAGTTTTATATGAAGTGTATAGTTCGATGCAACGCACCGAGATTAAGTCCTTTCTCGTTGGTTCTAATCTTATCGGCGAGTAAACCCTTAATGATTACTTATGACTATCCTATTTATCTTTCTTCCTACTTTTCTACAGACGATAGAATGCATAGGCGATCTAATAAATAGGCGAGGGCAGAGGCATGGCGACCCGATCAACGCTCAGCTAGACACAGAGGTTATCAATGCACTAATAAAAGTCACCAAAGACATCAACATATAAACTTTAATTAATGAGAAAGCAGTTTTAAGGGAGTGCAATCTTTCCGTTGTCACATTACACAAGCCACCAATCTTGATGAATTAAAGTTTACTAACACAATAAAACAAAACTACTTAATGAATTAAACACATGCAGCACCTTCTTACAGCTCTTGTATCTTCGTTTGGGTGTGTCTTGTGCTGCCTTAATCGACTGAATTCGTCCTAGGTTTCTGTACTTCGGTCTTCGGATATAATATGTCACCTCGAAATTCGTCTGGTCTTGGGGTATTTAAAGTTTCTGTCTGAGGGTAGGATGCGGCGCATCTAGTAAGTAGATGCGGCGCATTGACTTAACTTCACGTGGGGTCCAAGATTAATATATTCAGGAATATTCGTACACCGCCAGAAGATGCGGCGTAACTCCATTCTAGGATGCGGCGCATGTCCTCTTGTATCTTGGATCGTATCTGGTGAAATCTTGATAGTGATGCGGCGCATGTCATAAGTGAGATGCGGCGCATCTGGAGCAGAATAGTCTTGATCTTGTACATTTCGGTAGACTCTTAACTTCTTGCATGTTTTGCTCCATAATTAGTCCAAAATCGCCAAGTTTCACCAAATGCTTGTTTTTATCTGAGAATTACAAAAGTGAAGGATTAAGTATCAATCCTCATACATAATATAATAAAACAAGTCAAATTATTAGGATAAATGATAGTAATAAAATGTACTTATTTGAGTTCATCAGTATCAAACCTTTCCACGGTGAGACTTTTAGCATAACTTTGTCTCCAACCTGAAACTCTAGCGGTTTGTGTCTCACATCCGCGTAACTTTTCTGACGGTCTCTCGCGATCTTCAATCGGTTCTTAATCTGCACAATCTTTTCTGTGGTCTCACGAACCAGATCCGGTCCAATGAGCTGAGCTTCTCCTACCTCAGCCCAACAAATGGGTGATCGACATTTCCGGCCATACAATGCCTCGAACGGTGCAACCTTAATACTTGCATGATAGCTATTGTTGTATGAAAACTCAACCAAAGGCAAATGGGTATCCCACCCATTCCCAAAATCAATCACGCAGGCCCGGAGCTTATCCTCCAATGTCTGAATCGTCCTTTCACTCTGGCCATCTGTCTGCGGGTGATATGCAGTGCTCATGTCGAGGTTCGTACCAAAAGCATCTTGTAGTGACTGCCAAAAATTAGAAGTAAACCTGCTGTCTCTGTCAGAGATGATAGATATGGGAGCTCCATGTCTCGATACTATCTCCTTCACGTAGAGCCTTGTCAACTTATCCATGATGTAATTCTCCTTGATCGATAGAAAATGGGCTTATTTCGTCAATCTATCGACTATGATCCATATAGCGTCGAAATCAGTTGCAATTCTTGGGAGTTTCGTGACGAAATCCATCGTGATCCGTTCCCATTTCCATTCGGGAATCAAAGGGTTGTTGTAGGAGACCAGACGGTTTTTGATGTTCGGCCTTAACTTTTGCGCACGTCAAACACCATCGAACATAGTCAGCAACTTCAGCTTTCATATTCGGCCACCAGTATAGTGCCTTGAGATCATGATACATTTTGTCGGATCCTGGATGAATAGAATACTTTGACTTATGAGACTCATGCATAATCAAGTCTCGTAGTCTTCCATAACGCGGCACCCAGCTTCTTCCTTTAAAACACAATGTTCCGTCTGAACGCTTCTCAAACTTCTTCTGTATCATTCCATAAAGATTCTCACTCTGGAGATCTTCTTGTTTCACTGCTTCTTCTTGACCATGGAGAATTTGAGCGGGAAGGTTCGAATTGATGGTCATAACTAAAGCTTGAACTCGTAGAGGTTTCAACCTTTCCTTACGGCTCAAGGCATCAGCCACAACGTTTGCCTTTCTCGGGTGATATCTGATTTCACAGTCGTAATCACTTAGAGTTTCTAACCATCGTCGTTGTCTCATATTCAGCTCCTTCTAATCTAAGATATGCTGAAGACTCTTGTGATCGGTGTACACGATACACTTCGTTCCGTATAGGTAGTGCCTCCATATCTTGAGTGCAAAAACCACTGCTCCCAACTCCAAATCATGCGTAGTATACTTCTCCTCGTGGGTCTTAAGTTGTCGGGAAGCATATGCCATGACTTTCCCTCTCTGCATCAAAACTGCTCCTAACCCATGATATGATGCATCACAGTACACCACAAAATCTTCCACTCCGTCTGGCAACGCCAAAATCGGTGCACTACACAGTTTTCGCTTCAGAATTTGGAATGCTTCTTCTTCATCGTTTCCCCATTCATACTTCTTATTCTTCTATCCCTCAATGAATCTCCGGTAATACCCGGCTAATCCCAAAAATTGTCAGATCTCTGTAGCATTAGAAGGTGTTGGCCAATTCTCAATAGCTTCAATTTTTGCGGGATCCACATGCAACCCTTTGTTGTCAATCACATGACCAAGAAATTGTACTCTGCGAATCCAAAATTCACACTTAGAGAATTTGGCGTACAATTGTTCTTCCTTGAGTAACTTGAGAACTGTCGTCAGATGCTGTTTGTGCTCTTCTTCGCTCTTGGAGTAAATCAAGATGTCATCGATGAAGACTATGACAAACTTGTCCAAGTATGGTTTACACACTCGGTTCATGAGGTCCATGAATACAGCCGGTGCGTTTGTCAAACCAAATGGCATTACGGAATTCATAGTGGCCATAGCGAGTCCTGAACGCCGTCTTGGGAATATCCTCTTCCCGGACTCTAAGTTGGTGGTAACCTGACCTCAGATCTATCTTTGAGTAGAAATATGACCCTTGCATCTGGTCAAACAAATCATCAATCCTCGGTAACGGGTAGCGATTCTTCACGGTTAGCTTGTTCAATTCGCGATAGTCAATGCACATTCTGAACGACCCATCTTTCTTCTTTACGAACAACACCGGTGCTCCCCACGGTGATGAACTAGGTCGAATAAACCCTTTATCCAACAACTCCTGTAACTGCTTAGACAGTTCTTGCATTTCGGTAGGAGCGAGTCGATACGGCGCATGGGCCACAGGTGCAGCTCTTGGGACTAAGTCAATCAGAAATTCCACTTGTCGAACCGGTGGAAGTCCAGGTAGATCTTCAGGAAATACCTCAGGGAAATCACGCACAATCGGGACGTCCTCGAGTCGCTTCTCTCCAGACTCTTTCTTGGACACTTGTGCTAAAAACGCATGACAGCCTTTCTCGATATACTTGAGAGTCTTAATGCAGGAAATGATACTCAAACGGGTTCCACTACGGTCTCCGCGGACAACCAAAGTCTCGTCGTCAAGAGGGATATGAACAACTCGTTCACTGCAAATAATACTGGCTCGATGTTTGGACAACCAATCCATTCCCACAACTACGTCAAAGCTTCCGAGTTCAATGGGCATAAGGTCGATGCTAAACGGGTGATCTAGAAGGTTTAGGGTACAGTTCCGGACTACGGTGCAAGTATTAACCAGATTGCCATTAGCTAGTTCAATACTATAGTTGGTGTCTAATGTGGTAGGGGTGAGGTTCAGTAGTGGCGAAATCTTAGAAGATACAAAGCTCATATAGCACCAGAATCAAATAAGACTTTAACACAAAAGTTTTTGAGTAGGAACGTACCGGTAACTACATTTGGGTCCTGATACTGCTCTCTATTTCCCAGCACGTATGCTCGGCCATGAGCGTCTTCGGTCCTCTGTCCAGCATTTTTCGGGCAATGACTCCTGTAATGCCTACGTTCTCCACACCCAAAACAAGTGACAACCGGCTGTGCATTGCTCCCTGTAGCCACAGCCTTTCCTTTACAGTTCTTAGTAGCATGACCAACCTTGTTGCATTTCTGACATTTCACAGTGCAGGATCCAGAATGATGCTGATTGCACTTGGCACAGTATGGTTGATTCCCAGCATATCCTCCCACTTGAGATGGGGCAGCTACATAAGCCTTGACAACCTCTTGGCGTCGGTTCTGCTGATTGTGGTGATTGTTATTGCGGTACTGGTTATTGTTGTTGTTGGGGTGATGGTTATTGTGAGAGTGAGTGTTGTTGTTGCGGTTGTTGTAATACCTAAAATTTCAAAACATGCAAAATTACCAAATTGCCCTTGTAACCTAAAATTTCACTTATAAATTAAATAAAATACCAAATTAATCCCAAACTCTTGGAAACTAGTACCATATGAAGTAAAATAATTTTTTCTTGAACTTTTTAACATTTTACATGTCATAAAAATATTTGTATTATTATTAAAAATATAAAGGGGCCGAATATATTTATATTATACATTTTATTTAATTAATTAAATCACTAAAATAAATTAAATAAGGATAAACACTACAAAATAGGAGAGGATCTTTGCAAATCAGAAATTTACCTTATCAAATATGCCTTGGGCCGAAATCCATGCCCCCTCCTCATAATAATACACGGTTCCAATTATTTTTCCCATATTATATCACAAAAACCCTAAAACCGATTAAAACAAACCAAAAACTCCCATTCGACCAAACGAATTCCTGGAGCTGGTACAATAATTTTCGTGGGTTCTCTTGAGTGCAAAGAAGGCTAGAAAAATAGGAGTTCGATTCTTGGAAGCTTGGTTCGCTCATTCTTGATTCTTGTTCGTTTTATCCTTGCCGAGAGGTATAAATCCTCCACATCTCATTCGAGCATTCTAAAAGCTTTCTGGTATTTTTGTGACCTTATTTATATCATATATGATCTAAATAAAATACTTATCTTGATCCATGCATGCTATTCTAATCGTTTGGAATTAAACGAGTTAAAAACCCTAAAAACGTGTAATAAAACACAAACCAACCATGCGATTTTTCCAGGATTTTTACCCATTTTATTTGATCCTTTGCATGTCATATAACACTAGAAAAATGATCCTTGTAATTTTCTAAGCCTAGATCACCCTTGGTGAATTAATTTTGAAACCGGGTTTTAGAAGAAAAAGGTTTAAAAATACTTTATGGATCGTATAAAGTAGGGTTTGGGTTTTGGTGATGTAATTGATGAATTAATTGTTTTTTAAGGTTACACTAATGATTGATAATGATTGGAGAAATTTAGGGTTAAGGTTTGTGTTTTTATTTTAATACCGATTGAATAATTAAAAGTGTTAGGGTGTGTTTTGAAATTTTATAAACTTATGGGTTATTTTTGTAAGACACCTTGGACCAGGTATTAATCATGAAAAATATATTATGGGGGTGTTATATGTAAAATTTGTAATCTAAAGGTTTAAATGGTAAATTGTTTAATTATTAAATTTGAATTGAAAAATTATAAAAGAGAGGGACTTGTTTTGTAAATTATGAAAAATTAAAGGTAATTCGTATAAATATTTATGTAAGGGGTATAATGTGTAATTTTGATAATTGAGGGCTTAATGTGTAAATATGAATATTGTAAGGATTAAATTGTAATTTATTTAATTATAAGGTTTGATTTGTAATTTAATTTATTTAAAGGGGTTTAACTTGTAAATGGTTAAAATTAAAGGATTGGAATTATAATTTTGAGAAACTATTGGGTTAAAATGAATAACTTGTAATATTGCACTTTAAACCCTTATCTTTGACATATTTACATTTAAAACCCTAAAATATGAAAAGTTGTCATAATTAACCCTAAACTTTTATAACTTGATAAAATGAACCCTATTTCCATAATAATATTAAATTAATGACTTAACCTAAATTTATAATAATTAAATAATTACTAATTTTGGAAACCTACTAAAAATAGAAGTTACTTAAAATGGAAAGATAACTAAAAACCATTTGTAATTCTGTCTTCTACTCCTTTAGGTCCGAAGAGGGAGTGACTTGATTCCTGTCAGTGTTTGCCTTGTGATTTTGTTTGCTTGCTAATAAGGTACAGATATTCTACCCTTTCTCAGTAAGGGTGTCCTTCTCATGACTTTTGATCCTGATTTACTATAGGGTTCCCTAAGCCATTGCTATGTTCCCTTATACTTTGATTCGTTCTTCATGTTTCACTTACATCTGTCTATATTGGTTTGATTATGATCTGAGCCTTTTATTTGGGGCTTTCTTACTTGATCTATGCCCTTGCTATGCTTCCCTTGGTTTGTGAACCTTGATAATTGAGCCTTGCCATGTTCCTTTGATACTTGATGTGACTCGTTCATCACCCTGTAACATGAATATTTGAACTACTTGATACTTTGAAGGATTATTTGATTTTGGTAACTAGATGTGAAAACCTTTCTGAATTATATATGAAAACGTGTGAGAAAAGCTATTTTAAAAGATGCGATACTACTTTTAAATGAAAGTTACTAAAAGTTTTTAAGAAAACTATTTTTGAGACCATCTTTATGAAAACCGTTTTGAAAGACCATTTTTATGAAAACTATTTTGTAAGATCATTTATTATGAAAATCATTTTTGAAAGATTGCTTTAAATGGACTTTTAAATAGAAACCTTTTTAAATGAACTGTTGCTATGAAACTTTGATTATGAACCTTCTGATATTGACCCTTCTGATATTGAACCTTCTGATACTGACCCATCTGATATTGACCTTTCTGATATTGAACCATCTGATATTGAACCATCTGATACTGAACTATTGATATGAACCATTTGATATGAACCTTTGATATGGACCTTCTGATATATTTGAAATGGAAATTTGACTTGAACCACTTGATATGAAATTTGAATTGGATACTTGGACATTTGATACTTGACCTTGACCCACAGTTTGAGACTACGAGCCACCCACTAGGCATGAGGGTTTCATGTCCCTGTCATTGATGCACCGATGGCTTGACTCTAGGGCAGGAGAGTGATGACCTGTCCCGTCCCTGACTTGACTTGACTTGTTACGTAGAGGTAGACCTTGGCCACCTGGGGCGTATGGATGCATCCTAGACTTGTTTCTGTATTCTGTTTCTGTTATATTACCTGTTATACTTGGTGACTGATGGTGTGTGCGATACACGTCTTTTACATCCTGGGAGCTAGCTACTCCACCCCTTGGAGGTATCCCCTCACCCTGTACTTGGTACCGAGGTCTCCCCTCCGTACACCCTGATTACTTGATTTGATATTTGATCTGTTCTGGGCTCGTAGTGGATTACTGTTTCTGTTACCTTTTAACCTTGTACTTAGTATTCCGAGGTCACCCCTCCGAATACATACTTGACTTGATACATGACTTGACTTAATACTTGACTTGATACATGACTTGACTTGATATGACTTGGGCTCGGGTTTGGGATTACTGTTCCCTTTACTCTTATCTATTGTAACTGTTTCTTAATTCCTGATATATCTGCATAACCTTTATTTTTCTTTCCTGACTCTTGTTATACCTTGCATTGTTTCACTTACTTCACTATCCCATCATTACTACCTTGTTATCGTTATATCTGTTCACTGAGCTTTCGTAGCTCAGCCGCATTTCTTTTCCTGCGGCAGGTTTTAGTTTGGAAGCTAGGTATGAGTGGAGAGTACCTTGGACTTAGAAGACCTTACTAGCTATTGAAGATGACTAGAAGAATTTATAGTTAGATTTGGAAATTATTGTATTATAACCTTGTAGTTTCAGATTTTCCATTGTAAACATTGAAATCCAATTGTATTATTTATGTCATATGCTTGTGTTTGTTCTGATATGAAACCATTATTGTGACATCTTTACCCTTGTCGGGTCGGGGTGTTACAGTTGTTGTGGTTGTTGTGATTGTTCCTCCTGTAGTCTTCCCACTTCCTCTTATGATCAAAGTTGTTACCTTTCTGAGCAGTTTCATTCTTGACTGCCTGATCCATCAGTCATTCAGCGATACGGATTGCATCATCCAAAGTTTGAGAATTGTATGACGTCACATTCCCTTCGAAACAGGCCGGTAAACCTCCAATAAACTTCTCAAACAGCTTCTCATTATCCGGCACCATATGGGCACAAAAGACTTTCAACTCTCGGAATCGACGGACATAGGTAGCAAGATCAACACCTTTCACTGCCAAATAGTAGAATTCAGTATCCAATTTTCTCATATCACTACGTAAGCAAAACTCCTGTACCATCTCCTTTTTAAGCTCCTCCCATGAAATATTATAAGCATTCACAATCCCAACATACTTAGTATATGCAATCCACCAGGATAATGCCTGCTCCATCAAGGTTCCTGTTGCATACTTCACTTTGAAGTATTTAGAGCAGTTACTTCTTAGAAACACTGATTCCATCTTCTCAAACCACTGGGTTAGACCGACGGCTCCTTCAGTTCCTCTGAAGGTAGTAGGTTTGCAGTTCATGTACTCCTTGTAAGTGCAGAAACGGTTCTCATAGACAGATTGCACTCTCGCCTGTCCAACATTCTGGTTGCTAGCACCTGCTTGCCCAGCAAGCGCCGCAGCTATGCCTTTCTCAATTAATTTCCGAATCGCAGCCGGGGTCATCTTCTTAGGTGGCATAATTCTATCAATCATTACAAATGTACAACACTGTAAGTATTTTGATTGACGTAACAGAATCATAACACAAAGTAAATAACACAATGATACATCATAATATAACGTCCATTCAACATCATAATAGTACACCACCGAAATACATCGTAGATTCGATACTCGTCATCAGTCTTGCAAGATATGCAAAACAACTACAAGTTTCTTATCAAATCTACTAACCGAAACTAGTCAGTTAGTACGTACAAGGTAAACTACTACTATAATATTAAACTGCCATAAATGAAATGATCACTAATCTCTACTGACGGCCTCCTATCTCCTTATCATCATCTATCTCCTCATCATCCGGGTGAGGTACATCAATAGGGTGTGGGTCCATCTCTGGACTCGGTGGTGCAAGGGGGTGATCGACGGGTGCAACTGATAACTCACCGGTGGGAACTGATGTAGCCGTAATACTTTCCAAGGAGCATCGGGACAAGTATAAAAATTTCTAGCCAAATGTTTATAAAATAGTTTCATATAAAAAATGAAATAGTAGTGAAAATCCAAACATACAGTAATAAAGTACTTACGAGTGAAGTGGCACGGAAGGTTGATGGCTATCGATTTCAAAAACGTTTTGACTCACACGAAAAAAGTTTATAGTCGAGTATGACCTCGTTCTCTATAAACCTTGGCTCTGATACCATTCTGTAACACCCCCAACTCGGAATATGGCAGCGGAACATAGTTAGGGGTATTACTCGAGGGGTAGTGAGTCAAAATCATAGATAAACGATCTCATTACGAGACATTTTTAATAAAACACCACATTCAAATACAATCTTCAACCTTTAGAGTTCAAAAGACTCTTAACACATTTAACAGCGGGAAATGAAATAGGTTGCAGCGGAAAAAATAAAGTAGTTTGCAGCGGAAATTAAGATAGAAATAACAAAACATAACCCACAGATAGCCATCCTGAACCTCCAGCCCTTTCCTTGTGCACACTTCATACTTCAATTACATGAGATAAACATGCTAAAAAGTCAATACAAAGATTGAGTGTAATCCATAGGTTTAATCAAATAATAGTTGAGCACAAGAATTTTAGTCTGGAAGATATAAGCAACAAATGCAAATATCGGGTAAGTATCACATAATTAATCAGGATATCTTGCTAAGCTCATGACACACAAAGCGTTAACCGGCACCAGTAATTCTGGCGTAAGTCGACAGTAACCACGGAATTTCAAAATCATAATAGTTGCCCCCAGGTAATGCAAATATTGAGTGTAATTCTGGCGTAAGTCGACAGTAATTCTGGCGTAAGTCGACATCACATGCTGACCGGCCTTAGTCAACATGGCGGGATGGTCAAATCCTATAGGCCTATAAACTACAATCGCGCTCACCCGCAGGTGATTAATGGTTCATGATCGAGGGACTTGCGTTTGGCAAGAAAGGTACTTAGCATTCAGAGCGTCAATCAGGATATAGCATACAAGTAAACAATTGTGCTCAGAAAATAGTAAGTAGCATGTATCTCCTCCACGGGATTTATAAACATTTAAAAGTATTAAATGTGGGGCTATGAATCACACCTTAGTCACAGAGAATACAAGATAAACAATCAGATGGTACGGCACAGCAAATGAACCTCAGCACAACCTAATCAATTAAATGGCATAACTCAGAAATATTACTTGAAATAGTTTAATAAATAATACTCGTATAAAAAGGTTTTAGTTTCAATGGCGTTCGAAAGAAAAGATACGTTTAAGTCTCGTGTGGAGGACAAGAAAGGTAAAAAGATAACAAGCCGGCGAATACGATTGAATACTCAAGAAAGACGAGAGAAAGAGAAGAAAGAAAAATGAAAGAAAGAATAAAATCAGAAAAGAATAAATAAACAAATAAACAACATCGATAGATAATTTCGGCTTTTCCCCGTTTTTCCCAAAATAGATGTTATATTCGTTAAAACATAAGAGTTTTGAAAAGATTTTAGAACATTTAATAAATCATAAATAGTTTAAGTTTATAAAATATTTTACGAAATTTCGGCATGAAGTGCCCGTTTATAAGACATTCCCAAGTCATACGACTTATTTGAATATTTCAATTATCGACGAGTTTTACAAGCTTTAATATATAATTAGACATATTATTCGCGTATATATTAGTTGTTTAGTTTTATCGACCATTTTGTATAGTTCGGGTCCAGATAGGTTAAGCTCTTATGAGTCTAACGTATCCTTCCGTCTTGTGTACGAAAGGGTCCATAATAATCCAATCAACCAATACCGTAAATCCAATACGTCAAATCCTTGTTCAACAATGTTACATCATCATAATATTATTCAAGTCCAATTCGATATATATTAAATATCTCATATGTTGCAATTATATCCCATAACGTTTTTAAATAATCTGAAACCCTCATATCGATAACCAACAACAATTAAATAAATAAACATCTAACCTAATATAACACGACTCAACAATCAAATAATTAAAATAAAACTTGAAAATAATAACGACTAACTAAATAACCGCGACTCAACGAAAATAAATAATAAACGACGACAAGTAATTAAATACGACTTGACGAGAGTAAATAAATAAACAAACAAGGACGAGTTATTTAAACTTGGTCGTGACTTGCCACGAGTCACGGCTCGACTCAATCCGAGCCGTTGAGGCTCTCGGCCGCAAATATGTCCAACACAAACACAACCATATCCACACTATCTAAATTCTAAGCCAATCCGCAACATCTAACTCTATGTCAAAATTAAAATCCCATTCGACACTATTAATCCAAAACGCAACATAATTCAAAACGACAACCACAACTCGACGATACTAATTCTTTTTCAAAATCCAAAACCATATCACAAACAATACTCACCTCGATACAAATAATCCAAATCGACACAACAATCTGAAATACGCCGACTGTCGCAACAGTGACCAAACAAAAGGACCTCAATCAATATTCAATCTCAACAAAAACAATACCACATCAAAAGAAATACACAAAAGAATAGTAAAATATCAAAAATTATCAAACCCTCACCGAGTCAACCGAGTTGACTCGGTTAGTTGATCGAGTTGACTGAGTCCCCGAGAAGAGGAGGGGGTTCCACACGAGGGTTTCACAATTTTTATATCCATTTTATTAATAAAACATATTTAGTTTCGGATTAAATAAATATGTAAATAAATCAATAAAAATTATTTAAATTAGGGTTTTGATAAAATTAAAGAAAAATATGAAATAGAGGCGCGTGGGTGGGTTTTACCGAAAGAGAAGGCGACGGGTGTGTGTGGTGGTGGCTCAGTGGTGTTGACAGTGGCGAGTGGTGGCGCGTGAGGGTGGTTGTGGTGGGAGCCAAGGGCTCAAACTTTCCAGAAAGGGGTGAAAATGGCCGATCTAACGATTCGGCTAAAAATATAACTCACCGGAAAATTTTCCGGTGGCCGGTAGTGGTGGTGGTGACTGGACGGTGGGATCGCCCGCGAATAGAGAGAGAGAGAAGAGAGAGAGTGAATGAATAGTGAATGAGAAATTTTATTAATTATGGGGTATTTATATTTTTGATGAGGGACTGAAAGTTTAAATATGAGAATGAGGGGTGTGAAATAGAAAAGTGGGGCGGAGGGGCCATTCTTGTCACTTTGGCTAATCTTTTGCAATAAACACTGCGGGACCCATTCGACATACCAAACGGACTCGAAAATTAACGAAACTTGCGCAATTGTTCACGAAATAATTTTTCCAATAAAAACGAGTATAAATATGCAGTACTTTCAAAAATCAATATTTTTGGGCAATTACGATACGTTTTGTGCTTTCTAGGTTGTGCCGGTTCACTAATAGGGACAATATTCTCGTTTCTCATAATATTTCTCGTTTCTCAAGCCCAAATAAATGCAATGAAAAGTTTAAGTTCTCAGGTAACGAAAAGTTTTAAAATAATTGGCTAGAAAGGTTATGAAAAAATTACCTGGTGTTACACTACTAGACTAGGCCTAGGGTGGCTCGCTTAGTCCCAAGGTAAACAGGTACAGCAGGTGTGGGTAGTATAAATACCCACACCTCATTTATGATTCACAACTAATTTTTACACATATCATTTACTCACATTTACCGTTCCCTCTCTCATACCACTATATACTTACTCTCACGCCGGAGGTTGGCCTTGGGATAAAACCCAAGGCGAGTCTAACATGCGTGTTTCTTGTGTGTAGGAACTTATACCATCCGGAGGAAGACTTCCAAAGTATCTTACACAGAAGTTGGACATACGTACGGGGTTTTACTTCAACAAATTGGCGCCATCCGTGTGACCCGCTATTCAATCTACCCAAGCTTGAGAATAGCTGGTCCCTCTTTTCGAACCCCACACGCTGAGGACGGAGAAGACGAGCAAAACAACAACCAGCATGGCAGTGACCACTCGGCCGAGGATTCTCCCAGTCTCCAAGATTTGATCTTGAACCAAGTGGCGTCACTGACGGATCTGATTAAGAAGCATAACGCGCAAGGCGGAAACACCCTCCGGCTAATGCGACTCGAGTTCGAAGACGAAGGCAATACGAGTTAGGGAAAAGAAAAAGTAGACGATGGGAAGGAGGATGACCTTCATAAACCTTTTAAGGAGGTCTCAAGGTCACCATTTAGTCGCCGCATTGTGGAGTTCTTTGGTCCTAACCACACAATGCCGCTGGACATGAGATTCTATGACGGGTCAATGGATCCGAATGATCACCTCACTAGATTTACGGGGAGCAGCCAACCAGGGGGAATGACCGATGCCAGTTTGGTGTCGCATGCTTCAACAAACTTTGGACGAAGCAGCAGGAGGATGGTTTGAACGGTTGGAACCAGGAAGTATTGATAGATGGAACGAGTTGAGGGAGAAATTCTCGACAAGGTTTGCTCTCCGGAAGAAGTGTACAAAAGACCTGACGGAGATTACGAAAATCGTCCGACGAGCTCATGAATCCCTTCTGGATTTTAAAGAAAGATGGACGGACGAGGCTAGCTACATCAGCGGTGTTCCGGAAATCATGAGAATCTCAGCCTTCATGAGTGCGCACAAATGTCCGGCCCTGGCCAAGAAGTTTTCCGATAGGGTGCCACGCACGGTTACGGAAATGTTTACTAGGGTAGACGATTTCATAAGGTCGGAAGAAGCATATCGTAATACGGAGTTTCCGAAGGGCGAGGGCTTTGATTCGAACAGAAAAGGGAGTCAGAGTTTCAAGGTTGATAAACCAATAGGGGACCACCGAAATGATCACCGCCAAAAGAATGTGTACCACCTTTACGTTGCCCCCAGGAACAATTATAACCACAATGACTACCCACTCACAGATTACCGCCGAAACGACCCCCCCCCCAGATAGGGTAACCATCGCCCTGGTCTAGGGTCGTTGATAAAACCTCCAAGGGAGATTCTGGCTACGGAGCACCATCTAAACCTACCCGCCCCTCCCCCGACCTGCGATAGGCCGCGAAAGGAAAATATGGATAAATTCTTTGATTACCACAGAGAGAAAGGGCATCTCACTAACGACTGCTTTCAGTTAAAGAAGCAACTCGAGATTGCATTGGAGTCCGAAAAGCTAGACCATCTTTTGAAAGACTTTAGACATCGGGACGCTGGGAGAGGTAGGGACCAACCAAAAAGAAATGATACCGGAAAGGCCAAAGTAATCAACATGATAAGGGGTTGGCCGGAGAGTAGAAAGAGAAAGTACGGGGGATATGATAAAGAGTGGATGAATGTCCCGATAATTTTTCCCCCCGTCATGACGGGTGATCTGTCGGAGGAACCACTCATTATTGAAGGCGACGTTGAAAGGTATTTGGTCCGAAGGATATATGTTGACGAGGGATCCTCCGTGAACGTAATGTACGAACACTGCTTCAGTAACCACAGTTCAGACATAA
Organism: Artemisia tridentata subsp. tridentata; assembly: GCA_021014915.2. NCBI lineage: Eukaryota > Viridiplantae > Streptophyta > Magnoliopsida > Asterales > Asteraceae > Artemisia > Artemisia tridentata. The sequence continues at coordinate 96,614,296 of CP139505.1, read as the reverse complement.
AAGCCAGGCTCAAGGAGACAAGTACCTCTCTTGTGGGTTTCTCTGGAGAAACAAGTAGGCCGTTGGGTAAAATTGAACTAGAAGTATGTTTCGGCAACCACGATATGTTCCAAAGAACAACTATGAAATTCTGTGTGGTACAATCTCCATCACCTTACAATGTGATATTGGGCCGAACCGGGTTGAAGGAACTAAGGGCCATCCCTTTGACAATTCATTCTATGATCAAGTTTCCCACACCAAAGGGAGTGGCAACCCTGGCAGCACGATCGGCTATGGTACTGGAGTGCACAAGGCTAGAGGAAAAACAAATGGTAGATGTACCACAGGAGGCGAAAATTGTCAATCCGGAGGCAGACAGAACGGAAGAGATCTTGGTAAATCCTGCGTATCCCGAACAGTTGGTCACAATAGGAACAGGGTTTTCCAGGGAATGCCGGAAATACCTGGCTGAACTGTTGAGAAAAAATAAGGATGTGTTCGCATGGCAGCCTTCGGATATGACCGGAGTGCCACGACGTCTGATCAGGCATCATCTAAATGTTAACGTTTCAGATACACCGGTAGCTCAAAAGAAACGTAACTTGTCTACAAAAAAAAATCAGGCGGTACGGAAGGAAGTGGACGAATGGCTTATGGCTGGAATTGTCAGGCCGGTTCGTTACCCCACTTGGATCTCCAACCCTGTGCTGGTAAAGAAGTGTGATGGAAGTTGGCGCATGTGCATCGACTTCAAGAATTTAAACTCCTCCTGTCCAAAAGACTATTATCCGCTGCCGAAAATTGACTGAAAGATTGAGTCGGTGGTAGGGTTCAGATACAAGTGTTTCTTGGATGCGTAAAAAGGTGACCATCAGGTCCAAATGGCAGAAGAAGACGAAGAAAAGACGGCATTTTAAACAGAGTAGGGGACTTATTGTTACACAAAAATGCCGTTCGGCTTGAAAAACGCTGGAGCTACTTACCAGCGGCTAATCGATTCGGCCTTCCAAAGCCAAATCGGAAGAAATCTGGAGGCTTATGTGGATGATATGGTAATCAAAAGAAAGGGAGAAAAAGAGATGTTAGCAGACATTGCTGAAACCTTCTATAACCTACGGAAAATTAACATGAAGTTAAACCCGAAGAAATGCTCTTTCGGCGTTGAAGAGGGGAAATTCTTAGGTTATATGGTGACTTCCGAAGGCATAAGGGTGAATCCAAATAAGACAAAGGTGATTGCACAAATGAAATCCCCAGCGACTCTGAAGGAAATGCAAAGTCTAAGTGGCAAGTTGGTAGCCCTCAATAGATTTTTGGCAAGGTCTGCCGAGAGATCCTTACCATTCTTCGAAACGTTGAAAAATATTACCAAGGAGAATAAGGAGGAATACAAGTGGACCAAGGAAGCTGAGGAGGCAGATCAATCCCTCAAGAAGCTAATACTTGATCTCCCATCCTTATCTACACCTAAGGCGAAAGAAGTTTTATATGTGTATCTCGTGGCAGCGAAAGATGCTATCAGCGCGGTTCTGTTAACCGAAAGAGGTGGAAAGCAATTGCCTGTTCACTACGTGAGCCGGACATTACAAGAGGCCGAGAGAAATTATGCCCCGGTTGAAAAGCTAGAGCTATCTCTGTTGCACATGTCCCGAAGGTTGAGAAGATATTTCGAAGCTCACCCTATCCAAGTCATGACGGATCAGCCAATAAAACAAATTTTGAATAAGCCAGAAGCATCCAGAAGGCTAGCCAAGTTTGCCGTGGAGTTGGGAGCTTACAATATAACTTATGTACCGAGGAACGCGGTAAAGGGAAAAGTTCTAGCGGATTTCATCTCGGAAATTCCTGTCGGAATGAAAGAAGCACATTTAATAAAGGCGGGGAAAGAAATCAATGACATCTCCGATCCGGAAGAATGGGTATTGTACACGGACGGGGCGTCTAACAAGAAAGGGTCCGGAGCGGGTCTTGTGCTGATCGGACCCTGCCAAACCGAACACACGTATGCTCTCCGTCTAAATTTTAAAAGCACCAATAACGAGGCAGAATATGAGGCACTTCTCGCCGGTTTGCGGCTCGCCAGAAAGATGAACCTGGAAGCACTGGAGGTCAGGGTAGACTCTAAACTGGTAGCGAGTCAGATAAACGGAGACTTCACGGCAGCCAAGGAAAGTATGATACAATACTTGGCAAAGGCAAAAGAGTACATTGGCAACTTCAAAAAATTCAAAATTCACAACATACCGAGGGCACAAAATCAAAAGGCAGATGTGCTAAGCAAGTTAGCCTCGGTAGCTTTTAATCATCTAACCAAAGAGATTCTTGTCGAAGTGTTGGAAAAGCCTTCAACCGAAGAAAAGCACATAGGGGAAATTGTAGAAGAAGAAGAGGATAACTGGATGACACCTATCGTCCGATGTCTGGAAGAAGGTGTATGGCCGGAAGATCAAAACGAAGCAAGGGCATTACGGATGAAACTTCCTCAGTATGTGATGGAGGACGGTGTGTTATTCAAGAAGTCATACCTAAGTCCTATGTTAAGGTGTGTAGGTCCGCTCCAAGCAAATTATATCATACGGGAGGTCCACGAAGGAGCATGCGGAATGCACTCCGGACCAAGGTCGGTGGTCACCAAATTGACGAGACAAGGCTACTATTGGCCGACGATGCACAGAGACGCTAGGGAGGAAATTGACAAATGTGACTCCTGCCAGATTTATGCTTCGGCCCCAAAATTACCAAAAACGATAATGACATCCATCATGGCACCGTGGCCCTTTTACCAGTGGGGGATGGACGTGTTGGGTCCTCTGCCGGAGGCTCCGGGGAAAGTAAAGTTCGTTATTGTGGCCGTTGACTACTTTACAAAATGGATAGAGGCGAAACCCCTCGCCAAAACCACAGGCAAAGATGTGAAGAAATTTGTATGGGAGAACATCGTTTGTAGGTTCGGACTGCCGGGTATAATAGTCACAGACAACGGAACGAATTTCGTCAACGATCCGTTCAAGAGTTGGTGCGAGAAGTTGAAAATCAAACAAATAAACACGGCGGTAGCACATGCTCAAGCCAACGGCCTGGTCGAAAGGGCCAACAAAAGCCTGATGCACGGTAATGGAGAGACCCCTTTCAGTCTGACATACGGAAGCGAAGCAGTCATTCCGGCCGAAATTGGAATGCCCACCCACCGTACCATGCTTTACAACCCGGAAGACAACGAAGAACAGCAACGTTTAAACCTTGATTTGCTACAAGAAAGACGAGAGATGGCGGCTATTCGGGAAGCCAAGTATAAAGCTAAAGTCGAACAATATTACAACCAAAGGGTGCGTCCGGTAGCATGTAAAGTGGGAGACTTCGTGTATCGAAGGAACGATGCCAGCAGGGTCGAGAACCAGGGAAAGCTGGGACCTAACTGGGAGGGTCCATACCGGATAGTTGAAGCCTACGATAACGGTTCATACAAGTTTCAAACAATGGATGACCTAGAAGTACCCGAACTTGGCACGCAATGAACTTACGAAATTGTTTTATGTAAAAGTTGTAAGTCAAAGTTCACTAATATTTATGACAATTATTAGTTTCCCAACGACAAGGGGAACAATTTTCCAATCCGATTGTGTTATGTGTTATATAAAACGGATCGTGGAAAACACTCCGGCTCTAATGAGTGGATCGTGAAAACACTCCGTCGACAAAACTAAGCGGATCGTGGAAAACACTCCGGCTCCAATGAGCGGATAGTGAAAACACTCCGTGGACAAAAACTAAACGGACCGTGAAAACACTCCGGCTCTAAGGAGCGGATCGTGAAAATACTCCGTGGACAAAAACTAAACGGATCGTGAAAACACTCCGGCTCTAAGGAGCGGATCGTGAAAACACTCCGTGGGCAAAAACTAAACGGATCGTGAAAACACTCCGGCTCCAATGAGCGGATCGTGAAAACACTCCGTCGTCAAACATACAAACAACATTCAAATACTTAGAACGAAAAACGTAAATTGTTATTCTACTACATTCATTCAACAACACAAAAACATGACGTCCAGACATCATTGGTCATGAGTGGTTGGAAACGAGAAATGTTTAGTTACAATATTATTCAATTACATATAACAGAAAAAACAGGAGAGGCTAAGGAGCCTTCTCTACGGTATCCTTCACTCCGGAGGAAGTTCCGGCCTCTTGAGCAGGGGGGACCACAGTCTTTGTCTTCGGAAGGGGTATGTCAGGGAAGAGGTTCATCAAATCACCGAGAGGAAGGCGGTGAGACTCCGAAAGCTTCTTGACGTATGGGTACTCAGCCTCAAAAAGCTTGCGATACTCAGCCTTCCATATAGTCGGAGCCTGCATGTTGATATTTTTGATCTTACTAACCAGTCTCTGGATGTCATCCTCTTTGTGCTCGGCCTTAACACCATCCAAAAACCCAGCGGTATATGTCAGACTGTAAACTCTCCCCATGCTCTTCTTATATTCGGCATTGTTAAACAACCTGCGGAAAGCGGACGGAACCAAGTCTTTGACTGTATTATAACGAACCACTTCCGAAGTTGCCACCTCCGTAACCAGCTGTTTGTTTTCCCCCTCCAACCTCTTAACGACTTTGGTTTTCTCACCCAGTTCCTCCTCCAACTTCCGGATCTTCTCAGCCTGAGAAGCAGAAACCTTCCTCCAATCATTCCGGTCTTTCTCCATCTCCTCTAACTGATCGGCCAAACCTTGCTCCCGGACCGTACCAGCAGAGCGCTCATTATCTAACTCCTTCTCCACAGTCCTGAGATCCTCCAACAACCGATCAAATTTCCCAACCTGCGCATTGCGCTCCTGTTCGGCAGCCTTCCGGGCATGATCCAACTCCCTATACTTGGTAATGAGTTGGGTAAACCTGCGGAGCACCTCAGCTTGCAAGACAACTCCGGATCCGACATTCACATAGGCCGAACGGACCAATTGGTTGGTGGTTAACCCTTCGAATGCAGCACGCTTGGCAGGAGTTGCGAGATGTGACATCATTTCTCGGTAGGCCCAAGGAGTGTCGAACCGGACTTCATCGGTAAGACTCCAGCCTGGAACGAAACGTTCCCTCTCGGACGAACCTTCATCTGCTACAAAATTAACCAAATCAGAACAAGACGGATGATGATGACGAATTCTAAAAGAGAAATATATACCATGCGCAGCTGAATGATGTTTGTCGGAAGGTCTTCGGGAATCGTGCGAAGGATGCTGGGAATGTATGGAATGAGCCGAATGATCTGCAAAAAAGATAAATTAAAAACAAAAAAAAAAAAAAAAAAAAAAAAAAAAAAAAAAAGAGAAAAGAAAAAAAAAAGAAGGATATTTCTTACCATCGGTAGGAGTGTTGGGAATAAAATGATCAAAGTCAAAGAGCCTGCCAATGATGAGAAGAGCCTGCTAGTTGATTTTGTAGTGTACGAAGATGTTCTACCAGTACCTTCTGGGTAGAAGGTACTGCTAGCTAATGAAGAGCCTGCCAAGCTTCTGTTTTGTCGATTAGATATTTTGTATTAGATATTTAGTTGAATTATTAGTCTTTGTACATTGTTATACGTTATGTAGAAGTAGAATAGTCTTCTGTGGTGACAGAAGAATATATCAGAGTGTACATGGGTAGTTGTATTTAATTGTAGGCGCCATAATAGTCAAAGTATAGTATTATATTCATCTACTTGACAACATGTAATAAGATATCCTTATCTTATAAAAGGATAACTTAGTCACTTCTTCATGCATGCATCTTTCACAACTAATAACCACGAACCAAACTATCTCTCAAGTAACTTAGTTACTTCAAATCACAAATCCTTTTTACAATCTTTGATTCAAGATTACTTTGTAATCCCGGTGATATTTAGATCATCCGTATTATTTCATCAATAATATTGAATCGTTTTGTGTTAACCAAAGTTGTGATTATTTGTTCATTGCATTCTCTCATTTACTCAAACTCACCATCTTGTGTTCTTTTAAAGTGTGTTGTAGTAGATTCCGCATGCTAAACACATTCAATACATAAATATCTCAATCAAGAACAAACAAAACGTTCCACAAGTGGTATCAGAGCTAGGCTTGATATTTACTAATTTAAAAGAAAAATGGATGTTGAACATATTCAGACAAATGTTGCAGCTAAACTTCCATTACTGAAACAAAATGAGTTTGAAATGTGGCGACTCAGGGTTGAACAATACTTTCAAGTGCAGGATTATGCACTTTGGGAGATTATTGAACAAGGCAATTCATTTAAACCCCAAACCACCACAACAACAGTAAATGATGCTCTTGTAACAACAATACAAACCCAACCATCGAATGCAGATGAAAGAATTCAGAAGAAAAATGATCTCAAGGCAAGGAGTATGTTACTGATGACTATTCCAAATGATCAACTTCTGATTTTTAACAAATACAAAGATGCCAAAACCCTCTTTGAAGCTATTGTGGCTAGGTTTGGTGGTAATGATGCTACCAAGAAAACACAGAAAACCCTTCTCAAACAACAATTTGAGAACTTCACAGCCACAACCAATGAGTCTTTGGACAGTATGTTCAATAGACTTCAGAAGCTTGCAAGTCAGTTAGCCATCCATGAAGTGATGATAACTCAAGAAGACCTAAACTCTAAATTTCTTAGGAGTTTACCTTCAGAATGGTCTATGCATGTCATTGTATGGAAGAACAAGTCAGATATTGACCAGATGAGTCTCAATGATCTCTACAACAATTTCAAGATTGTAGAACATGAAGTCAAGAAGACTACTGGGTCAAGCTCAGGAAATATGGCATTTGTTTCATCCCCAAACATCTCAAAGGTTGATCATAAAGACAAAGGTGGCAGAGAAGAAGGTACTGCTAACACAACCTTTGGTACTGCTAGTACTTCTAGTAGCACTAAATCCATTTTGGATGAAACAATTGGGTGTGCTTTTCTTACATCTCAACACAATGGGTCTGTATTAACATTTGAAGACCTTCAAGAGATTCATCCTGATGATCTTGAAGTAATGGACCTAAAGTGGCAACTTTCACTTTTAAGCATTAGAGCTAAGCAGTTGATGATGAGGACTGGCAAGAAGATACTGATAGATGGAAGTGAGCCTGCTGGCTATGATAAGTCAAAGGTGGAGTGTTACAACTGCCACATGAAAGGTCACTACTCTAGAGAGTGTAGAAGACCTAAGAGGCAAGATGACAGAGGTAGAGGGTTTGACAACAGAAACCAAGGAAGCTTTGAGAAGAAAGGAAGCTTTGAAAGCAAGAGTAAGGTTGTTGAAGTTGCTGAGCCAAAAGCAATGGTTGCTATAGATGGCATGGGTTTTGACTGGAGTTTCATGGGTGAAGATGAGTCAACTTCTGATGAATTGGCTTTGATGGCATTCTCCACCCCTGAGGAACATTCAACTGATAGTGAAGATCAAGGGTATGTTGATAGTGGGTGTTCCAGGCACATGACAGGCAACATGTCATTCCTCTCAGATTTCAAAACATTTGATGGAGGATATGTTACCTTTGGGGGAGGAATTAAAGGAAAGATTACTGGTAAAGGTACTATTAAAACCAGTAAAATAGATTTTGAAAATGTGTATTTTGTGAAAGAACTTCAGTTTAATCTTCTTAGTGTCTCACAAATGTGTGACAAAAAGAACAATGTTCTATTTACTGACAATGGATGTATGGTTCTTTCTTCTGATTTTAAGATGCCTGATGAAAGTCAGATCCTTCTTAAAATTCCAAAAAGGAACAATATGTATAGTGTCAATTTAAAGAACATTGATCCCAAAGAAGGTTTAACTTGTTTGATAGCAAAGGCCTCATTGGATGAATCTATGCTTTGGCATAGAAGGCTTGGTCATGTAAACTTTAAAACAATCAACACTATTGCAAAATATGATTTAGTAAGAGGTTTACCCAAAAAGATTTTCCAAAACGACCAAACTTGTGTTGACTGTCTAAAAGGCAAACAACATAGAGCTTCTTGTAAGCCCAAGACCCAAAACTCTATTTCTCAGGCTTTACATATGCTTCATATGGATCTCTTTGGTCCTACTAATGTGTGTAGCTTGAATGGAAAGAAATATTGTCTGGTTGTTACTGATGACTATAGCAGATTTTCATGGGTTTTCTTCTTAAGATCTAAACATGAAACTAGTGAGATACTTAAAACCTATATCACTGAGGAAGAAAACCAATCTGATAAGAAAGTCAAAATCATCAGGTGTGACAATGGGACAGAGTTCAAGAATAGAGTTATGGATGACTTTTGCAAGGAAAAAGGCATAAAAAGAGAGTTTAGTGTAGCTAGAACACCTCAGCAAAATGGAGAGTAGCAGAAAGAAAGAATAGAACACTTATAGAGGCTGCTAGAACTATGTTAGTAGACTCTAAGTTGCCTATTTCATTTTGGGCTGAAGCAGTTGGTACTGCTTGTTATGTACAAAACAGGGTTCTTGTGACAAAACCACATAGAAAAACACCTTATGAACTTTTCTTTGGTAGAAAACCATCTTTAAGTTTTATGAGACCTTTTGGTTGTCAGGTTACTATTCTCAATACCAAAGATCATTTAGGCAAATTTGATGGAAAAGCAGATGTTGGCTTTTTGATAGGGTATTCCTTGCAAAGTAAGGCCTATAGAGTGTTTAACACATGCACTAGGCTAGTTGAAGAGAATCTTCACATAGAGTTTCAAGAGAAACTTACAAATGTGAAAGGAGTTGGACCAGATTGGATGTTTGATGTTGATAGGCTTTCAGAATCTATGAATTATGTGCCTGTTACAGGTACAAATGCTAATGAAAATGCAGGTTCTGAAGAAAATGTTGAAATTCCTAAAAATCAAGATTTCATCTGGATGCCAATTTGGAAAAGTATGGATCTATCTTCAAATGAAGAAGGACCTTCAAACACAACAAAAGAAGGCAATGAAGAAGATCAAGGAACTCAGAATCAAGAGAATCAAGAGAGTGGTGCTAATGACAATGGTACTGCCAGTTCTTCAGATGGTCCTGCTAGTGCAAGTATTGGTACTGCTGAGCCATTGAATGTTCAAATAGATGATTCTTTTCAAGAAGAAGTTGGGATTAGCAATCTTCCAACTACATATGAAGTTCCTAAAACACCAAACACTAGAATTCTCAAAGATCACTCAACTGATGATGTGATTGGAAGCATAACTTCTGGTGTTAGAACAAGATCTCAAGTTGGTTTATCTCAAGTCTTATCCTCAAATGAAGAAGGGTTAATCTCCTCTCTTTATGAAGAAAAGAATAATGATAATTCCAATATATGCCTGTTTTCATGTTTTCTATCTCAGGCTGAACCCAAAAACATAAACAAAGCTTTAGATGATGCAAGTTGGGTGGAAGCTATGCAAGAAGAGCTTCTCCAATTCAAGATTCAGAAGGTTTGGATATTGGTTGATTTACCCAGAGGTCATAGGGCAATTGGAACCAAATGGGTGTTCAGAAACAAGAAGGATGAAAGGGGTATAGTGATCAGGAACAAGGCTAGATTGGTAGCACAAGGATATACTCAAGAGGAAGGGGTAGATTATGAAGAAGTGTTTGCTCCAGTTGCAAGACTTGAAGCAATTAGGCTTTTCTTAGCCTATGCTTCATTCATAGGCTTCACTGTCTATCAAATGGATGTTAAGAGTGCATTTTTGTATGGTGAAATTGAAGAACCAGTATATGTATCTCAACCTCCAGGCTTCATTGATGCTGAGTATCCAGATAAAGTTTACAAAGTTACCAAGGCTTTGTATGGCCTACATCAAGCTCCAAGGGCATGGTATGAAACATTGGCTTGTTTTCTACTAGAAAGTGGATTCCAAAGAGGCAGGATTGATCCAACTTTGTTCATCAAAAGGACAAAGAAAGACATCTTGTTAGTACAGATTTATGTTGATGACATAATCTTTGGATCAACAAACCAAGGCTTGTGTGTAGAATTTGAAAAACTTATGCACAGTAAGTTTGAGATGAGTTCCATGGGGGAACTTACTTTCTTTTTAGGTCTCCAAGTGAAACAATCCAAAGAAGGCATATTTATCAGCCAAGATAAGTATGTAGCAGAGATCCTAAGAAAATTCAATTTTGCTGATTCTAAGGTTGCAAGTACACCAATGGATCCAGACAAAGGGCTAATCAAAGATGCTGATGGAGAAGATATGGATTTGCACAATTATAGATCAATGATTGGGTCTTTGATGTATCTTACATCATCAAGACCAGATATCATGTTCTCAGTATGTGTATGTGCAAGGTTTCAAATACATCCCAAGATCTCTCATCTCACAGCAGTCAAAAGAATCTTTAGATATCTTAAGGGTCAACCTAGGTTGGGTCTTTGGTATCCAAGGGAATCATCTTTTGAATTGGTGGCTTATTCGGATAGTGACTATGCTGGTGCAACACTAGACAGAAAATCCACAACTGGTGGATGTCAATTTCTTGGTTGCAGACTAATCTCCTGGCAATGCAAGAAACAAACAATGGTGGCCAACTCTACAACTGAAGCAGAATATGTTGCTGGTGCAAGTTGTTGTGGGCAAGTTCTTTGGATCCAAAATCAAATGCTTGACTATGGGTACAATTTTCTTAACACCATTATTTATATTGACAATAGCAGTACTATTTGTATCATTAAAAACCCAGTTCAACACTCAAAAACAAAACATATTGAAATCAGACACCATTTCATAAGGGATTGCAATGAGAAAAGGTTAATTCAAGTTGTTAAAATTGATTCTGAAAAGAATTATGCAGACCTTCTCACCAAAGCTTTTGATTTAGGTAGATTCAAATATCTTGTAGGAGGTATTGGAATGATAAATCTTTGAAAATCATATGTTTTTGTTCATAATATTAACTGGTATTGGATTTTAAACATGGTACTGCTAGTTAGTCAAAAGGTCCTGTTAGTTCATAATTGGTCCTGCTGATACAAAATTGCTATGTTTTGTTCATTTAAAGGCTTGAATACTTAAAATGTTATAGATCAAGTGTTCTACACTTTGTTCTTTTGGTTTGCAACTAACACATTTCAGGTTGATAACAAAACAAGAGTTCTTTCAAACAAAAGGGGCAAAAAAAGTTTTATTCATTTCAGGAGAAATACCAATCTCAGGGGAGGAATTAATAGCCCAGAATGGAAGAAAGACCAATTTATGAAAAGACAAGAGCATACAAGATGATGCAGAGTTGAAAAAGAGATAGTTAGATCACATATCTAGAAGGGATGAAGCATTTCTCAAGGAGAAAGTTCTATCTAGATCAAACTAAGAAATGTTTTCAACTCAAAGGCATGCTATTAGATGATTTCACTTGTTGAGCCAATCATCCAAGATACACAGCATCAATGCCTGATTCAAATTTCCTCCATCCAAGGAAATTGCACCATCTTTTGGGCCATCATGGCTTTTGGTATTCATCTCACCAAGTTTTCACAAACTTAAGAGTTGACTAGTCCTTAAGCAAACGGCTTTTGGTAAAGACAAATCAAATCCGTTAATGGTTGATAGTTTACCAAAAACTATATGGTTGTTAACTGACCATACTTAATTGTAAATAGTTAGCTAGTCCTTAAGCAAACGGCTTTTGGTAAAGACAACTCAAATCCGTTGATAGCTGGTAGTTTGCTAAAAAACTATAAGGGATTTTTAAAAAACTTTCAAAGGTACTGCTAGTACAAAAATGGTACTGCTAGAGTACAAAGGTACTGCTAGATAGCCGTTGAGCCTGTCAGAAAAAGTTTTAGCCTTTAGGCCTGGTAGTTAAAATTAGCCGTTGGGGTAGTTATGTAATTCACTGATGAATATATTATATTATATTTTACATATAAAAGATCTTTTTAACCGCCTTTTCACTTACTTATTTTAATCTTTATTATTGTCGGTTAAAAGTAATTCTCTCATATCTTCTTTCATCAGTCATTATCATAATTCACATACATCTTTCATCTTCTACCAGTACTACCAACAAATCCCACCATCATATTCAAAATTTTCATTATGACTTCCACAATTGATCTAAACTTTGTTCAACGTCACAATCAGTTAGCATTTTTGGAGAAGTCAGAGGATAATGCCTCATTTCATCAAGTAGTGGACTTTTTAAACAACTCCTACATCAGGTTTGCTTTGCTAGTCAATCCCACTATTTATGAAAATCAAATTTTACAATTTTGGGAATCTGCTAAAATTAAAACTTCTGAAAATGGGGAACAAAGAATAAAAGCCAAAGTGGATGGTAAACATTTGACTCTTACTGAGTCATCCATAAGAAGACATCTTCATTTGGATGATTCTGATGGTATTAGTCAGTTACCAGATACTGAAATTTTTGAAAATTTAACAAGAATGGGGTATCATGCTGAGTTCAACAAACTCACTTTTCTGAAAAAGCATCTTACTCCACAATGGAGATTTTTGATTCACACAATCCTTCACTGTTTGAGCCAGAAGAAAACCTCTTGGGAGCAATTTAGTGGCAACATGGCTTCTGCTCTCATTTGCTTAGCAACAAACAGAAAATACAACTTTTCTAAATATATTTTTGAAGGATTGGTAAACAATGTGGATAGTAAAACAAAATTTTTGATGTATCCAAGATTCATTGGATGCATCATTGGAAAATTACAACATGTGTTGCTTCCCACAGACTCAGTTTATGAAACACCAAAACTTTCTCAAAAAGTATTTTCAAATATGAGAATTGGTTTTAGAGGGGAGGAAGTTCCACTTTTTGATGAAATGGTACCACAACATCCAGAAGAACCAACACCATCTGCTGATACACCATCATCCAGTTCTTCACATGGTTTCATTTCACAAACACATCAAAAATCACCAACACCATCTCCATTACCATCAGCAACACCACCACCATCCCCACATCATATATCACAAACCCAATCACCTCAGACAATGCAAGAGTTGAAAGACAAGGTGAAGTTCTTAGAGAAAGCTCTTAAACGTCAAAATGAAAGGTTTTCTAAGATCAACATCAAATTGGTTAAGAGGGTTAAGAGATTGGAGGGTGAAGTGAAGAAGTTAAAAGGTAAAAAGTCTGCAAAGGTTGTTTTATCTAGTTCTTCACAGTCAGATGCTGATAGGATAGATCACTCTTCCAAAAAGGGGAGGAAGGATATGTCTGAAGATGAGGAAGAAGAGGAGGAACAGGCTCAATTTGAATTCCATGATGGAACTCAAGTTTATGATGAAGAGCCTGTTGGAGCAGGGCAAGAGCCTGCTAGGGCAGAAGAAGAGTCTGCCAGGAGAGAAAGGCTATTGGCTATGGGGTATAAAGGGTCTGCTGAGAGAGTGTACAAGAGAAAGAGGGTTTTAATTGCTGATGAGCAATCTTCTGCTCCATCACAAGATTCACCTCCAAAGGATAAGGGCAAAGGTATTCTGATTGAAGATGAGCCAAAGTCCAAGAAGTTGAAAAGAACTCAGCAAATTCAGATGGCTTTAGGAGAAGAAGAGGCCAAAAGAGTTCAAGAAGAAGAGCTAAAAGCTAGAGAAGCTTCAAGAATGCTTGAAGAAATGAAAGAGCAGAAAGAAGCTGAAGAAGCTGCTCAAGCTCTTCTTGATACTCAAATTGCTCAAGAGACCTTTGATGCACAGATGTTATGGATTATTAACAATGATCCAATTGTGAAAGGTCATGCAGCAAATATAGTAAATGACAAGACACTCAATTCTGATGAGAAGACTGAAGCACTTGAATCTTTCATCAACAAGAAATACAAAGAAGCAGCTTTGGCTGACATTTTTGAGAAGATGAAGGAAAGTCAGAAGAGAGGTTTTAAAGTGGGCAAAACTAACAAAGATCAAACAATCTTTATGAAGAAATTTTTGAAGAATCAGGCAAATTGGACTGATTATCAACTTAAGAAGAAATCTGCTGATGAAATCTTCTTTTTATATCTTCAAGCCTACAAGAATCTTTACTATAATGTTCCATCTGATGTACACCCCTCAAAGAAGAAGGAAGATGCTCAGAAGAAAGAAGTAGCAAAATTGGATCAAGGGCAAGTAAGTAAAATGTTGATTACTTTACCTACAATCATTCATGCTGATCCAATTAGGTCTAGACACCCTATAATTGATTGGGAAATACACCATGATAGATTTGGTAAGTCATGGAAAATATTAAGGGTTGGGGGACAGTCTGCTATCTTCAAGAATTTTGAAAATTTAGTTAGAGCATCTGATAGAGCAGATTTGGAAGAATTGTGGAATCTAGTGCAGATTAGGTTAGCTACAAATTCTAGTACAGATGCTAAGGAACAAGAGCTTTGGGTGGAATTCAATAGGATGTTCGATCCTGATCCCAAAGATGTTCATTGGAAATTTCCCTATTATGATCCTACAACAACTTGGGAATTTCTAAGTCATAGCCATACTCATCATCTTTTCACACAGAGTGGGATAGAACTTTTTATGTTAGCTGAGAAAGAGTATCCTCTTAGCTATGAAGTGCTTAAAGCTATGATCTCCAAGAGATTAAGGTGTGACAAGGATGAAGAAAACTCAGAGATTGTTCAGAGTTTGCTGAGGAGCATATCTGAGCAATATGAAAGAAAAAGGAAGGATAGAAAGTAAGGTTTTTGGAAGAGTTCTCAAATCCTCAAGGTATGTATTTTATTCATCAGAAACTTGTGTATTTTAATGGAAATAACAAGTTTAGGGGAGGATTGTTGGGAATAAAATGATCAAAGTCAAAGAGCCTGCCAATGATGAGAAGAGCCTGCTAGTTGATTTTGTAGTGTACGAAGATGTTCTACCAGTACCTTCTGGGTAGAAGGTACTGCTAGCTAATGAAGAGCCTGCCAAGCTTCTGTTTTGTCGATTAGATATTTTGTATTAGATATTTAGTTGAATTATTAGTCTTTGTACATTGTTATACGTTATGTAGAAGTAGAATAGTCTTCTGTGGTGACAGAAGAATATATCAGAGTGTACATGGGTAGTTGTATTTAATTGTAGGCGCCATAATAGTCAAAGTATAGTATTATATTCATCTACTTGACAACATGTAATAAGATATCCTTATCTTATAAAAGGATAACTTAGTCACTTCTTCATGCATGCATCTTTCACAACTAATAACCACGAACCAAACTATCTCTCAAGTAACTTAGTTACTTCAAATCACAAATCCTTTTTACAATCTTTGATTCAAGATTACTTTGTAATCCCGGTGATATTTAGATCATCCGTATTATTTCATCAATAATATTGAATCGTTTTGTGTTAACCAAAGTTGTGATTATTTGTTCATTGCATTCTCTCATTTACTCAAACTCACCATCTTGTGTTCTTTTAAAGTGTGTTGTAGTAGATTCCGCATGCTAAACACATTCAATACATAAATATCTCAATCAAGAACAAACAAAACGTTCCACAAGGAGGCTGTTGGTTTTGTGGCTGAGTTTCCTGGACAGGTTGCTCCTCTGGATTTGTCTCAGCAGTATGCTCGGTCTCAGCCGTTCCCTCCGCCGGGTTGACCGTCCCTTCCGCACCTTCCAGTTGGGGTCCTTCTCCACCTGCTGGTCCCTCTTCAACATTAACCACACCTTGCGGCTCAGCCTGGTGAAGGGGGGAGACATCATGAGTGTGTTCAGAGGATGCATTTACCTCGGACGGTTTGCTTTTTCTTTTCTTCCTCCTCTTTTGAATGACAGACGGACCCTTAACACTTCTCTTCTTACCTACCAACTCAGTCATCTGCTTCTTCCTTCCCTTCTCTTCCCGCGCGGCAACCACATTCGGGTCAGGCCTCTCAACCACCTTCTGGAGAGGAGTCTTCTCAGGAACCAAACTTCCCGGTACCAACGGCTCAGTAGTTCATACCGGCCTTTCGATCCCCTCCAGTAAAAGATCTCCCTTGCTGACCTCGATCCCTTCCCACTCCGGAAGTTCCAAATATTCTGACATGGTAAGAACTGCAAAAAAGAAAAAGGTAAGATCAAGACGAGAAGTAAACAGACACTACACAATATCAAGTTAGGAAAATATTGTATTACCATGCCCCTCGGCATCCTTTAGAACGACCTCATGGCCCGGATTCTCGAAGACTTTTGAAAGACCCATCATCCATAGAAGTGTGCTCGGAGGTTTCCTGAGCGGAATTACTTTCCTAGCGACCCTCTCAGCGTCCCTATCAGAATGCATCTCCGGAAACTCATCAGTGACTTTAGAATCCCTATGCCTCCATGGCATAGCATCCGGAATCGCCCTCTGATCTATCAGAAAGAAATGGTCTTTCCAATGTTTCAGCCCGGTAGGAACCTCCTCAAAGCATTTCCTGGCCCTTCTCCCCGTGCGATTTTCGAACGAAAACCAATGGCCTTGTTTGCACAATCTGTAAAAAAACGCTGAACAACGAAACGGTCGGCCGTACGTCCAGACTATAGCAACGGATCTCGAACATAGTTACTCTATTCAAACCTATCGGAACAAGCTGGGAGATGTGCACCTGAAAGTATCCTATCACTACTAATAAAAAGGTGGAGAAAGGTATCCTAACACCCCCCGTCCTCAACTGGTGAACATAAATACCTATCTTATCATTCGGTAACCTATCCATGGTCATGTCATCCGGGGGAAGTGTAGGTCGTACATCCGAAGGGATACCAAACTCTCTGACCACATCATCTAGTTCTCTTTGCGTCATTTTGGAAGTATGTACATGCATATCAAACTTGGGGACGACCCTACCGGACGAAAGCCCAGGTCTACTAACTAATGAGGGGTTCTCCGATACGTTCATCTCAGCGGCCATAACTAAAAGGATGCCGGGGAATGTATAGGAAAGATAATTACAAGAAAAGAATGAAACGCATCTCTCAAAGAACTCGTGAAGATATTGCACAAAGAACGCCCGATCGCAGAAAAACGTAAAACTCCGAAGATAAGGAAAAGAAATGTACAGTGAAAAGTGAAAAAATGAGAAGGGGTAAAGCGGTATATATAGGCAAAAACCTGGAAAGAAGTGAAAACGTCGCATCAATCTGCGCCTCGCTGACGTGGCTGATTATGGAGCGTTGGATCTCTGCGGTAAAAACCACGCGTGACATACAGCTGTCTAGCATATAGGTAAATATTAGGGGCAATTCTACAAATAGCCCGGTAGCTTAAAGTGTTGGGCTTTTTTAGCCCCAAAAAAGTCGATTTCCCAAAATGGCCCAAGCAAAAATCGACTAAATGTGGGAGTGACATGTGGCGTGTACTTTTTGGCCCCTAGCGAAAAGTCGCTTAAAAAGTCAAAAAGTCGCTTAAAATCTAGCAAAAGTCGCTTAAAAAAGTTAAAAAGTCAAACTTTTTGGCTGCAAAAAGACAAAAATAGTAGGTCGCTTAATTGAAAAAAAAGTTGCTTTAAACGACTTTTTGGAAGTAGCCTATTCCTTGGGCCATTTTGGGAAAGCGACTTTTTTGGGACCAAAAAAGCCCAACACTTTAAGCTACCGGGCTATGTCTATATTTGCCCCTAGATATTATTATATTCGGCCCATGGGCCTAGAACTCAACCAGCCTAATAAGGTTTAACAGGCCCCACCTCGTTCATCCGAACAAACGCTCATATGACCCGATTACGTGGCAAGGACAGAGGAACACCGGAAGACGCAAGTTCTTAAGTATTGCACTATCGACTCAAAAACCGATACTACAATATTGGGGGGACATGTTGGCGTATGTGTCCGGAAGTCATGCTTCGTCCGGACCATGCTTATGTGTCCGGACGTCATATTTCGTCCGGACTAACATCTCACCTCCGGACATGTCTACTGACAGGACCGCCGCCATTTACACTGAGCAATCCCATCAACCGCCGCCAACGCCACCATCCTAGATTTCCCGGGATTTTGTTCCACACGTGATCTGACACCTACCTACTAGATTAGGCCTAGAGTGGCTCGCTTAGTCCCAAGGTAAACAGGTACAGCAGATGTAGGTAGTATAAATACCCACACCTCATTTATGATTCACAACTAATTTTTACACACAGCATTTACTCACATTTACTGTTCCCTCCCTCAAACCACTATATACTTACTCTCACATCGGAGGTTGGCCTTTGGATAAAACCCAAGGCGAGTCTAACGTGTGTGTTTTTTGTGTATAAAAACTTGTACCATCTGGAGGAAGACTTCCAAAGGATCTTACACAGAATTTGGACCTACGTACGGGGTTTTACTTCAAAAGAAAACATATTAAAACTTTATTTGGTAGCTACAAAATAAATGATTTTCACCCACTGCAACACGCTTTCATAAAATTCCCGTTACTGTCATTTTATGTTTGGATACGAGTTTAAAATTCATACAATAGCAAAGACTACTTTACGTTGCAATTCATGCAAATAGTATATTTTTTAACAAGAAATACTAGAACCACAAAAGTTTAAAAAAAAAATAGTAATAAAAAAATAAAAATAAATAAAAATCATAAATGACATGACATTTTAACTTGTGGCGCGTCAATATATGATTTTTTTTGTTAAAAAAAATTGTGATTCTAGCGTTACTATTTTCCAAGTTGTCGTTCCACAAAAAGCATACTACATAGTGCATTCGCCCTCTATTTTTGGGACACATATGCTATAACGATATGCACCATTCTGTATATTTGCTTTTATGAATCGAGGATTGTGCGTACCGGTAAACTCTTTCAATTATTTTCTACTCAATAAAGTCGCGAAAAATCAATCACATATGATTTTAAGAAAGAAGTTCATTTAATTAATATTATTGTCTTGCATAAATCGAGTTTCCACTCAATAAAGTTTGGAAAAATCTATCACACATACTATTTTGATAAAGAAGTTCATTTAATTAATATTATTTTCTTGCATAAATCAAGAAGATTAATTAATATTTCTAGTTAGAGCCTACTTGTACCACTCCTTTTTTTATACACTAATTACATATCTCTAAAATCGTAAATCGTTAATTTATATAATTACATGACGAACATTTAATTATCTTTTAACAAAAAGGCAATTTCGTATACATGACAAACTTTTTCCCTTTTTTTGGTATAGTTTTTGCTTGATATATCACATGTGATATAACACTAATTTATAAATTCGAACACTCAACATGGTGTTGTAAAATATACATAAATATTTGTGTAGAACTTCAAATGATTCATTGTTTTTGACATTGAAAAATATTCATCCTTAACTTTTCAACCATATATTACACATAAATTTAGACCTCCAAATCAGTACAATTTGTTCATAGAAGTTCGAGAAAATAAATGAATTTTTTTATAGTTAAACTCATTTGATATATCACATGTGATATAACACTCATCTGTAAGTTCGAACACTCAACATGCTGTCGTAAAATTAGCATAAATATTTGTATAGAACTCTAAATGATTCTTCATTTTTTGCATCAAAACTACACATCCTTAGCTTTCCATTCATATATCACACATAATATTTGAACCTGTAAATCAATACGGTTTATTCAAAAAAGTTAGAGAAAATAGAAAGAAAAAGGTTGCTATTCAAACTCACTTGATATATCACATGTGATATAACATTAATATGTAAGTTCGAACACTCAACAATTTGTTATAAAATGGGCATAAGTATTTTTATACAACTCCAAAAGATTCACCATTTTTTGCACCTAAAAATAATACTTATTTCCATTTTACGACATCATGTTTGATGTGTCTCGCACTACGAGTTTTAAATTTATAACAAGGATTATCGGGTTAAGCTAAGAACACATTTGGGCGAGTATACCATATCATGTGTAGCTGGTTGGGCTTGGTAAGCCAACGTCATTCACTAGAATTTGGGTGTTTTTTATTTGAAGAATCAAGTTTACTAAAAAGTAACACAAAAGTGGTAAAATGGTTATCACGTCTCAAAATACCATATAAGTAATTAAAAGTCTAATTCAATGAGAATGCAATCAAATAATTAGAACTAACTTTTTGGTAACTAGTGTCTATTTAAATGGAGTGTATGAAAGTATCGGGTAGATATCAAGCAATGAAACACAAAATCAAAATCATACAATTCCAAGTCAATGGATAATATCATGGAATTGCATATATCATGGTTAAAACTAACGCATCCTTTCGACCTATGAACGTTACCATAAACCTTCATTACAAGCCATTTGTTAGAAATATGATTTTAACAATTTGTTCATAAGAGCCCTTTCGACCTATACTCTTGATTAAACCGTTACGAATCCATTTAAGATGTTTATTCATAGGTGTCAATTATGAAATACCAAATATATACACGCGCTAACATTTGGAATAAATCATGACAAGAAGTCCTTTCGACCTATAAATCCAGTTATGATTTATCAACAAATTATTGAGACACGTTTCAATTCAAACAAACTCAAAAGTAAAAACCATAATTCTATATTGTTAAAATACCAAACACTCTATATCAATGTATACATGTTCCAAATAAGTAAACAAAACTACTCCATATTAAAATTGATTAATAACCAAGTTCCAACATGAAATGTAAAGTTCAACATCATGAAAGTAATGAAAGTAACAAAAGTTTACCCAATGTAGCAATTACAATAGGTAAAGGTAAAAGATTAGTGCTTCCTTCAAGCCTCCAATCAACTATAATCTTCTAAAGAATCCAGAAAATAATGTTCAAACATTTTCTCTAGCACCTGAGCACCTATTCTTAATTTACATATTTATTAGGATGAAGGAAAATGATTTTAGAAGGAACATCTTTTTCGAAATTAGAATCATTGGTACATCGAAGATGAATATGCCAATCATCGAAATGAAAGATCGAATAAACGTATAGGGTGAAGATTGGATCGTCAAAAACCACCATGACAACATCATCATGTTCTTCTATTCCTCTTCCTAAGAGGCCACGGTGCCATAACGCTGGGGGCGGCGTTATGCCCACATGGCACAACGTTGCCCGATGTTATGGTATCGGCGAGATTGCGTTATGCCCGGCGTTATGGCTGGAGTTACTACAACAACTTGGGACAAAACACATGTACAAATAAAAATAATTTCAATGGATTTTTTTTTCTTTTGTTTTTGGGATTTAAGTGGGTTGTTTTTGTGTTTTTGTAGTGTAAGTGTTCTTGTAGTGTGTATTATTTTGCAAGGAAGAAGAAAAAAAAAATGGTGGAACTGGTGATACTGTAGCCCAACGAAGAAGACAAAGTTTGTTTTTCTTTTTTTTCTTTTTAACTTTTTTCATAATTGCATTTTCAGTCCCTTTATCTTTGTTTTGTTTCTATAAATGACCTTAGTTAAATGTTGGCTAAATGTGTAAGACTTGGACAAATTTTAAATTTAAATAAGTGTTTTATTTATTTATTTTAAATTTTAAGTTTTTTATTTAAGTATTTTTAATTTGTATTTTTATTTAATAAATGAAATATTAGTTTGTTTAAATATATGGAAAAAAATGTGGGTCTAAATAATGTGGTGTTATGGGGTGTTATGATAAGGGGTTATTTTTTGGTGTTAAATGTTGAAATGTTGAAGTGATGTGGCGCTGAGGTGACAGTACTTTTTTGTTATTATGGTGTTATGACACCTTACGCTCTAATATTTTGATTTCTTTTTTTAACTATTGACTGTTTTTATATATATATATATATATATATATATATATATATATATATATATATATATATATATATATATATATTATGTCTCTTGTTTGCCTAAGTATGTATAATCACTTGCCTAAGCTATTTTAAATATGCAATAGAAAGCAAATATTTAAGAGCAATTGTCTTTTTTTCAGAACAGGCATGGTGGTGAAGGACGGAGATTCTCTCAAGTTGATTTCAACATGATAGATCATGTTGCGTTTTATTGTGAGACAATATAAAAAAGTGAGCCCTTGAAATTCACTAAAAGAAAAACTTTTATATATTTATCTTAATTGTGATTGGTCAAGATCAAGGTTTTCAAGATCGGGATCCTACCTAGGATCGTTTTCGTCTTTGCAAGATCGTGATCGTAAGATCGGATCGGGATCCTAAGATCCTACTATAATGTCATTTTTTTAATGATCTTTGTAATATTATACAAATTTACAAATTATTATATATTATAAACATGAAATTATATGATTTTTTAATAAAAATGTTATCCTAAATTATAAATATGGAATGTTTAAGAGGAATCACATGTTGATTTTTAAATTATATCAAAACATAAACCATAAATTTGTAGTTTTTTAGTTTGCGGTTCGAGAAAAGTAAGATCGTATCGGAGTAGATCTTAAGATCCTATGGTCAAGATCGGGATCCAATAAGATCTTAAGCTTGTTAAGATCCTACGTAGGATCCGGATCGTTTTTGCTTTGTAGAATCGTAAAATCGTAAGATCTTAAGATCAGGATCGGGATCTTAACAACTATGGTCAAGATGACCTAATTGCGATTGAATTTCATATAAAGTTTTCTCATTTCTTTGTGTGTTTTTTTAATAAAATGTTGTCTTTCTAAATATTTAGCTAATGCATCATGACATCATGTATTCATGTGGGCTCAATGTATAAATAATGTGTAGGTCAAAACAAAATAACAAATCATCAAATCTTAGCATGGTCGACCTCCATTTTGGACGCGTCCAAGCCTTACACCTTGTTGCGTTTGACGCGTCTTGTGCCAAAAAAAAAAAGAAAAAAAAGAAAAAAAAAAGAGAGAACTTAGCTGCAAATCCGACAAAGTCGTCCCTTTTGTTGTGTGTGAGTGTGTGTTTATTTTAATTTTAATTGGGGTATATTTTTTGTGGTGTCCTACGTATTCTTATTACACTAAGTTAATTATGAAATTGTCCTGAAGAGAGAAAGCGAATGTGACAGTAGTGTCTTAAGTCTGGTCGCCATTACACTTAGCCTAACATAAATTTGACATGTATCTAACATGGCCGAGTGTACAAGTCCAAAACCAATTTCTTGATCTTTTTTTTCTTCTTTCTTTTAAAGGAAGCTTAAAAGAAGTGTATGCAAAAACATTGTTAAAAAATTATATAGCTTGCAATTTTGTAAGATCAGTTTTATTATCCAACATTTAGTTGTAGCCTAATATCCAAATGAGAAAAGTTCTATACGAAACAACATTTAGCTAAAGTACAAACCAAAAGATCTCATCCATTCATTCCTCTTCCATCCAACGGTGTAGATTAATTACACAAAAAAAAAAAAAAAAAAAAAAAAAAGCGGAGGGGCATTTTTGTCAAAACATCTCACACATATTTTCCCACCCCACACACACACACACCCTCATTTCAAACACACACACTAAATAACGCATTTTACACACACACACACCCTCATTTCCCCCAATTCAAACCGTAACCCTAAATCGTTAATCCGCCGTTAATCCGCCATTAATCCACCGTTATATCAACCCTAAATCGTTATGCAACCATTTAAATGGATCTACGTGAAGAAATACCGCAATCTAAAGATCGTTTGTTGTCCGAATCCAGTGAGAATAAGCTTGGTATATTTTTGTCTCATTTTTTTAAATCAGTCATTATTTTGAATTTTTGTTATCGATTAGGTTATTTTTTGAATTTATTAGCTTATTTTGTGGTTTTGTTAGCTTATTTAGTGGTTTTATTAGCTTATTTTGTTACTGAATGAGCGTTTGGATTAGGTTATGTTAGCGAGTAGATTAGATTTTAGGATTAGTTAATTTTTTTTGATGTAATGACTGTTTAGATTAGCTTATTTTTGTTATGGGAATGTATGTTTGAATTATCTTATTTTTCTGATGTAGTTAGTTGTTATGCTTTTCTCAAAATGAAATAAGTTTTATAGTTTTTGCTTATTTTTTGGTTTGTGATAAGCATAAGAAGATAAGCAAATGGGATTTTTTCAGTGTGTTTAAGAATAATCCTATGGGATTATCACTGAATCCCATGGGATTCACATAGAATGAGTGTTTAAGAAATATCAGTGTGTTTAAGAACAATCCTATGGGATTATCACTGAATCCCATGGGATTCACATAGAATGAGTGTTTGTATTAGCTTTTAGGAATCAGATTTATAGTTGCGTAGTTTTCTGTTTTGTTTGTTAGTTTTAGGTCTTTGTGATTAATGATATTTTGCTGTTTTTAGTTGCTTATAACTAATATTTGTCTCAAAACTAATATTACTCTTTTCATTTTAAAATTGATGTAGGTAAAATATTGAACCCAAAACCGTTGTCGACGTTTAATCCGTTTGATGATTCGGCAAAGAAAACATCACTGGTGAAAAAAAAAATGATCGGTGGAATCCTTATGACGATTTGTTGAAAAAAAAATCACTGGCGAAGAAAAAACCGACTAGTGATGTTACTAAGGCTGCCAAACCAGCAGAGTTTGAGGTGAATGTTCAGGGAAAGGCGAGTGTTGATCAGGGAAAGGAGACTAGTGATGTTATTTCTTCAGTTGTTGCTGATTTGGCTAAGGAGAAGGATATGGAGTTGGAGAATGAGACTGAGACGGAGAAGGAGAAGGAGAAGGAGAAGGAGAAGGAGAAGGAGACTGAGACGGAGAAGGAGAGTGAGAAGGAGAAGGAGAATGAGAAGGAAAAGGTTATTGAGAAGGAGAAGGATAGTGAAAAGGTGTCGAGTGTTGTTCAGGAGACGGAGAAGGAGAAGGAGAAGGAGAAGGAGAGTGAGAAGGAGAAGGAAGAGAGTGAGAAGGAGAAGGAGGAGAGGGAGAATGTTGTTACCTATAAATCAAGGGGTAAGAAGTCGGGTATTCTTAAGGTTAAGGCGAATGACAAGGGTCTTGATGTTCTCCGTCTCCAAGATAAGGAGTGTGAGAAGGAGGGTGAGAAGCCAGTTAAGAAGCGTAAGTTGAAGTTTACGGTGAATGAGCCAGTTAAGTCCACTGCTAAGTCGAGTGAGAAGCTAGTTAAGACCACTCAACCGAATCCGAAATTGGGATTAGCAAAAGCAGATAAGAGTACAAAGAAACCAAATCTGAAGGTTCAAAAAGGTATAAATCTGTCTTTTTTTGTTTGATTGAATTCAGTATGCCTAATTTAAGTAATTCATTATATGTTTGAGTAAAATATTTAATATTAGCTTTTAAAAGTTCAAGGTTAGGCTGTTTGAATCCCATGAGATTTACAGTGAATCCCATGGGATTCACTGTCAATCCCATGGGATTCATAATGAATCCCATGGGATTAATAATGAATCCCATGGGATTCACTGTCAATCCCATGGGATTCATTATGAATCTCTTTGTTATCAAGTTGTTTATATTATGTTTTTTTTATTATGTAGATGCTGGTGAAAAGAATATATCAAAGAGAAAGAGGGGCGATTCTTCTGTTTCTGATAAAGAAGTAGATAAGGGGAAGAAGAAAGTGAAGGACGATTCTGGTAAAGAAGATGTTAAAGAAGATATTTTACCTGAACATGTTATGAAGCAGTTGATGAAGACTCTGATTCAGAATTCGTTGCTTAAAGTAGAAACTGATGAGGAGAATGAATCGAAGCCGGATAAGAAAGTCAAGAAGAAAGAAAAGGTGTTGTCAGAAGATGAAATAAAACATCGAGATTATCTTAAAAAATTGCCCATTCTTCAAGCTAGGTCAGCACCTACCGCCCTTCATACTGCCATCCATGGCATAAAAAATGTTGATATTGAGAAGTTCTTGGCGGAGATAGGGTTTAACTCGTTTATCAAGTTTGATATAACCAAAATTCCGTCAAGGTTAGGTAGGTATGTGGTGGAAAATTTTGAAGCTGAGACTTGCCGGTTGAAGTTGGAACGTGGCAAGTCAATTCAGGTCACTGTTAACAAAGTGCATGAGCTGCTAGGTATTCCGATTGGCGGCGAGTCTTTGTTATCTTTAGGAACCAGGCCAGTTGGAGATGATTTTGAGAAAGTTTGGCTTGGTCAGTTTGAAACAAAATCTGCTAAGCAAATTAGAGTGAATGATATCGCTACCAAGTTGATTGAGGCTAAGGAAGTTGACTTCCTTTTTAAAGTCAACTTTCTTACCCTCTTTACGAATACAATGGGTATGGTTGCTGGCTTGCAGGGGGAAATAAACCTTGATGTTGTTAAGCATCTTCGTGAACATACTGATATTCGTAGTATTGATTGGTGCGAGTACATCTTTCATTGTCTTAAACTCAGTAGAAAACCGACTACTCTTCAAAACAAATACACGGGTCCATATACCTTTCTTGCTGTAAGTTTTAAACTATACGAAGTTTTAAATTGTTTTCATGTTTGTGTGACATATTTGTTGACATATTACTTATGTTTATATCATGTTACTGTGAATCCCATGGGATTAACTGTGAATCCCATGGGTTAACTGTGAATCCCATGGGATTCACCTATGTTTATATCATGTTACCTAGGTTTGTGTGACATATTTGTTGTATCTTTCTTACACTTTTTCGTTCCTTGTTTTTTGTTTTCAGCTTTTGTATTTAGATTCCACCAAGTACGAGAAGCTTTCTTATGTCCGCACACGTCCGGCCATCAAAAACTGGTCGTCATTCTTAATGTCAAAAAGGGAGGACATGGAATTGAAAGAAGAGGTTATGGGGACGTTAGATCTTTATGATGAATCAGAGTTGCCGGAGACGGAAGGTTTTGTTGCTGGTTGTTCTTCTCGTACTTCTTACAGAGAGGTTTGTTTAATTCTTTTTCAGTGTGGTCATGTTTAGGTTCCCATGGATTCATACACAATCCCATGGGATTCACTGTGCTTATCTTATTGTGACTATTCCTATTTGTTTTTTCTCCAGGAATTGCTTAACCAACTTGAAGAAAAGTTGGCTGTTATTTGCAATGAAAGAATTGCTTTTGAAGGACTTTTGCCAATAGCTGGTTCTGATTTCCCTGGTGATTCAAAGCTTATTGAACTACACAAGAAGTATGTTGAAATTTTCAAGCATCCGGTCTCTTTAAATGGCGAAGATCTTGATGCAAATGATGATAATGGAGATGATAATGGTAATGATAAACCCCTCTCTGGTACCCAAACATGAATTTATGTAGTCCCCTATTGTATTTGAAACCGTGAATTTATGTAATAACTTTGTTAACTTTGTTAAATTTGGTTGGAACTTGGAACTGTTAATTTATGTATGATAATTTCTTTATTGATAGTAATTTTATTATTCTGTCAATCCCATGGGATTCATCTGTGAATCCCATGGGATTCATCTGTGAATCCCATGGGATTCATCTGTGAATCCCATAAGTTTTGTTGCCTAATGTTATTAGAATTGTAAATCCCATAAGCTTTGTTTTAGTTTACCTTTCAACAGTGGTTCATGTATCTCAAATTAAAGCAGGAAGTGATGATGGTAATGGGGATGATAAGAAAGATAAAGATGCCGAGAAGCGAGGTGATAATGAAGGAAGCGATGATGGTAATGGGGATGATAAGAAAGATAAAGATGCAGTGGTTGATCCATCTCAAGGAAAAGAAGGCGTTGCAGTTCCTGAGGAGGAAGATGTTCCATCATCGCAGGAGTATGAAGAAATCCTTTCAACCCCTAAGAATTTATGGGACTGGTATGACTTACATGCAGATTTGGTTGAAGAGGTGGTGCAATTGAATGAAGAAGATTATGCATACGTAATGTTCTTGTATAATAATGCTTTCCATCTTTTTTCCTAAATTTTATTTCTTTTTAATTAAATCTTTATATATTGTGCAGAATGAATCGGTCAAGAAAGGTGTGCCATTTACGATTGTTAATAAACCAAACATCGTTGGCCTCCTAACTCCTGAGAAATTTAAAACTCATGCTTCACATGAAAGTCCCATTATTGAAAAGCGTCTGGTTAAGCCGTCTGCTTACTTATTGTCTCCATATATGCACAAGAAGACAAAGGTTCTACCAAAAATTTGTATGCTGGAGTTCATTCTAGGGAATAGTTTGTTTGCCATGCAAGGCGAGACGATGTAAGTTTACATTTTTTTTTTATTTTTTTTTATATATGTTTCATCTGGTTGAATGTGAAGGGAATGACATGGGATTCATTATTAATCCTATGGGATTAGTGATGAATCCCATGGGATTCATTCAGAATCCCATGTTATTCTTTAATGATTTGATTTTTTTATTTTTCATATAGTGAAAAGGTTTTTGAAACAAATTCTGGGATTTCCATATATTCAGTCCGTGTGAATATGGAAACGTTAGCACCCGGTATTGAGGTCGATGCTAACGTAATCGACTGTTGGGCTGCAATTCTGAATTATGAAGAGAGTCGTAAAGAAGTTCGTTCTCCAGCACGGCACTTTTTCCCGACCGGTTGTATTGTAAGTATTTATTTTTGATTTACTTAATTAACTGTTTATCTGCTTAATGAAATGGAAAGTTGCCTTCTATATTGTAAATTGGTACCCATGGGATTCTGTATGAATCCCATGGGATTCACAGTTAATCCCATGGGATTATGTATGAATCCCATGGGATTCTGTATGAATTACCAAAAACCCTGAAAGCAAAGTATGAAATCATAACATCATATTGTAAATTGGATATACAGACAAAATCTATGTTTGATGGAAAGTTGCCTTCTTTTGAGGATAAATTTGAGGAATTTGAGAAAGAACTTTTAGCTCAGCTTTCAGATGATGTTGGTGGCTTGGCTCTCAAAGGCATTGACTTGGTAATTTTTTATATTTTTTTTTTTATTTTTTTTTTTTCATCATTTTTATTATGTTTTTTGTTCTGTTAAAACAGGTTTTTTTTCCTATTCGCAAAGCTGGCCATTTTTATGTTGTCGTCTTCAGCCTTACGAAAAGTGCATCACTGACGATACTTGATAATACTGATTCTGGAGCAACTTATGATGAAAAGTATAAAGATACAGTTGATCTTCTTGTAAGTTTTTTTACTTTTCTGTTGTATTGTAGTTCATACAAAATCCCGTGGGATTCATACAGAATCCCATAGCTATTTATGCTCTTTTTTTTTATTAATATTGTAGAAAAAGTTGTTTGCCAAGCATCTGAAGCTGTATGGTCACCCAAAATGTGTTAGTATTGCTAAAGCCAAGCCAAAAATTGCAAATCTCAAGTGGAAGACCAAGAATAATTTCCTAGATTGCGGTATTTTCGCAATGTTGCATATGGAATCATACACTGGTCTAGCTATTGGGAAATGGCATTGTGGGCTAGTTGCCGAGTCTCGAGCGCAGTTAGACATGTTGAGGCAATTGCGATTCAAGTTTGCGACCAAGATTTTGTTACACGAGGTAAATCAGCATGCCCAGAAGATGTATGAATTAGCAGTGGAATTTGATAAACTTCCTCCTGAAGAAAAGATGTCTATAATTGTTGAAGCTCGTAAGAATAGGGAATCACGTGAGTGCAACTAATCATTGAAGAAGTTATGTCTTTTTTGAATTGTAGAACAATTGTCTTTTGAAAACTTGTTAATGGTATGGTACACGAGAACATGTGTAACGGTAGTCTTTTTGAAATCTTGTGAATGGTATAACATTTATGTGAATCCCATGAGTGTGAATCCCATGAGATTCATTCATAATCCCACGGGATTCTTGATGGTAGACTGTTTGTCCAGTTAATCTTTTGAAAACATGTGTATGGTAGAAGAGTATGTGAATGGTTGAAGTTAAAAGAAGCTCTTTGTTATTTATTTTATATAGAATCCCATGGGATTGATCAATGAATCCCATGGGATTCATTATGAATCCCATGGGATTCTATGTAATAGAATCCCATGGGATTCATCAATGAATCTCATGGGATTCATACAGAATATAAGTAAGAAACAAGACATATTCAATTAAAGAAGAAAAATAACTAACAAAACCAGAATTATTCAATTAAAGAAGAAAAATAACTAACAAAACCAGAATTTTCTTTCCAAATCATCTAAATATTCAAGTAAAGAAGAAAAAAGAACTAACATAAAACCAGAATATAAAAAGTTTGTTCAAGAAACTATTGGTTTCGGCTTTCGTGCCTTTGGGTTATCCGGACAAGTTGTTTTTGTGTGCATGTTGGTCTTCACTCCACAATAGCCACAAACCTTCTCTTGTTTCTTTTTAACCTTCTGTTGTTTCTTTTTAACTCCAAGTGCTTTTTCTTTCTCACTCTTTCGCCTTTTATTGCGTTCCTTTTCGGTAATATTCCCTTTGTTGCCTACCTTTGTTGGATTGTTAACATTTTGTTCGTCAGGTTTAGAAATGGAATAATGTTCTCCAATCACATCTCGTATTTCTCTTGAAGGATGATTTGGCACCTCAACCTCCACTTCTGTTTTCAATTTCTTCAACTTTTCTACAAAATCCCCCATCTTCTCTACATTATCGCCTAACCTGAATAAACATTCGTCCACCACAGAAGTTGCTTCATTTGTAAGTCTTTCAACTTCTACATTTTTTCCCCATATCTGTTTCTTTTCCTTCTCACTTCAGGCGGTATTATATCCCTTGTCCAACGCTTCAAAATATACTGTTCTGGAATGACGTTAATATCACGGTTCTTGAATACACAGAATATGTGTCGGCATAGAAAACCAAATCGGGCAAAATGTCTACAAGTGCATACCACCGACCCATCTTCTATAGTACGCAGCACCTTTTTTAAACAAAAAACAAAAGAATTAAAGATTTAAAATTCATCATGAAAACCATATATTCATAACTAATCCCATGGGATTCAGCAAGAATCCCATGGGATTCATTCTGAATTACATGTGATTCATACTGAATCCCATGGGATTCATACATGGGATTCATATTCTGAATCCCGTGGGATTTATTCTGAATCCCATGGGATTTATTATGAATCCCATGGGATTCATATTGATTCACAGATGATTCATGTTGAATAACAAGAAACATACCTTATAGTCTATAAATGTTCTCTTTGCTTCTGTTTCTTCTTCCTCTGCTTGTTCTTTTTCAAGTTCCTTATTAATGATTCTGTAAACCCACGGATTTCTGTCTCTTATAATTACAATCTCACAACCTTCTTCTATCTTTAAATCTTGAATCGTACAAGTCCAGCATGCTTCATATATTTCCTTTTGAACAAGAAGATATATCGTTCTAGTATACACTTTTGATGCATGAAGTTCAATCTCTAACTGTGTTAAACATTTTGGAGCCGCGTCAAATGTTTTAAAATCCAAATGTTCTTGCCTATATCGTTGTCTTTCCATTGCTGATTCATATGACATCATAAAACTAACTAGCGTTGCTCCTGGGCTAGTGAAACTTTTGAAGAACGAGTTCTCACTCTCGGACCTTGATGTGGTTCTCATCAAACCAAACAATGGTGAGTCGATAAAATAAGCAGGAATCCACATTTCTCTTAGGTTAAACATTTTGGTCATCCATTTGTGATTTTGCAAACCGAAATCTTCAATCAACTTAGCCCATTTCTTTTCAAATTCCAACGGTTCGATGAACATATTCCAAATAATCTTGTTTAAACGCTTCTTGAAATCTGTTTCTACGTATATTTCTTTACAAATCTGTTTTTGATAAAGATTGTTTTAGAATCTTATTACAAGCATAAGTAACATGATATAAACATAGGTGAATCCCATGGGATTCTGTTTGAATCCCATGGGTTTCTGTATGAATCCCATGGGATTCACAGTTAATCCCAAGGGATTCTGTATGAATCCCATGGGATTCATTGATGAATCCCATGGGATTCACAGTTAATCCCATGGGATTCACAGTTAATCCCAAGGGATTCTGTATGAATCCCATGGGATTCATACAAAATCCCATGTGATTAATCTATATATGATATGTGATAAAAAAACACATTTTTTGTAAACTCGATAAATTACCTTTGCTGGAATCTTTTGGTGAATATGCCACATGCAAAGTCTGTGTTTCGATTTTGTGAAAACGGCTTCAATGGCCCTCTTCATTGCTCCATCTTGATCGGTTACCACCATGGTTGGTTCTTTCTTGAAAGCAGTCATAAATGCTTTTAGTAGCCATGTGTATGATTCAGTGTCTTCATGTAATAGCATTCCCGAACCAAGAGTGACACATTTTCTGTGATTATCGACACCTGTGAATGGTACAAACACCATATTGTACCTAAAAATAATATAAGTTTTAGTGACACAATTCAATGTGACTACATACACAATCTCAAGGGATTCATTGTGAATCGCATGGGATTCTGTGTGAATCCCATCTGTATTCATAAAGAATCCCATGGGATTCAGTATAAATCCCATGGGATTTAATAAAGAATCCCATGGGATTCTGTGTGAATCCAATGTGACTACATACACAATCTTAAGTGATTCATTGTGAATCCCATGGGATTCTGTGTGAATCCCATGGGATTCATAAAGAATCCCATGGGATTCTGTATTGTTATTTAAAAAAAAAACAAAAACCACTTACTTGTTACACCTAAATGTCGCATCAAAGGATACAATGTCTCCAAACTCCTTATAATAGCATTTTGCAACTTCATCAGCCCAAAACAAAGCCACTAACTCACTATTTTCTACCTTATACTGAAACGTAAAGTTCGGCACATATATCTTTCTGTTTTCCATTTTATTTATAAGCATTTGTGCGTCACTTTCCCCTATGAACATATTAATATCCCGCAGTTCATTCTTAAAATCATCAACTGTCCCGTGAACATATTCATACCCACCTTTCATACTAGTTAACAAGTTGTGAGCCCGTGTTGGACCAATCTTGTTCTTTGCAGATTTAACAACAAACAGTTTTTCTGCATGTGTCATTTTTCTTTGCTTTTTTGTAAAATGTTTGTACGCATTTGGTAAAAGCATATGGTTGTGTTCTTCAATAAACTTAAGTATCTTGTATCTTCCAGAAACGATATCCAATTCTAACCTTATACGAGCTCTACAACCTGTTATATATATAAAAAAAAAAAAAAAAAAAAAAAAAAAAAAAAAAACATTAAGAATCCCATGGGATTCTGAACGCATCCCATGGGATTCTGTATGAATCCCATGGGTTTCAACATTATTCTTATGAATCAAGTTATATGTTATAAGTGATAAATATGGAGAGTTTTTCAACCTGTTACATGAACAGTTGTATTTCTCTTCTGTTTGCCACTGTGTTTTGCATCCAAAGTGTCGATATTAACATTTCTTGGTGCTCCTTCTTTGTTGCACATGATGTATTTGAGTGTTACAATTCCAGATTTTGTTATTTTTTGTCCTGCTTTTTTTATTTGAAAACCTCCCGCTTCAGCGTACTTACTATACATATCTATAGCATCGTCTATAGTGTCATAGCTTTTTCCCTCTTCCGGTACAGTAATTCCTTCATCTACATGAGGCTTCCAATATACTGATCCGCCCGGTGTCTCAATGTGTTCATACAAAGTTGGTTTTGGTGATTTCATAGAATCTGTATATAAAAAGCAGAATATCAAGGGATTAAGATAACTAAAAACACAAGAATTAAATTATTAAAATTCATCCTGAAAACCATATATTCATAACTAATCCCATGGGATTCAGCAAGAATCCCATGGGATTAGTTATGAATATCAAGGGATTAAGATAACTAAAAACACAAGAATCCCATGGGATTCACATAGAATCCCATGGGATTCACACAGAATCCCATGGGATTCTTTATAAATTCCTTGTGATACATTTATAAATTTATCCTGTACAGAATCCCATGGGATTCACATTCCCACCCCTGTTATGCATGATATTCCTTGTGATACATTTATAAATTCACATTGATGAATCCCAAAGGATTCATTGATGAATCCCATAGGATTCATTTATTAATCCCGTAGGATTCATTCATTAATATTGAATCAAATGATTAATAATGAATCAAATGGGATTCATACAGAATCCCATAGGATTCAGTATGAATCCCATGGGATTTACACTTCTCTTAAATCATTAAACAAAAAAATTAGATTCTGAAAAGATTTACCATGAACTTCTTTAACAGTAGCATCTTCATCTTCATCTTCATCTGGTAAATCACCTTCTGTAATCAAATCATCTTTTGACGTGTTTATTGAATAATCCGGCGGGTTTGTTGATGATTCCGATCTGATTATTGATGATTTCGACGGTGGCGGTGGTGTTGTTGATGAATTCGTTATTCCGATGATTTCCGATTGGTTTGTTGATGATTCCGATCTGATTATTGATGTTTCCGGCTGGGTTGATGATGATTCCGATCTGATTTCCGGCGACGGCGGTGGTGTTGTTGATGATTCCATATTTTTTTCAGACGGTTTTACCATGAATTCCGACGGGTTTGTTGATGAATCCGGCGGTTTTGTTGATGAATCCGTCGGATTCATGGTGATTCCGGCGACGATTTTGATTCCGGCGAAGTTTTGTTGATGATTCCGGCGAGCTTTTGATGATTCCGGTGGTGTTGTTGATGAAGTCGGTGGTTTTGATGAATCCGGAGGTTTTGTTGACGGTGTTGTTGATGAATCCGTCGGATTCATGATTTTCCGGCGAGATTCTTTGTTTGTTAGATCTAGGGTTTTGGTTTGGTTGAGAGAGAAAGGTTTGGATGAGAGAGAAAGTTAGGTGACAAATGAGATGGATGCAGTTTTTTTTTTGTTTTTATTAAGATACTTGATTTTACTATCTTGCCCTTGTTTGTAATTTTTGGATGCATCTCAGCCATTAGATGGAGGGGGATTGGATGGTTGGGATTTGATTATATATACTTTAGATACTAGTTGTTTTTTATTAATATCCAAATAAAGTCGTCAAAATTACATCTCATCACAACTATAGACGGAGCTGCATATATACTAGAGGTTTCAGTTGAACCCTCTTAACATTTTTAATAATTTAGGTGTAATTTTATTAGAAGCTCTGCATAATCTCAGTTATTAACTCACTAAATATATACACAGATGTTATTTTATTATTATTATTATTATTTTTTTTTTTTTGAACGGCTTGATAGTTTTAGTGGTTCAGGTAGCAGTGACATCCAATTGGGCAGTATGCTGACCCTGAACTCCGCCTGTACTTCTTCCTATTCCGCCCGAAGGGATAAAAGTCTCGGGTGGGACTCGAACTTGAGACCTCCCCTCCCCAAGCCCCTAAGAAATCTTGGTGGCCAACTGAGCTAGCCCAGTTGGTTATATACACAGATGTTATTAACGAGCAGGATTTACCCGCGCGTTTTAAGATGGCAAAAAAAAAAAAAAAAAAAAAACCTTGAGCCTGATGGGAAACTCGAAACCCGAACTTTTTTGGGGCGGGGCATGCTTATCGGTTTACGGGGCGGGTATCAGGTGCTTAATGTGAGGATTTTCATCGGGTTGGGGGCAGGAATGGGGCACAACATCCCCACCCCATCCGGAAACATATATATACATATGCATTTATCTGTATATATAGTAGTATGTTCTTATTTACGTAATATATATATATATATATATATATATATATATATATATATATATATATATATATATATATATATTATATATATATATATATATATATATATATATATATATATATATATATATATAAATATATATATATATAGTAGTATGTTCTTATTTACGTAATATATATATATATATATATATATATATATATATATATATATATATATATATATATATATATATATATATATATATATATATATATATAATATATATATAGAGTTGAGATCAAATAAAAAGAGTTTTTTTGGTAAAAAGAATAAGAAGAATTTTAGGCCTTTGATTTAAAATCAATGGATGAGATTAATTCTCATCTTAACTAACTAGTAGGGGTATAAAAGTAACTTAACAATAATAAAAACAACCTATAAACCCACCAAAACATTCTTCTTCCACTCCACCACACACAGATACACCATTCTTCTTCCTCTAACAACCTGTAAACCCACCAAAACATACGATCTAATTTTCAATCAAATTAGGGTTTATTTCTCTATAAATCACACAGAGAAACACACATTATCCTACAGATTCAATGCGTTCTCCAATTTTCAATCAAATTAGGGCAACCAAAATTAGGTTTTGGAAAACCAATTGGTTAGAATTGTGGATTATAAGCTCAATTTCTGAATTTTTTTAGAATGTCATCGATTCATTATTACAGTTGTGGATTATAAGCAAAATTTTCCAAAATGTCATCGATTAATACTAGTGATAATCAAGGTATGTAAGTTTCTGATTTTTTAGAATTTTTTTGAATTTTACCTCACAGATTAGTGTTATTACAGTTTTTGATGCTCAAATTATTGCTTTTAGTTTAATCTGATATATAAATTAGTGTTATGAGTTTAGTTTTTTGAATTTTTGTATTTGTAGTAGAATTTGATGCTTAAATTAGTGTATTTGTCACAGAAATTAGTGTTTTTGTATTAAATTTATATTTTTTAGTAATTTGATGCACAAATTAGTATTAAATTTTTTACAGTAAATAAATTCGCGTTACAAGTGTGATTTGATCAAACATTGATTCTTTGTGGATTTTTGATGCACAAATTTGTGTTATTCGTGTAATTTTTTCAAAGTCTTTTTTTTAGTAGAATTTTGATGCACAAACTAGTGTTATTACTGTTACTATCATAATCTGATTATGCTTCCTTTTTCTTTTCATAGTTGATGCTTGTGACACTATAGTTGTTGATAACCTACGGATGAGAAAAACATTGGGTGTTGTTCGTGTGGCAGAAGATGGGAAAAAGTTTTACAAACCCAATGTTTCAGATGACGTTAAACCATTAAAGGGTAAATTGTTTAAGACATTAGAGGATTGTATACAGTTCTACAAAACATACGCGAAGCTTAGTGGTTTTGAGGTTCGAAAATCTACTCAATATAATAGAAAAGATGGTAAATTGAAGCAGAAGTATATTGTTTGTAGTAGAGAAGGATTTAAGCCGATTGCACGTATGGACACATTGGTTGATAATATCGATAAGCAAGAAATTAAGAAGCCTAAGGAAAAACGTAACAGGCCTTCATGTAGGTGTGGATGTTTAGCAAAGTGCATTTTTGAGATCACAAATGAGAATAACTATGTAGTTTATGCGTTTGATGAAGAGCATAACCACCCGTTTGTTGATGAGGATGATATCCCACTTTTAAAGTCTTCAAGGAAATTGACATTCTCGAAAAAGCAACTTTTATTCCGGGTTTCAAATAACAATATAGGTCCGATGAAAGCTTTCAAGATGATGAAAGAGCTGTTTGGTGGGTTTGATGAAATCGGTGCAACATCAGTTGATTGTAAGAATTTTAAACGGGGTATCAATTTGTTCATAGGGGAGTTTGATGCGGAAATGGTTGTTGAACTGTTGATGAATAAGCAGGAGTATATACCTGGATTTTTATGCGATTATTTCACCAATGAGGATGGTGCTCTTGCGGGTTTGTTCTGGGCGGATGAGGTTGCAAAGAATAATTACCTTTGTTTCGGTGACGTCATCTCATTTGATGCAACATTTCGCTCTAACAAGTTAGTTTTTATACTGAGTAAATATTTGAGCACATATAAAACAGTAAAGCAACGTAATTTATGTGCAACATGGTTTTTGTAGGTATAAGATGGTGTTTGTTCCATTTACTGGTATCGATAATCATCATCATAGTGTAACTTTTGCTGCTGCCTTGCTGTCAAAAGAAACATCAGAATCGTATGCATGGTTATTAAGGGCTTTTAAGAAGGCTTTCGGTAGTGAACCTAAGGTTGTGGTTACAGATCAGGATCCCGCAATGAAGATAGCTATTGAGCAGGAGTTCAGCAATTCAAGACATCGTTTATGCATGTGGCATATAATGGAAAAATTATCTACTAAGGTTAGTACATTTGTTTTCTGCATTAATATCTTAGGATGATGTTCAGGATGATGTTTAGGTAACAGTATATATTCACAAACTGATTTTGCACTTCACTTATTGTACTTAATTGATAGTTTAAGATTTGTATCAGTTTGCTTGGTTATAAGAGTTTGCTAGGATGTTTATCAGTTTTGTGCATTAAAAATGGTTTGATATAAAACTGTTTTGTGCATTAAAAATGGTTTGATATAAGACTGTTTTGTGCATTAAAAATGGTTTGATACAAGACTGTTTTGTGCATTAAAAATGTAGCTTATATTCTGCTTAATAAGCTCATTTTAGCTTCTTGCAAGTGCATTAATATATTATGGATAAGTTGGTCTTCTGGTTATGATTTATCACAAGCTCTGGTCAGTAGAGTTCTGGTCAGTATAGTGTAATTAGTGCATCAGTAGCTTATGAGATTGATTATATGTAAGTGCAGTCTGAACAAATCACACATGGTTGCATCTTTTTAGCCTTGAAGAGATTGATTGACAGTTTCGTTGATGACCTGTTTATATCTTTGTTTCTAAGTGTAATTTTCAATACCTCAAATTGATTAACCACAAACAGGTTCATGTTAATGCATATGCTTTAGGACAACCATGGCTATTGGTTTTTTGATTAATCCAAAATTTTATGCATCTGCTCAAAATTTTTTATGTACACTTATTTACACTTCTGAGCGATATAACAGGTAGGACCAGAGATTTGTAAAAAAGAGACGTTCAAAAGGCGTATATGTGATATTGTATGGACCGATACCATTGAGCCATCTGAATTTGAACGAGAATGGGATTCAATAATTAATGATTTCGAGCTTCAATCCAATAACTGGTTGGAGGACATGTTTGCACTAAGGTTTAATTGGATACCAGCATATTACAGGGAAGAGCCAATGTCCGGTTTAATGCGCACAACATCTTGGTCTGAGAGCGAGAATCACTTTTTTGGTCAGTTGACTAGTACCACGCTGACTCTTGTTGAATTTGTCAGCCATTTCGAGACTGCAATGGATGTTCAGAGATATACTCATCGAACAAACCAACACAAAACTCGATATACCACACCTGATCTGTTTACAGACTATGTTCTTGAAAAGCAGGCGCGTGAAATCTACACTAGGGCAATCTTTTATGATATTCAAGATGAGATTTGTGCATCAATCACTGATTGTATGTCGATGAGTGTGATGGCGATAGGTGGTTCGCACAAATTCTGCATTAAGGAGATAGGATCAGATGCTACTTCTCAAGGGTTATTTGAGGTATTATTCTAGTTAAATTCAATTCACTTAACACATAAATGCTTATTTACATATTCAAACACAGTTGACATATAGTACTATTCATTTTATAATATTTAAATCTTTTCTCAATTGTAGGTTCTTTTCACTCGTTCTGATGTTACGTTGTCGTGTAGTTGCAAGAGGTTTGAGAGGTATGGGTTGCTGTGTCGACATAGTTTTTATGTACTCAGGATTTGTGATGTTAAAGAATTTCCAGATAAGTATGTGTTGAAACGTTGGACAAGAGATGCAGTTACACCTGTCAAACGAGCTGTTTTTGATGCAAGAAACAAGTTGAGTGATGGAAGTGTTCGAGATGAAATTGTCAAGCAAATTATTGGTTCTGTTGAATATTGCGTGGACAAACTGGCTTCAAGCATTAAAGAGCTAGCAATCTACCGAGACCGTCTTCAAGATCTAAAGTCAAAAATTGATGCTGAGTTGCCAAATCAACGCCCAATGACCGATCATGAAGTCATATCTTCTGCATTCGGTGTTTCAAAACCTTCAAAAGTTCATATTCGCAATCCACTTAAAGGTAGGAGAAAAGGAGATCGATCTAATTCTAGGATAATTCCTCCTAAAGAGCGCGCAATGACTGATGGTGCAAAGAAAGGGAGACAATGTAAAAAATGTGGGGAAGAAAACGCAGACCATGATTCTCGGAACTGTACAAAATTTCAACAAAAAAAAGGAACATGCCTGATACTTAGTTTAGTTACACAATACTATTTTGTGCATCAAAACTGATACTTAGTTTACAATACTATATGTGCATCAAAACTATCATTCATTTGTAATAATACACTTGTCATTGTTTGAAATTACGGATTTTTTTTTTTTTTTTTTTTTTTTTGAATCATGTATCAAAAACTATGTTACTATCTTTGCAATTATAGTATCCGTTTTGAATCGGTTTTAGCCTGCAATTTGTTTTAATAGCTTATTATGGATTTTGGTTTAACTCCTAGTTTAATACTGCTTATTCTATTTAGTTCTGATTTTAAGTTTTAATCATTTAGATCTTTTAGGAGTTAAATTTGCATGTCTAGAGTAGTTTTTGGTTTTCTTAGCTCGTTTTACGGCTCGTTTTTAGTTTTAATCGTGTTTTTGGTAAATTGTGCTAAGCTTATTTAGGTTTAGGACTCTTTTTTTTTTAGAGTAGCTTTTAGGATTTAGAAGTTTCTTTGTATTTCACACAAGCTTATATAAACATACCCTAGTTCACAATTAATCCTAAGATTAAGCACCACACAAGATCAAACTAGGAACTAAATATCTTTCACAAACACTGGTAGCAAATCAACGATGTGAATTCAATAACACCAAAATTCTATATCAAATCAGTTTCCACAGTAATGACCCAATCATTCATATATGCTAAAGCACAAAGATTTAATGCACAAAATAGTATTAATCGCAAACCTAATACAATTCAACAAAAGTATAGCATTTTTAAATGCAGTTCAACTAAGACACGTTCCTAAACAAAGCACGATAAACTAAGAAATGTTCTTAATACGTTCTTGGATACGCAAAAGCCTGTTCTTCATGAGATTGTCTTTAATGGCACTTGGCAGTTTGCGATAATCCTCCACTTCTTCCAACACAATGCTTCTTTTAGTGTTTATATCTGATGTGAGTATTCTTGAAAGATACTTCTTCCTCAATTCATAAATCTGATTCTGCTGTTCTGGCCCCTCATTCTTTAATCCACAATTCCAATTCTTTGACCCCAGATATGTCTCCATATGGCGCATCATAAAGACCCCGCAATCTATACAATTTTCTTCGGTTCTCCAACTCATTTCTAATCTTGTACAAAGTGCCTTCTTCATCAAGTTCATTTTTGGATGAGATATATAACCCAAGTACTTTATGAAAATGTTTGTCTGCAAAATAACATAATTTAACTTCAATAAATATTTTAATGCGCAAAAGTGATAAAAATGTAGCGTCTAAATAAGTTGTTCTAATTCATACCAATTTCTTGAAGCTTTTTCCATATCTTTCAATCAAGTTAACTTCACTTCCATTCTTACTATTGTCTATTATATCAATCTTTGCAGATTTCAAATCGAAGACAACGAGATAGTAGTGAGATTTTTGCAAGAGAATAGGGAAGAATACCTGTTTAATTATAAGTTTGGTTACAACAGAAACATATATGATATAAAAACATATATAAAAATTTTATATATTTTTGTACCAGATCAACGTTAGATATCTTATCCACATTTGCACTCTTGAGAACAACATCCATGTTTTCAATAAAATCTACTAGGGAAGGCAACGCGATTTTTTGTTCCATCATTTTCTCGGTCTGAAAAATACCAAAGTGAATCAATAAAGCAATAAATGTCTTACAGCTGTGTAGTTCAATTAAGTCCATTTTTAGTACACAAAACAGTGTTATATAAAACCATTTTTAATGCACAAATCAGAACTAATATCAAACTAATATCAAACATTAATTTAATGAAGCTACCACCATATTCAGAACTAATATCAAGCTAATACTACCTTAAATTCGATGTTTGGCATATCAATACATCCGAAATCATTATCCGCAAGAGTTTGCTAGGATGTTTATCAGTTTTGTGCATTAAAAATGGTTTGATATAAGACTGTTTTGTGCATTAAAAATGGTTTGATATAAGACTGTTTTGTGCATTAAAAATGTAGCTTATATTCTGCTTATTAGGAATGTCATATCTCTAATATCACAAACAGTAGCTTCTGATATGCACATCAGTACATTACACATGCGCATCCCCATATCAGATACACCTTCAACTTTTCTCAATCAAAATGTAGCAATCCACTAGATCATAGCCCTAACTTATCAATAAGTAATACAGTAAACTACACTAACACAACGACAATACAAACTAAAAGTTCAATAACCTAACGCCTCTAACGTACGCACATTTACATCTATAATAATCTAACGCACATTCAAAAACACAAACACGAACACAATATTATTCACATTAGCAGCGATTCAATAACCTAACACATCTGTCATATAACATAATGCATATTCACATCATAAAACAGGATCAACATCCATGAATAATTTGTGTCTTAAAGCTTTGTAGTTCAATTTAGTCCATTTTTAATGCACAAAACAGTGTTATATAAAACCATTTTTAATGCACAATCCAGTGTAATATAAAACCAAGAAGTTGTATATAATATGAATAATTTAATATTGAACTTACCATCATTCCTGCATGACAGAAAAGCCTACGTGGCGAACTTTTGCTTCTCAATCTTTCATTATAGTTGCAAACTTGTGACCATACTGATGAAGCGAAAAGTGTACCGCTTTTAAGGGGTCATTTAAGCCTTAAATCGTATTTATTTGATCAAATATTGCCCTAAATCGTTCCTTTTGTCATTTTAGGTACTTTTGAGGAGAAATCTGGAAAAGGAGGCATTTTGGACGTTTTTGGAGCATTAAAGTGAAGAAAACGGCAAAGTCTCAAAAATCGGCTAAAAGTTACTCTTGACGGCGTCAGACTTTACTCTGGACGGCGTCATGCCTTGGCAAGAAAAGTTGGACGTGAAATTTACTCATGACGGGCCAGTGAAAATAGCATGTGAATTCTGACGGCGTCACGCTTTAACTTGATCGAGGGCGTCACGGCTTAAATCATAAGGGGACGGCGTCACGTTCATGGTTAGACGGCGTCAAGCCTTGATAAGCCAGAATGGATTTTTGAAGAGCTAAAGAGGGACGGCGTCAAGAAGGTCATCCGGGAACCCTAAAAGCGACGAGGTGACGGCGTCACACTCCATAAGGTGACGCCGTCAGATCCAAAAATCTATATATAGTTTTCTAATTTTTTGTCATTAGGGAGAGCTTAGTGTGTGGAATTTTGGGAGAAAACCCTAAGACGATTTTAGCTACTTTTTCAGGGCTTTTTGCCTTGAGATCTTCCATGTTTCATTGAAAGATAAGTTATCAATTAATCATTCAATATGTCTATGTGTTGTTTGATTCTATCTTATTCTTGTCTTTTGTTTAACATGTTAGGCTAAATTTATCTTGTGTTTGCTTAGATCTAATGAAACCTAGCTATTGATTATTGGTTGTTAGTGTGTTGTTAGTTGTATTGGATGATTGTTTATCTATGTTAGGCTTAAGAAAACTGGCTAACTTCCTATTCGGTAACTTGCTTGAACGTCTTAAGAAACATGAACCAAATGCGTACTAAAGGTTTTTATGGTTGTATTTAATGCACAAGCGAATTCTAGTGATCCCATGTTAGGAGCTTCCTAGCCGGCTCGACATAGGAGTGAAGTAGGAGCTTGTAGAGTTGGGGAAGTAAGTACGCCACCCCACGAATGGTATTAAGGAATACACCCGTCATCCACGCGACTAATACACACTAATTAACAAGTAAAAGATAGTTAGGGAGTAAGGAAATCTAAGTAAACACATTTCTCTACACATAAGTTTCTCACCACATTTCATTTTTGTTATTTTATTTTATTTGCATTCGTAGTAATTTGGGTTAGTTGACTAGCAACTAATTCCGCCCACTCCTTCAAAACCGAGATTT
This sequence comes from Artemisia tridentata subsp. tridentata, assembly GCA_021014915.2. Classification (NCBI taxonomy): domain Eukaryota; kingdom Viridiplantae; phylum Streptophyta; class Magnoliopsida; order Asterales; family Asteraceae; genus Artemisia; species Artemisia tridentata. The sequence goes on along the minus strand of CP139505.1, from coordinate 96,570,604 downwards.
TACTTGCTTTCATAAAAATATAAAAACATAAAAAAGAATCTTCCTCAACCCTTAGACCTAATTAGAGTAGCCTTTCATTCCTAACGAACACTATTCCCTGTGGAGAACGATCAATCCCCCGTACTTACCACTACACTATACTACATCGGTCAGGTACACTGCCTGGTGGGGTTGTAAGCCTCTTGAGATCCCTCGAGAGGTAAAACCTGTTGTAAGGTTACAAAACCACGCAATCAAGTTTTTGGCGCCGCTGCCGGGGAATAGTTATTGTTTAGGTTGAATTTTTATTTCTATTAGGTCTACTCACTAGATTCCTTTCTAGTGAGATTTTTATTTTATTTTTCTAGGTTTTCTTTAGTCTATCTATTTTCTTTGTGCTTTTGTTCGTAACAGATTTTCATTAACTATTCAGTTTGCCATTATGGAAAACGCGAATCCACCCCTTACACCTGGCGAAGTGGCTTTGTTGCGTAGCCAACTTGAGAATGAGATTAGTGAGCTCAGGGAGCTCAGTAGAATGATTGATATAGAGCTTGATTATGCCTTGAACAACTTAGGGACCGCCGTATACTCAGATAATTACTTAGAACGTAATAATCTTACGGTTGATAAGTTGATTGAGAAAATTGAGGAAGTAAAGGTAGATCCTAGGTTGGATGATTGTTTCAATGAATACCCCACTAAGAAGGAGATTGCTTACTATAACAACCTAGTTGATAACCCTCGACCACCCTTTGTTAGAATTGACCCAAAGATTAAGAGAGGTGATCCCGGGAATGTGAAGATACCATGTATGATTGGGTACCAATACGTTGAGCATGCTTACATTGACTGTGAATCCCCAATCAACGTTATGTCCTCAGGCCTTTATAGCCAAATCATAAACACACCACTTGAGCCTAGGATGGACCCCAAGTGTCCAGGCGGAGTTTGCAACTTCGTTGGAAGGATTAAGGATATACATATCCTTGTTGGGGACTTTACCTTTATCACCAACTTCATGATTTTAGAAGATATGGCAAGTGTTGTTGACTGCCGCCTATCTCGCGTTGTGTTAGGTAAGCCATTTATCGAAGCATCCAATTTAAGGTATGACCGTTTGAAAGGCACGGTTCAGTTTTCTAATCACATAGATAGGATCACATATAGGATGCCTTATCGGGTTAATGAGTTTCGTTTTGTGCCTCGATTTGACATGGACAACATTGGTGCGATTGAGGACATCAATGAAGAGGATAAAGAAAAAGGCATGGACCATGTTTGGAATAAGAGAAGCCTTTATTATAAAGATTGCTTAAACCTTGGACCTAAATACAAAATTGATATGGAGGTTGTTAGGATGATTAGAGGGGCAATTGAGAAGCAAAACGGAAAAACGTAGACCCCTTGACTTTGAGTCTAGCTACAAGACTCGTTAATAAAGAAAAGCGCTTCTTGGGAGGCAACCCAAGCTTTATTTGTTTTATTTGCTTTGTGTGTTTATTTATTTGTTTGTTTGATTTTATTTGTTTCCGTATGTGTGTTTAATTTTTATCATTATTGATTCATGTTCAAAAGTAATTTGTGAAAATGCTTTATGTTGTTTTTAACTTCGTCTTAACTACATATAAAGGTATTTTGCAAAAGATAAGTGTAAGGGAAATCTAAATCGGTTTATTAGAACACAAATTAACATGAATCATAATGATAATAAATTAGCATACATATTAGTATTTGTTTGAGTCAAATGCTTGTATCGAGTCATAATGATGTTTTGCAGGATTTCCAGGAAGTAAGGTAAAGGTTTTTCCAGAAATTTTCCGGGAACTTAAAACGAAAATTTTTGTCAGGTCATTTCTGACGGCGTCAGGGGTTATAACCTGACGGCGTCAGATTTAATTTCCAGAAATTTTTGAAAGTTTTGTTTTTAGAAAAGTTTTTATTAAAATCTCCAACTTATAATCTCCAGGAATCTGCAAAATTATCATTCCACAAGCATTATATCCTTATATATAGATTTTATCCCGCCGATGTTATGCAGGTTTTCGTGTTTGTTTTCTCAGGTTTAACAGGTTATTTTGGACAAGGAGATGTTTATGGAATCAAGCTTATGGCGATGCATTAGTCATGGAGTTTCAACATTCTCTTTGGAGGAAGATTTAACCGTGTAATTTCATTATCCACCGAGCGAATCAGGGGAGTATTTGATTTCATTCTTTTACTTTATGCTTTTACATCTTGTTATTTGAACATTGGGGACAATGTTCATCTTAAGTGTAAGGGGAGGGTAAAAGTACGATTTTAGAAAATACAATTGCGCTTGATTTTTGTTTGTTTAATAGTAGATGTGTAATAAAACTGAGAGAAATACTTGTTAAGGTAATTTTAGTGCCAAATTTAAATTTTTTTTACAACATTTAGGAGTGAAACTTTGATCTTAATGAGCGTCTCACGGATAGGAGTTATATGACTAGCACACAAACCGTACCACTAAAAAATTTTTCCACCCCAAATATGTGAGGTTCGCCCCTAGAATTGGTAGGAAAAGCATTTATGCTATGATGTGTGTACCGGTAGCACTTAGATTCTAGAACTTGCGTTAGGACCATTCCAAGGCCACAAGTGAGACTACATTCGTGTAGTTAGATTTACTACATGATAAGAGGCATTAGGATTAACCCATTGTTTTACACCTGTGTTTTTGTTATAATTATTTTGGCTACATTGGTCAAGTAATTCTCCCACACCTTTTGCGTTGTACTCATTTTTAGTACACGATACCCCTAGTACACCCCTCAGAGCCTATCTTTTCGTTTCGACCTTTAAGCATTTTACTTAAAGGAAGAATTTGTTACACCCCACTTAAATGTACACCCAAATCGCCTTAGCCTACCTTGTATGCACTCATCTATAGTGCATTATTGTTACAACATTTGTTTAAACCCAAGTTAATTATCTAGTTGATTACATGGTTGCTAAGTCGAGTCATATCCTTGTACATATTGTTTTGGGACGATTGGGACTCATGGGTAAAGTACTAGTGTAATGGAGTAATGGGGAAGAACATCATTTATTACCCCCATATGTGCTAAATATTTTAAAAGTACTCCAAGTTTTTCGATTATCTTAATTCGAGTCATTAGATTAGTATTTGTAAAGTTATGTAAAAATTCAAGTGTAAGGGGGATGCAATGCCCCTATGATGTATTATTTTGGATGGTAGGGTAAAAGTGTATGATCAAAAAAAAAAAAAAAAAAAAAAAAAAAAAAAAAAAATCGAAAAAATCAAGAAAAATACAAAAAAATGAGAAAAAGAAAAGTAGAAAAAACATACGGACTACCATCCCGTTTCATTTTATGTTTGTTTTATATTTTTGTTATTTTGTTATTTTGTTTCTAGCTTAAGATCGAGTCTAGTCTTGGCTTAGCAACATTGTATAGTACATGTAATTGATCAAGATCTTTAACTAGCCACCAGTAAAATATCCCTTATCCAACAAAACCGTGTTTTCCTTTTCCCTACACCTAAAGTTATAACCCATTTAAAAGCCCTCTTTGATAGTTTATCTTAGGTGCTTACGCCTAGTGGAGGAGGTTTTCGATCCTTTCCCAAGCCTATGGTAATCTATTTGCTATGACAGGTAGTGAGAGATATTATCCGTTTTCATTTATGAGATTTATTTTGATGACACTTGAGAGATGTGAGTATCTAAACACTACTTGTGAGGTGCTAGTTTGTAATCTCCGTGCTTATTATGATTAAAGTGGAACGATTATTTGTTGTAATTACTTTTATGTTAGCATTAAATGACCCCTAACTTGTATTTTGATTAGAATAAAAGCGCATTTGCTTGAGGACAAGCAAATCTCAAGTGTAAGGGTATTTGATGAAGCGAAAAGTGTACCGCTTTTAAGGGGTCATTTAAGCCTTAAATCGTATTTATTTGATCAAATATTGCCCTAAATCGTTCCTTTTGTCATTTTAGGTACTTTTGAGGAGAAATCTGGAAAAGGAGGCATTTTGGACGTTTTTGGAGCATTAAAGTGAAGAAAACGGCAAAGTCTCAAAAATCGGCTAAAAGTTACTCTTGACGGCGTCAGACTTTACTCTGGACGGCGTCATGCCTTGGCAAGAAAAGTTGGACGTGAAATTTACTCATGACGGGCCAGTGAAAATAGCATGTGAATTCTGACGGCGTCACGCTTTAACTTGATCGAGGGCGTCACGGCTTAAATCATAAGGGGACGGCGTCACGTTCATGGTTAGACGGCGTCAAGCCTTGATAAGCCAGAATGGATTTTTGAAGAGCTAAAGAGGGACGGCGTCAAGAAGGTCATCCGGGAACCCTAAAAGCGGCGAGGTTACGGCGTCACACTCCATAAGGTGACGCCGTCAGATCCAAAAATCTATATATAGTTTTCTAATTTTTTGTCATTAGGGAGAGCTTAGTGTGTGGAATTTTGGGAGAAAACCCTAAGACGATTTTAGCTACTTTTTCAGGGCTTTTTGCCTTGAGATCTTCCATGTTTCATTGAAAGATAAGTTATCAATTAATCATTCAATATGTCTATGTGTTGTTTGATTCTATCTTATTCTTGTCTTTTGTTTAACATGTTAGGCTAAATTTATCTTGTGTTTGCTTAGATCTAATGAAACCTAGCTATTGATTATTGGTTGTTAGTGTGTTGTTAGTTGTATTGGATGATTGTTTATCTATGTTAGGCTTAAGAAAACTGGCTAACTTCCTATTCGGTAACTTGCTTGAACGTCTTAAGAAACATGAACCAAATGCGTACTAAAGGTTTTTATGGTTGTATTTAATGCACAAGCGAATTCTAGTGATCCCATGTTAGGAGCTTCCTAGCCGGCTCGACATAGGAGTGAAGTAGGAGCTTGTAGAGTTGGGGAAGTAAGTACGCCACCCCACGAATGGTATTAAGGAATACACCCGTCATCCACGCGACTAATACACACTAATTAACCGGTAAAAGATAGTTAGGGAGTAAGGAAATCTAAGTAAACACATTTCTCTACACATAAGTTTCTCACCACATTTCATTTTTGTTATTTTATTTTATTTGCATTCGTAGTAATTTGGGTTAGTTGACTAGCAACTAATTCCGCCCACTCCTTCAAAACCGAGATTTTACTTGCTTTCATAAAAATATAAAAACATAAAAAAGAATCTTCCTCAACCCTTAGACCTAATTAGAGTAGCCTTTCATTCCTAACGAACACTATTCCCTGTGGAGAACGATCAATCCCCCGTACTTACCACTACACTATACTACATCGGTCAGGTACACTGCCTGGTGGGGTTGTAAGCCTCTTGAGATCCCTCGAGAGGTAAAACCTGTTGTAAGGTTACAAAACCACGCAATCACATACGTTTATGACTCCAATATGAAGTTCAAACCCTGGATACAAGCTTTCAATTATGCCTCTGATAAGTCCAAATCCTTTTTCTGTCACAAATATAAAGTCGCTGTATCATGGAAATAAAAGAATATTAGTTTTTCTTGTGAACATATAATTTATGCTTAAAATATGTCATACTCGACGTACTTAATAAAATATAAAAATACTCACCAATGTTCTTTTGTCGCAGAAAAGATGCAATCAAACAATAGTTCTTCATATGGTGAATACTTGACTCCCAATTTCACAAACCGTTCTCTAAAAGGAGATTTCATAATTTCAGTCAGTTTTACTACTCGTTTAGGTTTCTTTGTCATATTTTCCTTGTCAGCATCCTTTTTTTTTTCCATAGCAGGAGTGATTAATGACTCGACATTCGGCATGGCAAAAGATATTGGCAAAACAGCAACTGGACTTGTTGTGTTGGTCGTTTTTTGCTCATGTGCTTTTTCTGCATCAACATTCACATCTCTAGGAGTAGGCGTGAGACCCAGATCAAAACTTGGCCCATCAAAAGTCCATGCATTATTTTTAAGTATTGTCGTTGGTTCTTTAGCCAAGCTCAAATCAGTGGAACTTGATGCCTTCTCCCTTGGTAGCTTGAGCTTCTCACTAATTCTTCTAAATGTCAAAACTTGAGGACTATCAAATTGAACTAGTGAAGGTTCTTTAACCGGCTCCAATTGTGCATCAAAAGAAGAGAGCGTGATGGGGGTTAATGCTGAGATTTTTGAATGTTTATCCCAATCTGTGCATTCATTGTTGTTCTTCAATTCGTTGTTGTCCCTTTCGGTTCTTTTTTCCCCTTCTGTTCCTTTCTCCCCTTCCATTTCTTTGTCCCCTTCCGTACCCCTATCAACTGCAACTTCTTCATTCATTTCACTTCCTTTTTTAACAAACTTTTGTTTCCAAAGCAATATCATATTCTCAATTTCTTTATTGCCAGGATGTTGTTGAATTCCTTTTTCAAACTCACATTCAATTCCGTTCACATAATCATCAAACATCATCATTTTGTTTCTTAACCGAGAGATAATCGCCTGTTCAAAAGGCACAAAAAAGCAAAAAAATTAAGGATACTAGCAAACTCAAAAATTCTCAATAAGCCAAAAAAGTACTGATGTGCAGGGCATAAATAAGCAAACTGAGGCAGTTTTGCAGCTTAGAAAAAGCTGCATTAAAGCTAAAAGAAAGAAATCCAAAAAAAATGTGAACTCATTAAGCAGCCAAGGAACTTAAGTACCAATTTTCAGACATAAAGAGCTTATACTGAGCTTATTAAAAATCACAATCATAAGCTTGAAATCCACAAAACTAACTGAAGCAGGGCAACACAGAGATCAAATTTTGCAGGTTCAAAATGATCTAACCAATAAGCTTCAATCTAGAATAAGCTGAAAACAGTCCTTAATGGAGGCTGTCATGGTATCTTAGGCTAGAATAGACCAAACCAAGCTAGATTTCTGAAAACAGATTAGTTACCAACTATATTACAACCTAAAAAAGCACTAGTCAATCCCTAATAAGCATAATATAAGCTACATTTTTAATGCACAAAACAGTCTTATATCAAACCATTTTTAATGCACAAAACAGTCTTATATCAAACCAATTTTAATGCACAAAACAGTCTTATATCAAACCATTTTTAATGCACAAAACAGTCTTCTATCAAACCATTTTTAATGCACAAAACAGTCTTATATCAAACCATTTTTAATGCACAAAACTGATAAACATCCTAGCAAACTCTTATAACCAAGCAAACTGATACAAATCTTAAACTATCAATTAAGTACAATAAGTGAAGTGCAAAATCAGTTTGTGAATATATATTGTTACCTGAACATCATCCTGAACATCATCCTGACCATCATCCTGACCATCATCCTGAACATCATCCTGAACATCATCCTGACCATTATCCTGACCATCATCCTGAACATCATCCTGCTCATTGTTGTCAATCCCAAGAGTCTCAGCAGGCTTATCAACTTTTCCAGCAATATCTTCCCGAATCTTTTTCCTCGTCATCCTATCTTCCCGAATCTTTTTCCTCGTCATCCTATCTTTTACAGGTGTGGTGTTAACATTAGAATCCTTAAGTTTTTTGTGTGCAACAATCATCTCTTTCTGAAACAATATCAATTGCCTAGTTGTCCATTTGGTGATTATTGCTGAGGTTAATTTCTTAACAACAATTGGTTTAAGTCTCTGAGCATACAATACCTACAAACCAATATTTAGAGAAAATAAGATACATAAAATAAGATACTTACCGTTGAATATTGAATCATACAATAATATACTTACTGTTAAAAAAGTTGAAGGTCCATTGTAAAAACCACCCTTCCAAGCTTTCCTAGTTTCTTTCAAACACCTTAGAAGATATTCACACCAATCCAAATTCTTAATATCAGTGTCATCTTTTAAGCAAGTGAGGAATTTCTGATTCACCGTTCCAGTTTTTGTTGACTGCATCATCTCGGTAACAAACAAAACCAAAAAATTAAGCTTGAATATTCTTCCTGCATCGTCCTTCCTTTCAAGAATTTGTTTCGCAACGTTGCTTGGTTTAATGGCGTCATTGCTACCATGAAATTGCTTCCTCCATTCGTCTATAACTACATCGGTCTTTTTTGCTTGGTTTAGCTCCTTTATTTCTTCACCCCCGATTGGCAATCCAAAGATATCATGAACTGTTTGTCTTGTAATTTTGATGGTTACATCCCCAGCATGTAATACAGATGTAACTGGATTGTAGTTCAACAAAAGCCATCGAGCTAATGCGGTTGGAAATCTGCTTATTTTATAACCAATGATCGACTTAAAACCCATATCTCTCAAACTACCTATCTGTGCATCAGTCAACAACTTCATAACATTTGCTAACGATTTCGGTGGATTTCTTGTTCGTATTTTCAAATCCGCATCTATATACTTTTTTGGTTCATCAATCATCTCATCAATCCATTCTTCATCATCACTAGTTTCTTTTTCACTACTTTCTTTTTCTAAACTCTCATCTTCGCTGTCCACACTTTCTTCTTCAGTTTCAATTTCTTCTCGAGCGTAATCGTCTGTAAAGTTTCAAAAACCGTTTAAGACATTAATTTAATTCACAAAACAATCAAAACAACTTCCAATCCTTATTTAATGAACAACGGAATGTATGGCATATAACTAATCACATTCGGATAGTAACTGAGCATTCAAAATCACTTAATCACTTATTCAGCTCATTAGTAAAATAAATCAACCAAAACCGAGCATTCAAAGCTACAAAAGAAATAAGCCAATAAGCTAACTAGCACTAAACTGTATAAGCTATAGAACCTAAAATTACACTTAACTGAACAAGATTAAACTGAGAAAGATAAGCTCAATAAGCTAAAAGCACAGATTTTAGAATAAACATATGCCTACTGATGTGCAGGCCAAAAAATGGCTGCTGAGGCACTTTTGAACTAGAAGAAAGGCTGATAAGCTATAAGCTAATGAATTGAAATCTCAAAAGAAGCTAAGAACAGTAAGTAAATATCATTTAAAAAAAAAAAGAAGCTAATCCTAATAAGCTCATGGAGGGCTTAAAAACTTAGCTTATAAGGAGACTGTTTGGATAAGTGCAGGCTGCACAAGGCATGAAAGTTCAGAACAACTACTTTTAAGTTTGTATTTAAGCACTAAATTGATACTCAATTATCACAAAAGCTTAAAATCTATAAAATTCATATAACTAAAAGCTAAAAAAACAGAAGGTCCAACTAAATGGAACAGACTTGCGCAAATTTAGACACTTCTCAAAAACATGAATCATTCATCATCACAAACACCAATTATAAATCGCTTATAACAATCAAATCAACTAACAAACATCTAAAAAACATCTCAAACATCTAAAAATCAATAATCTCAAAACGAGGTACACAAAAGTAAACGCTTATTAAATGCCTGAATCATTAATGACTACATACACTTGTTATAATTCATAGTTAACTGGATCATACAAATACGATATTCAACAGATCATACAAATACGATATTAAATGCCTGAATCATTCATAACTACATACACTTGTGATTTTAGTGCACAAAATAATCAAAAACCTTTCTAAACCTTATTTTAACGAACAAAACATTCAAATCCACTTCTAAACATTATTTTAGTGCACAAAACATTCAAATCCACTTTTAAACCTTATTTTAACGCACAAAATCCACTTCTAAACCTTATTTTAACGCACAAAACATTCAAATCCACTTCTAAACTTTATTTTAATGCATAAACCAATCAAATCCCCTTCTAAACCTCATTTTAATGCACAAACCAATTAAATCCCCTTCTAAACCTTATTTTAACGCACAAACATTCAAATCCACTTCTAAACATTATTTTAGTGCACAAAACATTCAAATCCACTTCTAAATCTTATTTTAACGCACAAAACATTCAAATCCACTTCTAAACTTTATTTTAATGCATAAACCAATCAAATCCCCTTCTAAACCTTATTTTAATGCACAAACCAATTAAATCCCCTTCTAAACCTTATTTTAACGCACAAACATTCAAATCCACTTCTAAACATTATTTTAGTGCACAAAACATTCAAATCCACTTTTAAACCTTATTTTAACGCACAAAATCCACTTCTAAACCTTATTTTAATGCACAAAACAATCAAATCCCCTTCTAAACCTTATTTTAATGCACAAAAAAATCAAATCCCCTTCTAAACCTTATTTTAATTCACAAAACAATCAAATCTGGCTCTAATCCTTTATCTTAATGAACAAAACAATCAAAGTACTTTCTAAACAATATTTATATAAAAATACAGTTAAATCAATCAATACCTATAGTTTTTGAAGTTTTTGAGGGACGATCGTGGAACATCTTCCTCCGTTTATTAGCATTTGATTCTTCATTATCTGAAAGAGATATCGTTATTGATACTCTTCTTCCACTTCTTAATCTCCGTTTGGCTGCTAATTTAAAAAAAAATGAATTAAAATCGGGCTTCTGAAGAATAAAATAAACAAAATCAGATTTAGTTTACTTACCTTTGCTTTTCAACGCCATTTTGAAGATGACCGGAAATTAGAGATGATCGGAAATTATGGGATGATCGGAATTATGGAGAGAGAAAAGTGAGAGAAAGAAGTTGCCTTAAATGAGAAAGAAGGTGCGGTTATATTAACCGTGTTTAGGTTTTTTGTTTAAAAGACAATATTGCCCTTACAGCCTTAATTAATTTGAAGTGTAATCTCACCCATTGATTTTAAATCTAAAGGCCCAAATTCATTCTTATTCTTTTTACAAAAAAACCTCTTTTTATTTTAACTCCCCCCTATATAGTTGAGATCAAATAAAAAGAGTTTTTTTGGTAAAAAGAATAAGAAGAATTTTAGGCCTTTGATTTAAAATCAATGGATGAGATTAATTCTCATCTTAACTAACTAGTAGGGGTATAAAAGTAACTTAACAATAATAAAAACAACCTATAAACCCACCAAAACATTCTTCTTCCACTCCACCACACACAGATACACCATTCTTCTTCCTCTAACAACCTGTAAACCCACCAAAACATACGATCTAATTTTCAATCAAATTAGGGTTTATTTCTCTATAAATCACACAGAGAAACACACATTATCCTACAGATTCAATGTGTTCTCCAATTTTCAATCAAATTAGGGCAACCAAAATTAGGTTTTGGAAAACCAATTGGTTAGAATTGTGGATTATAAGCTCAATTTCTGAATTTTTTTAGAATGTCATCGATTCATTATTACAATTGTGGATTATAAGCTCAATTTTCCAAAATGTCATCGATTAATACTAGTGATAATCAAGGTATGTAAGTTTCTGATTTTTTAGAATTTTTTTTGAATTTTACCTCACAGATTAGTGTTATTACAGTTTTTGATGCTCAAATTATTGCTTTTAGTTTAATCTGATATATAAATTAGTGTTATGAGTTTAGTTTTTTGAATTTTTGTATTTGTAGTAGAATTTGATGCTTAAATTAGTGTATTTGTCACAGAAATTAGTGTTTTTGTATTAAATTTATATTTTTTAGTAATTTGATGCACAAATTAGTATTAAATTTTTTACAGTAAATAAATTCGCGTTACAAGTGTGATTTGATCAAACATTGATTCTTTGTGGATTTTTGATGCACAAATTTGTGTTATTCGTGTAATTTTTTCAAAGTCTTTTTTTTAGTAGAATTTTGATGCACAAACTAGTGTTATTACTGTTACTATCATAATCTGATTATGCTTCCTTTTTCTTTTCATAGTTGATGCTTGTGACACTATAGTTGTTGATAACCTACGGATGAGAAAAACATTGGGTGTTGTTCGTGTGGCAGAAGATGGGAAAAAGTTTTACAAACCCAATGTTTCAGATGACGTTAAACCATTAAAGGGTAAATTGTTTAAGACATTAGAGGATGGTATACAGTTCTACAAAACATACGCGAAGCTTAGTGGTTTTGAGGTTCGAAAATCTACTCAATATAATAGAAAAGATGGTAAATTGAAGCAGAAGTATATTGTTTGTAGTAGAGAAGGATTTAAGCCGATTGCACGTATGGACACATTGGTTGATAATATCGATAAGCAAGAAATTAAGAAGCCTAAGGAAAAACGTAACAGGCCTTCATGTAGGTGTGGATGTTTAGCAAAGTGCATTTTTGAGATCACAAATGAGAATAACTATGTAGTTTATGCGTTTGATGAAGAGCATAACCACCCGTTTGTTGATGAGGATGATATCCCACTTTTAAAGTCTTCAAGGAAATTGACATTCTCGAAAAAGCAACTTTTATTCCGGGTTTCAAATAACAATATAGGTCCGATGAAAGCTTTCAAGATGATGAAAGAGCTGTTTGGTGGGTTTGATGAAATCGGTGAAACATCAGTTGATTGTAAGAATTTTAAACGGGGTATCAATTTGTTCATAGGGGAGTTTGATGCGGAAATGGTTGTTGAACTGTTGATGAATAAGCAGGAGTATATACCTGGATTTTCATGCGATTATTTCACCAATGAGGATGGTGCTCTTGCGGGTTTGTTCTGGGCGGATGAGGTTGCAAAGAATAATTACCTTTGTTTCGGTGACGTCATCTCATTTGATGCAACATTTCGCTCTAACAAGTTAGTTTTTATACTGAGTAAATATTTGAGCACATATAAAACAGTAAAGCAACGTAATTTATGTGCAACATGGTTTTTGTAGGTATAAGATGGTGTTTGTTCCATTTACTGGTATCGATAATCATCATCATAGTGTAACTTTTGCTGCTGCCTTGTTGTCAAAAGAAACATCAGAATCGTATGCATGGTTATTAAGGGCTTTTAAGAAGGCTTTCGGTAGTGAACCTAAGGTTGTGGTTACAGATCAGGATCCCGCAATGAAGATAGCTATTGAGCAGGAGTTCAGCAATTCAAGACATCGTTTATGCATGTGGCATATAATGGAAAAATTATCTACTAAGGTTAGTACATTTGTTTTCTGCATTAATATCTTAGGATGATGTTCAGGATGATGTTTAGGTAACAGTATATATTCACAAACTGATTTTGCACTTCACTTATTGTACTTAATTGATAGTTTAAGATTTGTATCAGTTTGCTTGGTTATAAGAGTTTGCTAGGATGTTTATCAGTTTTGTGCATTAAAAATGGTTTGATATAAGACTATTTTGTGCATTAAAAATGGTTTGATATAAGACTGTTTTGTGCATTAAAAATGGTTTGATACAAGACTGTTTTGTGCATTAAAAATGTAGCTTATATTCTGCTTAATAAGCTCATTTTAGCTTCTTGCAAGTGCATTAATATATTATGGATAAGTTGGTCTTCTGGTTATGATTTATCACAAGCTCTGGTCAGTAGAGTTCTGGTAAGTATAGTGTAATTAGTGCATCAGTAGCTTATGAGATTGATTATATGTAAGTGCAGTCTGAACAAATCACACATGGTTGCATCTTTTTAGCCTTGAAGAGATTGATTGACAGTTTCGTTGATGACCTGTTTATATCTTTGTTTCTAAGTGTAATTTTCAATACCTCAAATTGATTAACCACAAACAGGTTCATGTTAATGCATATGCTTTAGGACAACCATGGCTATTGGTTTTTTGATTAATCCAAAATTTTATGCATCTGCTCAAAATTTTTTATGTACACTTATTTACACTTCTGAGCGATATAACAGGTAGGACCAGAGATTTGTAAAAAAGAGACGTTCAAAAGGCGTATATGTGATATTGTATGGACCGATACCATTGAGCCATTTGAGTTTGAACGAGAATGGGATTCAATAATTAATGATTTCGAGCTTCAATCCAATAACTGGTTGAGAGACATGTTTGCACTAAGGTTTAATTGGATACCAGCATATTACAGGGAAGAGCCAATGTCCGGTTTAATGCGCACAACATCTTGGTCTGAGAGCGAGAATCACTTTTTTGGTCAGTTGACTAGTACCACGCTGACTCTTGTTGAATTTGTCAGCCATTTCGAGACTGCAATGGATGTTCAGAGATATACTCATCGAACAAACCAACACAAAACTCGATATACCACACCTGATCTGTTTACAGACTATGTTCTTGAAAAGCAGGCGCGTGAAATCTACACTAGGGCAATCTTTTATGATATTCAAGATGAGATTTGTGCATCAATCACTGATTGTATGTCGATGAGTGTGATGGCGATAGGTGGTTCGCACAAATTCTGCATTAAGGAGATAGGACCAGATGCTACTTCTCAAGGGTTATTTGAGGTATTATTCTAGTTAAATTCAATTCACTTAACACATAAATGCTTATTTACATATTCAAACACAGTTGACATATAGTACTATTCATTTTATAATATTTAAATCTTTTCTCAATTGTAGGTTCTTTTCACTCGTTCTGATGTTACGTTGTCGTGTAGTTGCAAGAGGTTTGAGAGGTATGGGTTGCTGTGTCGACATAGTTTTTATGTACTCAGGATTTGTGATGTTAAAGAATTTCCAGATAAGTATGTGTTGAAACGTTGGACAAGAGATGCAGTTACACCTGTCAAACGAGCTGTTTTTGATGCAAGAAACAAGTTGAGTGATGGAAGTGTTCGAGATGAAATTGTCAAGCAAATTATTGGTTCTGTTGAATATTGCGTGGACAAACTGGCTTCAAGCATTAAAGAGCTAGCAATCTACCGAGACCGTCTTCAAGATCTAAAGTCAAAAATTGATGCTGAGTTGCCAAATCAACGCCCAATGACCGATCATGAAGTCATATCTTCTGCATTCGGTGTTTCAAAACCTTCAAAAGTTCATATTCGCAATCCACTTAAAGGTAGGAGAAAAGGAGATCGATCTAATTCTAGGATAATTCCTCCTAAAGAGCGCGCAATGACTGATGGTGCAAAGAAAGGGAGACAATGTAAAAAATGTGGGGAAGAAAACGCAGACCATGATTCTCGGAAATGTACAAAATTTCAACAAAAAAAAAGGAACATGCCTGATACTTAGTTTAGTTACACAATACTATTTTGTGCATCAAAACTGATACTTAGTTTACAATACTATATGTGCATCAAAACTATCATTCATTTGTAATAATACACTTGTCATTGTTTGAAATTACGGATTTTTTTTTTTTGAATCATGTATCAAAAACTATGTTACTATCTTTGCAATTATAGTATCCGTTTTGAATCGGTTTTAGCCTGCAATTTGTTTTAATAGCTTATTATGGATTTTGGTTTAACTCCTAGTTTAATACTGCTTATTCTATTTAGTTCTGATTTTAAGTTTTAATCATTTAGATCTTTTAGGAGTTAAATTTGCATGTCTAGAGTAGTTTTTGGTTTTCTTAGCTCGTTTTACGGCTCGTTTTTAGTTTTAATCGTGTTTTTGGTAAATTGTGCTAAGCTTATTTAGGTTTAGGACTCTTTTTTTTTTAGAGTAGCTTTTAGGATTTAGAAGTTTCTTTGTATTTCACACAAGCTTATATAAACATACCCTAGTTCACAATTAATCCTAAGATTAAGCACCACACAAGATCAAACTAGGAACTAAATATCTTTCACAAACACTGGTAGCAAATCAACGATGTGAATTGAATAACACCAAAATTCTATATCAAATCAGTTTCCACAGTAATGACCCAATCATTCATATATGCTAAAGCACAAAGATTTAATGCACAAAATAGTATTAATCGCAAACCTAATACAATTCAACAAAAGTATAGCATTTTTAAATGCAGTTCAACTAAGACACGTTCCTAAACAAAGCACGATAAACTAAGAAATGTTCTTAATACGTTCTTGGATACGCAAAAGCCTGTTCTTCATGAGATTGTCTTTAATGGCACTTGGCAGTTTGCGATAATCCTCCACTTCTTCCAACACAATGCTTCTTTTAGTGTTTATATCTGATGTGAGTATTCTTGAAAGATACTTCTTCCTCAATTCATAAATCTGATTCTGCTGTTCTGGCCCCTCATTCTTTAATCCACAATTCCAATTCTTTGATCCGAGATATGTCTCCATATGGCGCATCATAAAGACCCCGCAATCTATACAATTTTCTTCGGTTCTCCAACTCATTTCTAATCTTGTACAAAGTGCCTTCTTCATCAAGTTCATTTTTGGATGAGATATATAACCCAAGTACTTTATGAAAATGTTTGTCTGCAAAATAACATAATTTAACTTCAATAAATATTTTAATGCGCAAAAGTGATAAAAATGTAGCGTCTAAATAAGTTGTTCTAATTCATACCAATTTCTTGAAGCTTTTTCCATATCTTTCAATCAAGTTAACTTCACTTCCATTCTTACTGTTGTCTATTATATCAATCTTTGCAGATTTCAAATCGAAGACAACGAGATAGTAGTGAGATTTTTGCAAGAGAATAGGGAAGAATACCTGTTTAATTATAAGTTTGGTTACAACAGAAACATATATGATATAAAAACATATATAAAAATTTTATATATTTTTGTACCAGATCAACGTTAGATATCTTATCCACATTTGCACTCTTGAGAACAACATCCATGTTTTCAATAAAATCTACTAGGGAAGGCAACGCGATTTTTTGTTCCATCATTTTCTCGGTCTGAAAAATACCAAAGTGAATCAATAAAGCAATAAATGTCTTACAGCTGTGTAGTTCAATTAAGTCCATTTTTAGTACACAAAACAGTGTTATATAAAACCATTTTTAATGCACAAATCAGAACTAATATCAAACTAATATCAAACATTAATTTAATGAAGCTACCACCATATTCAGAACTAATATCAAGCTAATACTACCTTAAATTCGATGTTTGGCATATCAATACATCCGAAATCATTATCCGCAAGAGTTTGCTAGGATGTTTATCAGTTTTGTGCATTAAAAATGGTTTGATATAAGATTGTTTTGTGCATTAAAAATGGTTTGATATAAGACTGTTTTGTGCATTAAAAATGGTTTGATATAAGACTGTTTTGTGCATTAAAAATGTAGCTTATATTCTGCTTATTAGGAATGTCATATCTCTAATATCACAAACAGTAGCTTCTGATATGCACATCAGTACATTACACATGCGCATCCCCATATCAGATACACCTTCAACTTTTCTCAATCAAAATGTAGCAATCCACTAGATCATAGCCCTAACTTATCAATAAGTAATACAGTAAACTACACTAACACAACGACAATACAAACTAAAAGTTCAATAACCTAACGCCTCTAACGTACGCACATTTACATCTATAATAATCTAACGCACATTCAAAAACACAAACACGAACACAATATTATTCACATTAGCAGCGATTCAATAACCTAACACATCTGTCATATAACATAATGCATATTCACATCATAAAACAGGATCAACATCCATGAATAATTTGTGTCTTAAAGCTTTGTAGTTCAATTTAGTCCATTTTTAATGCACAAAACAGTGTTATATAAAACCATTTTTAATGCACAATCCAGTGTAATATAAAACCATGAAGTTGTATATAATATGAATAATTTAATATTGAACTTACCATCATTCCTGCATGACAGAAAAGCCTACGTGGCGAACTTTTGCTTCTCAATCTTTCATTATAGTTGCAAACTTGTGACCATACGTTTATGACTCCAATATGAAGTTCAAACCCTGGATACAAGCTTTCAATTATGCCTCTGATAAGTCCAAATCCTTTTTCTGTCACAAATATAAAGTCGTTGTATCATGGAAATAAAAGAATATTAGTTTTTCTTGTGAACATATAATTTATGCTTAAAATATGTCATACTCGACGTACTTAATAAAATATAAAAATACTCACCAATGTTCTTTTGTCGCAGAAAAGATGCAATCAAACAATAGTTCTTCATATGGTGAATACTTGACTCCCAATTTCACAAACCGTTCTCTAAAAGGAGATTTCATATTTTCAGTCAGTTTTACTACTCGTTTAGGTTTCTTTGTCATATTTTCCTTGTCAGCATCCTTTTTTTTTCCATAGCAGGAGTGATTAATGACTCGACATTTGGCATGGCAAAAGATATTGGCAAAACAGCAACTGGACTTGTTGTGTTGGTCGTTTTTTTGCTCATGTGCTTTTTCTGCATCAACATTCACATCTCTAGGAGTAGGCGTGAGACCCAGATCAAAACTTGGCCCATCAAAAGTCCATGCATTATTTTTAAGTATTGTCGTTGGTTCTTTAGCCAAGCTCAAATCAGTGGAACTTGATGCCTTCTCCCTTGGTAGCTTGAGCTTCTCACTAATTCTTCTAAATGTCAAAACTTGAGGACTATCAAATTGAACTAGTGAAGGTTCTTTAACCGGCTCCAATTGTGCATCAAAAGAAGAGAGCGTGATGGGGGTTAATGCTGAGATTTTTGAATGTTTATCCCAATCTGTGCATTCATTGTTGTTCTTCAATTCGTTGTTGTCCCTTTCGGTTCTTTTTTCCCCTTCTGTTCCTTTCTCCCCTTCCATTTCTTTGTCCCCTTCCGTACCCCTATCAACTGCAACTTCTTCATTCATTTCACTTCCTTTTTTAACAAACTTTTGTTTCCAAAGCAATATCATATTCTCAATTTCTTTATTGCCAGGATGTTGTTGAATTCCTTTTTCAAACTCACATTCAATTCCGTTCACATAATCATCAAACATCATCATTTTGTTTCTTAACCGAGAGATAATCGCCTGTTCAAAAGGCACAAAAAAGCAAAAAAATTAAGGATACTAGCAAACTCAAAAATTCTCAATAAGCCAAAAAAGTACTGATGTGCAGGGCATAAATAAGCAAACTGAGGCAGTTTTGCAGCTTAGAAAAAGCTGCATTAAAGCTAAAAGAAAGAAATCCAAAAAAAATGTGAACTCATTAAGCAGCCAAGGAACTTAAGTACCAATTTTCAGACATAAAGAGCTTATACTGAGCTTATTAAAAATCACAATCATAAGCTTGAAATCCATAAAACTAACTGAAGCAGGGTAACACAGAGATCAAATTTTGCAGGTTCAAAATGATCTAACCAATAAGCTTCAATCTAGAATAAGCTGAAAACAGTCCTTAATGGTAGCTGTCATGGTATCTTAGGCTAGAATAGACCAAACCAAGCTAGATTTCTGAAAACAGATTAGTTACCAACTATATTACAACCTAAAAAAGCACTAGTCAATCCCTTATAAGCATAATATAAGCTACATTTTTAATGCACAAAACAGTCTTATATCAAACCATTTTTAATGCACAAAACAGTCTTATATCAAACCAATTTTAATGCACAAAACAGTCTTATATCAAACCATTTTTAATGCACAAAACAGTCTTCTATCAAACCATTTTTAATGCACAAAACAGTCTTATATCAAACCATTTTTAATGCACAAAACTGATAAACATCCTAGCAAACTCTTATAACCAAGCAAACTGATACAAATCTTAAACTATCAATTAAGTACAATAAGTGAAGTGCAAAATCAGTTTGTGAATATATATTGTTACCTGAACATCATCCTGAACATCATCCTGACCATCATCCTGACCATTATCCTGACCATCATCCTGAACATCATCCTGAACATCATCCTGCTCATTGTTGTCAATCCCAAGAGTCTCAGCAGGCTTATCAACTTTTCCAGCAATATCTTCCCGAATCTTTTTCCTCGTCATCCTATCTTCCCGAATCTTTTTCCTCATCATCCTATCTTTTACAGGTGTGGTGTTAACATTAGAATCCTTAAGTTTTTTGTGTGCAACAATCATCTCTTTCTGAAACAATATCAATTGCCTAGTTGTCCATTTGGTGATTATTGCTGAGGTTAATTTCTTAACAACAATTGGTTTAAGTCTCTGAGCATACAATACCTACAAACCAATATTTAGAGAAAATAAGATACATAAAATAAGATACTTACCGTTGAATATTGAATCATACAATAATATACTTACTGTTAAAAAAGTTGAAGGTCCATTGTAAAAACCACCCTTCCACGCTTTCCTAGTTTCTTTCAAACACCTTAGAAGATATTCACACCAATCCAAATTCTTAATATCAGTGTCATCTTTTAAGCAAGTGAGGAATTTCTGATTCACCGTTCCAGTTTTTGTTGACTGCATCATCTCAGTAACAAACAAAACCAAAAAATTAAGCTTGAATATTCTTCCTGCATCGTCCTTCCTTTCAAGAATTTGTTTCGCAACGCTGCTTGGTTTAATGGCGTCATTGCTACCATGAAATTGCTTCCTCCATTCGTCTATAACTACATCGGTCTTTTTTGCTTGGTTTAGCTCCTTTATTTCTTCACCCCCGATTGGCAATCCAAAGATATCATGAACTGTTTGTCTTGTAATTTTGATGGTTACATCCCCAGCATGTAATACAGATGTAACTGGATTGTAGTTCAACAAAAGCCATCGAGCTAATGCGGTTGGAAATCTGCTTATTTTATAACCAATGATCGACTTAAAACCCATATCTCTCAAACTACCTATCTGTGCATCAGTCAACAACTTCATAACATTTGCTAACGATTTCGGTGGATTTCTTGTTCGTATTTTCAAATCCGCATCTATATACTTTTTTGGTTCATCAATCATCTCATCAATCCATTCTTCATCATCACTAGTTTCTTTTTCACTACTTTCTTTTTCTAAACTCTCATCTTCACTGTCCACACTTTCTTCTTCAGTTTCAATTTCTTCTCGAGCGTAATCGTCTGTAAAGTTTCAAAAACCGTTTAAGACATTAATTTAATTCACAAAACAATCAAAACAACTTCCAATCCTTATTTAATGAACAACGGAATGTATGGCATATAACTAATCACATTCGGATAGTAACTGAGCATTCAAAATCACTTAATCACTTATTCAGCTCATTAGTAAAATAAATCAACCAAAACCGAGCATTCAAAGCTACAAAAGAAATAAGCCAATAAGCTAACTAGCACTAAACTGTATAAGCTATAGAACCTAAAATTACACTTAACTGAACAAGATTAAACTGAGAAAGATAAGCTCAATAAGCTAAAAGCACAGATTTTAGAATAAACATATGCCTACTGATGTGCAGGCCAAAAAATGGCTGCTGAGGCACTTTTGAACTAGAAGAAAGGCTGATAAGCTATAAGCTAATGAATTGAAATCTCAAAAGAAGCTAAGAACAGTAAGTAAATATCATTTAAAAAAAAAAGAAGCTAATCCTAATAAGCTCATGGAGGGCTTAAAAACTTAGCTTATAAGGAGACTGTTTGGATAAGTGCAGGCTGCACAAGGCATGAAAGTTCAGAACAACTACTTTTAAGTTTGTATTTAAGCACTAAATTGATACTCAATTATCACAAAAGCTTAAAATCTATAAAATTCATATAACTAAAAGCTAAAAAACAGAAGGTCCAACTAAATGGAACAGACTTGCGCAAATTTAGACACTTCTCAAAAACATGAATCATTCATCATCACAAACACCAATTATAAATCGCTTATAACAATCAAATCAACTAACAAACATCTAAAAAACATCTCAAACATCTAAAAATCAATAATCTCAAAACGAGGTACACAAAAGTAAACGCTTATTAAATGCCTGAATCATTAATGACTACATACACTTGTTATAATTCATAGTTAACTGGATCATACAAATACGATATTCAACAGATCATACAAATACGATATTAAATGCCTGAATCATTCATAACTACATACACTTGTGATTTTAGTGCACAAAATAATCAAAAACCTTTCTAAACCTTATTTTAACGAACAAAACATTCAAATCCACTTCTAAACATTATTTTAGTGCACAAAACATTCAAATCCACTTTTAAACCTTATTTTAACGCACAAAATCCACTTCTAAACCTTATTTTAACGCACAAAACATTCAAATCCACTTCTAAACTTTATTTTAATGCATAAACCAATCAAATCCCCTTCTAAACCTCATTTTAATGCACAAACCAATTAAATCCCCTTCTAAACCTTATTTTAACGCACAAACATTCAAATCCACTTCTAAACATTATTTTAGTGCACAAAACATTCAAATCCACTTCTAAATCTTATTTTAACGCACAAAACATTCAAATCCACTTCTAAACTTTATTTTAATGCATAAACCAATCAAATCCCCTTCTAAACCTTATTTTAATGCACAAACCAATTAAATCCCCTTCTAAACCTTATTTTAACGCACAAACATTCAAATCCACTTCTAAACATTATTTTAGTGCACAAAACATTCAAATCCACTTTTAAACCTTATTTTAACGCACAAAATCCACTTCTAAACCTTATTTTAATGCACAAAACAATCAAATCCCCTTCTAAACCTTATTTTAATGCACAAAAAAATCAAATCCCCTTCTAAACCTTATTTTAATTCACAAAACAATCAAATCTGGCTCTAATCCTTTATCTTAATGAACAAAACAATCAAAGTACTTTCTAAACAATATTTATATAAAAATACAGTTAAATCAATCAATACCTATAGTTTTTGAAGTTTTTGAGGGACGATTGTGGAACATCTTCCTCCATTTATTAGCATTTGATTCTTCATTATCTGAAAGAGATATCGTTATTGATACTCTTCTTCCACTTCTTAATCTCCGTTTGGCTGCTAATTTAAAAAAAAATGAATTAAAATCGGGCTTCTGAAGAATAAAATAAACAAAATCAGATTTAGTTTACTTACCTTTGCTTTTCAACGCCATTTTGAAGATGACCGGAAATTAGAGATGATCGGAAATTATGGGATGATCGGAATTATGGAGAGAGAAAAGTGAGAGAAAGAAGTTGCCTTAAATGAGAAAGAAGGTGCGGTTATATTAACCGTGTTTAGGTTTTTTGTTTAAAAGACAATATTGCCCTTACAGCCTTAATTAATTTGAAGTGTAATCTCACCCATTGATTTTAAATCTAAAGGCCCAAATTCATTCTTATTCTTTTTACAAAAAAACCTCTTTTTATTTTAACTCCCCCCTATATATATATATATATATATATATATATATATATATATATATATATATATATATTTTTCTGTTTTGCGTAAATTTGTTTAATCTTTGGAAGATTACATGTTGAAATCATTGATAAATGTTTTTATGTGTCATAATTTTAAGAAAAGTTGTAATTTTTAATGGAGGTAACTTTTTGTTACTTATTTTTACTACTATTGTTAAAGACTTGTTATGGGTAGAGTTTGATTATTATTAGTGGGTTCTATATTTTTTCGTATTTTTGCATGAAATATATTGCTAATAGCGAAAAAAATAATCATGAACGAGACATAGTGTGGGTTTGATGGAACATCACAACCAAAGAGGACACCTCGATAAGATCACCACTGGGAAACGGGGAGGGTTTGGGGAGCATCTCGCCCCAACAAGGCGCCTCGAACCCCATTGGGGATCAGAGCATGTTTGCGGCGAGTTTTGGTAATCGGGTTTGGGGATGGGGATGGTTGCCCCGCCCGATTGCCATTTCTACGCACGTTGCGGAGAGATAAATGATTAATAAAAAGTAAGTATCGTTTTTTTTAGTTTCAATTAATCTATAAATAATTACTTGTTAACATCTTTAACTGAAAACATTTTTTAATTAAATTTTGAAATTCTGGACGTTTTTTTGTAAAGTAAGATGACTGATATGGACTATTTATTTACATTTAATTCAAGGATCGTTGCTGAAAGCAGTAGGTAACTAAAGGTATTATTTATGTAAATCTCCGTTACCCAAACAGTCACATATTTAACATAAGGATTGTCGCTGTAATCGAATGTAACGGAAAGGGAAAAATTTGCAAATTGTTAAGAACTGTTTATGAAACTCAACTAAAATGATGGGACTATCTTTATCATCGGTGAAGTGAATCAATGAATGTGAGATTATTGTGAATGATCAAATAAGAATAAAAATTAAATAGGAAGGGTGAGAAGAAATAACAACTACACATTTCAGATGCATTTACAAAAGTATAAACAATTCTTCTTAAAATTCTCTCTATCATTTAAAATATTTGGCTAAAAATTCTCTCTATCTTTTTTGTTAAAAACTTTTTAAATTTGCCACTAAAAACAAATAAACATAAAACCAAAAAGATGTTCATTATGTGAACGTGACAGTAGACTGATATATGCTACATAACGGATAATTCACGTCGACACATTCAATGGTGTATACAAATAGTCAGTCCAAAAAAACAACATATATGATAGCCTACGTGTTTTCTATATACTAGATCTTAATTGTAAATCATACATAAACGAGATATATCTCATTATTTGCACCAACACCAATTATTCGAAAGCACAAAATTTTAATTAAAAAGTACAAAGAATCCTAGTGCAACACTTGGTGTCTTAGGTATTACGATCAACACTGGTGTCCTAGTGCAACACTTGGAGATATACTCTAAGCTGTGTCTTTTGTTAAAGTGAAAAAAAATACAAGGTTAGTTATGTCATTTCATAGAAGCATATGATCTAGTATAAATTTGTGGTCGTATTGCATTCGAAATTAAGGAGAAAAAAACGCATGCAAAACCAGTAACTTACAGTTCAATCTCGATCATGG
Organism: Artemisia tridentata subsp. tridentata; assembly: GCA_021014915.2. NCBI lineage: Eukaryota > Viridiplantae > Streptophyta > Magnoliopsida > Asterales > Asteraceae > Artemisia > Artemisia tridentata. The sequence continues at coordinate 96,546,105 of CP139505.1, read as the reverse complement.
TTTCAGAAGAAGTTGTTAGTACAACACTTTGTGTCTTAGAGCAATAGGTGTCATGGGCAAGCAAAACTTCTTATTCGTGTCCCACGGGGTGCTACGTCACTATGATATACCTCCCTTTACAACCTCCCTTCCCATAACATACCACAACTTACTCATTTGGGTCCCACCACTATCTATTTTTATTTATTTTTTATTCTAATATCCAAATAAACTAAATTCATTTTATAAAAATAAAAATACAATACATCAAATTTAAGCACATACGAAACATAAACAAACAAAACAAAAAAAAAAAAAAAAAAACGATACAGGACTTAAAATAACGATACAACAAATATTAATAATACGAAACTTAAACATTTTACTCGGCATCTTGATATTTCTTCATTATTTGTTCTTGCCTATTGCGAATGATAGCGGCTTTGGCCGGTGTGGTCACGTCGGGATCTATCATCAGAAACTTCATCTCCTTCATCTCTAACGCCTTTACTTCCTTCTCCCTCCTCGCCTCGTACGCGGCCATTTGAACGTCCGCTTTTTGCGAATATTTTTCGGATTAATGTCCCAAAAAAGTACTCGTTTGACTCCCACCGGAGCTCGCCGCGCTCGACGTTGAAGTCGACTTTTGTTTCTTTGAAGCTCGCGCTTTGTAGGCGCCTTCGGGACGAGTACTTTCTGATGATAGATCCCGACGTGACCACATTTGGGGTACTTTCTCAAAATATCACACACGTGAACATATACGAACTTTTTCCCGCAAAAGCGCTGTTCGAAATTTTCCTTCGCATTCTCGAGGTGATTGTTGTCATTTTCACCGCTTCTACGTTGCAAATGTTTGTAGACAGCGTTGAATTTTTGGCAATCACCGTTAACCCGTGTCCATTTTTCGGTGAGCATATTTTTGGAACGAGGCTCACGGCCAGATTGATCGTTGAACATATCCAAAATCTGGTTCCAAAAGAATTCATCAGAACGGTCATTTCCGATATCTTTGTCTTAAAAAATTTCTATCCAAATTTTCGCAAGTAGCTTCTCTTCTTCCTTGGACCAGTTTCTCTTCCCACCCACCACCTCCTCAAGGTTATCATCATCGTCCGCGTCCAAATTCACGATTTTATTTTTTATTTTTTGGCCATTGTTTTTTTTCCTCGTGATTTGGACGGTTCACGGGGTTGAGGCACTTTGAATTGAGAATCTGGTTGCGGTATAGGAAATGATGAAAGTTGCGATGGGTTATAAAACTGTGGTTGAGATTGAGAAAATCGTTGTGGGTAAGTTGCGAATCCTTGAAACGCAAATTGTTGGTTTTGGTAAATTGCCTCAGGAGGCAATTGCGTCCCATATGGAGGAATTTGTGACGACGAGGAGTTAGAATTTTGTGATGAGGGGGTAGACGGGTTTGACGACCCCCCGTATTGTTGTGGGTTTGAGGCGAGGATGTTCGTGAAATAACCGCCTTCGATTGGATTTTGCGACATTTTTTTTTGATGTAAAGATATTGAGAGTATTGATAGTTTTTTGTTAAGAGTTGTGTGAGAAAAGTAGTGTATATGATATGGTATTTATATTGTGTAAAAAAAGTGTGTTAAGTTTTTTTTTTATTAAAAAAAAAAAGAAAAAAAACGGAACGGTAATATATAAACGGTAATATTACCGTTTGAATTAAATGTAGGACCATTTCAACGATTAATTGTCAGAAGAAAGCCCCGCCGTGCAGACGAGGAGGTGCCTCACGGCGAGGCACGGCGAAGCAAGGCGGTGTCACAGCGATGGACGGCGAGGGGTCCAGGTCAGCATGGCGAGGGACGGCGAGATGGACACCTACTGCTCTTAGGTACTACGATCTTCATATGCAATAAGCATCGATAAGTTTAAAGCATATCGTTAATTTGTGTAAGTTTGTTTCGTTCGTTATACTAACTAATGTCTAAATATTGTTTGTTCAATGACAGGAAACATCACTGCGATCACATTGTTTTTGTCAACTATGTAAGATTTTATCAACTACTCCAGTAAACATATTGATCTGTTTCGGAATATATGAAAATTCTAACTTCAGTTGAATATTTCGGTTTTTCAGACCAACATTTTACACTATATGGAAAAAAGGAAGTGTAGAACAGTATCATTCGGTACCATATTTAGCTGCTTTTTTCAGCTGTGGATTATGGGTGCTATATGGGATGCCATTTGTGCACCCGAATAGCATGCTCGTGATCACCACCAATGGAGCTGGGGTCGTGATTGAGGCCGTCTACTTGGTCATTTACCTCTGGTACTGTGACCCAAAAAAGAGAATAAGGGTAGCATTGGCTGTGCTAATTGAGGTTATAGCCTTTTGCGGGCTCGTCGTTTTGGTGCTAACTTTTTTGCACACTACACATCAACGATCAGCTATTGTTGGGACTATAGCTGTAGCCGCTAATATCCTTATGTATGCTTCACCATTATCTGTCATGGTACGTCACGCAATCTGTAAACTGTCAATATATTATTTTGTATTATGTAATATTAGAATTTATTGTCAGTTTGTGTTACATTGTTATGGGCTAATTGGCTTTGTGGTGCATATATATACTGCAGAGACTAGTGATCACAACTAAAAGTGTTGAGTATATGCCCTTTCTGCTCTCATTCTTCTCCTTCAATAGCGGCCTATGTTGGTGCTTGTACGCCTTTTTTCCATTTGACCCCTTCATTGCGGTAAGTAACTTCTTTTCACGCGTACATTTTTGTTCTGGTAGTGTTTATGTATGTTTAATTACTGGGGTTAAAATTTCATCAGGATCTTAATTTATTTCTGTGGGTATAACTTTAATATGAAAAGTGTAAATTATATATCTATAACAACTAGAGATAGTACCAAGTACATCACAACACAAACATAACATAAGTATCATATTACGACACAAACATAGTCAACACAATATAAGCAATAAACCACGCAAACATAAATGCAATGTAAATATAAATATAAAGCGATAAATGCTAAAATAAAATGTAAAGAGATGAGTAAAGAAAATGCAAACTGGACACGATGATTTATAGTGGTTCGGTCACGAAGCTCCTGATGCGAGGATTGCGTCCACGCAAAAGGTTTTACTTCTCAAAGGATCTTGAGAAGCTTGCAATCCTCCAGGTAGTGTACCTGATCGTTTTAGTGTATTATAGGTATGTCCGGGGGATTGATCGTTCTCTAGGGGAATAGTGTCGTTAGGTCAAGATGTATGACGAGATAGGTCTAGAGGTGAGGGATGATTCTTTTTGTATTTTTATATTTTTTAGAAAGCAAATAAAATCTCGATTTTGAAGGAGTGGGCGGAATTAGTTGTTAATCAAATAACCCAAAATCTAATTATAAAACTAAAATTAAACTAAAAACAAGAAAAAGTAAACTGGTGAACTTCTTATGATAGGAAAATCGTATTTACTTAGATTTAATTACTCCCTAGTATTTCCTATTGATTCGTTGAATTGTCACGTCCTTGTTTTAATTGAAGCGTCGTATTCCTTATTATTGGTCGTGGGGAGGTGCCGAAGTCCCCAACTCTATGAATATTAGTCTCCCCTAAATCCCTTAACATCCAATAAGTTTTCTAGGATCTACAAGCCGCAATTCACGCAATAATTACAACGAACAAAACCAATAGTGCACTATACGGTTGCGTTTTTAAGAAGTTCAAGCTAGTTACACATAAGAGGTCAGCCAGTTTTCTTAACCTAACACGATAACAATCAACTAAACAAGAGACAGCAAATCAATATTCAATAACTAGGTTTCATTAGATCTAAGCAAACACAAGCAAACTTAAGCTAGCATGATAGATAGAAGAAAAGATAAACAATTAATCAAATAACACATAGACATATTGAATGATTAAAAGAATAACTTATCTTCAATAAAGCATAAGGTTTAAGGGTTGAAAAACCCTTACAAAGCTGCTGACATTCGACTTTATTCTCCAAAGATGTCACACTTTACAATAAAAACTTGCGAAAATATATATAGGAATACAGTTCTGACGGCGTCAGGTTATAGCCTCTGACGCCGTCAACTCGCCGTGGTTTAAGGTTTCGTCTGTGTAATCGCCGCTCTGATAGCATCAGAAAGGGATCTGAGGCCGTCACTTGTAAAATCCTTCTGAGCCGTCTCTTGTTAACTTAAAGCGTGACGTCCATCTTCTTTTAACACCTGACGGCGTTAGGTTATAAAGTCTTCAAAACTCTCTGAGGCGTCACTTGTTAGCTTAACACTAGAAAATCCATCTTAAATTGCAAGGGACGGCGTCACGTTGTAGCATGTGACGCCATCAGACACTGTTGTCTGACAGGTTTTTCGCGACTTCTTCGTTTTCTTCACTTTTTCGACCAAATATGCTCCAAAAGTGCCGATTTTCAGAATTCTCGTCCCAAGTACCTAAAATACAAAAAGAAATGATTTGAGCCAATATTTGATCATATTTACTCGATTTTAGGTTTAAATGACCCCTTAAAAAGGTTGCAAATAAATCTTTATCAAATATCCCTACACTTGGGATTTGCTTGTCCCCAAGCAAATAGGCTTTTATTCTAATCAATCTACAAGTTAGGGTTCATTTAACATTAATATAAAAGTAATTACAACATACAATCGTTCCACGTTAGTCAAAATAAGCACGAAAATTATATACTAAAAGTGTTTGGATTCTCACATCTCTCGGGTGTATAAAGTTATATAACATGAATGGAAACGGGAAAATAAAACACTCTCTACCTGTCATAGCACATAGATTACCATAGGCTTGCGAACGGATCAAACCTCCACCACTTTGGCGTAAGCACCTAGGATAAACTATCAAAGAGGGCTTTTAAAGGGTTGTAACGTTAGGTGTAAGGGTATGGAAAAACACGGTTTTGTTGGATAAAGGGAATTTTACTGGTGGCAAGTCAATTATCTTGGTCAATTACATGTACAATGAGGCGTTGCTAAGCCAAGACCAGACTCGACTCGCTAACTACTAACTCTTTTTGTATTTTTCTTGACTTAAACATAAATAAAAGAAACGGGATGGTAGTCCTTTTTTTTTTTTTTTTTTTTTTTTTTTTTCATACACTTTTGCCCTACCATCTAAAATAATACATCATTACAAAGGGATCTTGCAACCTCCCTATACTTGAACTTTTACATACTTTACACATAACTAACTAACGACCCGAATTAAGAAAATCAAAACACTTGGAGTACTTTAAACATTAACGCACATATGGGGGTAATAAAATTTGACTTTCTTCCCCATTACTCCATAACAACTAGTACTTTACCCATGAGTCCCAATCATCCCAAAACTGTATTTACAAGATATGACTCGACTTAGCAACCATGTAACCGATTAGACAATTGACAAAAGGGTTTAACAAATATGTTGTAACAATAATGCACTAAACATGAGTGCATATAAGGTAGGCTAAGGCGATTTGGGTGTACATTTGGGGGTGGATTGTAAACAATGTTCTTCATTAATATTTCGGAATCTACCGAAATATCACGAGAACCGCGAAAAAGATAGGCTCTGAGGGGTGTACTAGGGGTATCGTGTACTAAAGATGAGTACATCGCAAGGGTGTGGGAAAATTACTTGACTTAATTGGTCAAGTATGTTGGCTACATCGGTCAAGTAATTATAAAACAAGTTTAAAACAAGGGTTATCCTAGTGTCTCTTATCATTTAGTAAATCCTAACTACACGAATGTAGTCTCACTAGCGGTCTCGGGATGCATCACAAACGCAAGTTCTAGAATCTATATACTACCGGTACACTCATAAGCATTAAATGTGAATGCTTTTTCCTATCAATCTAAAGGCGAACCTCACATTTTTGGGGTGAAATTTTTTGAGTGGAAGGGTTTTTGTGCTAGCTATATAATTTCTATCCATGAGACACTTATTAAAACAAAAGTTTCACTCTTATATGTTGTAAAAAATTTTAAATTTGGTGCTAAAATTGCCATAACAAGTATTTCTCTTAGTTTTACTACACATTTACTCTAAGACAAAACAAATATCAAGCGAAGTTATAGTTTCAAAGGTATCCCATTTTACCTTCCCTACACTTAAATTGAACATTGTCCCCAATGTTCTTGAAAATTATCAAAGTTATGATAACGGGAAAATAAAATAGAGTAAGAAACTAATACTCCCCTGATTTGCTCGGCATGGACGATGTGAAAACATTATTAGATCTTCCTCCAAGAAAACAAACATGATAAGCTTCACTTCCAATGTATACCTTCGACTTCTTGTCCGACATAACCTGTAATTCACTAAGAAAATGAAATACAAAACCTCGCATAAAATCGGCGGTAAACACTATATATATATACTAAAACTAAACTAAAAAACAAAGTAAGATATAATGCTTGCAAAATAAATGTCTATAGATTCCTGAAAATTTAAAATTCTTAAAATTTTTCAAAAATTTAAATTCCAGCAGAAAAAAAATCTGGAAAACTGTGCTGCTACAGTGTCTAACGCCGTCGGGTGTTAAGCTTGACACCGTCAGGTATGACCTGACAGTATTTTTACGTTTTGTTTCTAGAAAATTTCTGGAAAAATCTGAGTATTAAAACCTGGAAGAACTGCAGAACATTCATTGTGACTCGATACAAGCATTTGACTCAAAACCACATAAATATATGCTAATCATTACTTGTTATCTTTCATGTTCGAATTCGTTCTTTTAAACAAATATGATCTTCCCTACACTTATCTTTTTGTAAAATACCTTTATATGCGATTAAGACGAGGTTTAAAAACAAAATAAAGCATTTTCACAAATTATTCGAAACATGAAAATTAAACAATTATGATTAAGCATATATGACACAAACAAACAAATAAAATAAAAACATCAAACAATTAAAAACATGGGTTGCCTCCCAAGAAGCCCTTGTTTTTGTTCGAGCCACGAGCCTGACTCTACCCTTATTTAACGGAAATAAGGGAGGTTTTCCCTACACTTAGGATTAAGTGCGGGTGATAGTAGCGATACACACCCTTAGGGTGGAAATATGCCACGTGAGGTGAAGGGGGTGTGTGAATGGCTTCTGTGGGAAACTAGAAGGGAGGTTGAATATTTTGCCGGTTTTTAAGTTCTTTTTAAAACCTTGTTTTAAAAGTTGGCTATTGGAAGCTTTGATTCGAACTCTATGCGTAATCAATCAACACCAATATGAACTACACACTAAACTAACTAGTACTAACTAATGAAAGTAAAGAGTAGAGTTGGAAAGATCAAACCGAGACAAGAGATTTATAGTGGTTCGGCTACGAAGCTCTTCTTCGCCCTACTCCACTCCCCGAGTACCACACTCGAGAGTTTCAAGCACTATGTCAACAACCTCCCTTCAGGCGGAGAAAACCGTACACGTCGCTTATCCTATTACCGACACTAAGCTAGATGTCGAGTGCTAATCTTAGATAGCACCAATCTACCAAGGTCCACGTGACCAAACACTCAAGCCCAATGGCTTCAAGAGATCACCAAGATCTCAACACGATCACAATGATCAACTTACACTCTACTAACTCTATCCTAATGACCCTTGATCTTCTTGATCAATCACACAAGCCCAATGGCTTCAAGAGATGTTCACTATCTCTTATAAGATCACACTTGATCTTCACTCTCACTCACCAAAGATAAATAAACTTGATGTATACTATGATATAACAAGGTTGTAACAAATGTTACAAAGACCTAACAACTATAACTCTTGTATCTTCTTGAATACCTTGAGTTCTTCTCTTGCAAATGAAGAGAAATGACAACACCTTGTATCAACTTGGATACTTGTATTCTTCCCTTGCTAATGAAGAGGAATGAAGAGGATCACTTGGTTGGATGATTGGATCACTCTTAAAACAAAATAAAACTAATCTAAATGATCAAAAAGAAAGAAAGGTGAGAGAGTTTTAAACTCAGAAGTTTCTGTGTGTTTTTGGGTGCCTAAAAACTGTGAAATGGGTTGGTATTTATAGGCAAAGAAAATCTGACCGTTACAGGTGGACGGCTCCACTAAACATGCCACGGCTCCACTAAATTTAGTGGAACCGTGGAGCCGTCCTAGACTAGGACGCTCTAAATTTTGTCTTTTCTGGTGAAAACTTATTTGGGGAAGGTTGGAGCTTATTTTGGGGGGAAAAATAGCTGTTGTGATTTTCAAACTAATTTTTCCATTAAAACATTTCTTAATAATTCAAAAATAATTTGTCATGTGTATTTTTGAAAAAATGTTTTGTCCCATTAAAAATGTGAGTTCTCAAAACCAAAATTTACTTCTTTGATCATTTGTCAAGTTTGTAAATTTGTTTAAGAGTGATTTGCGTAGAAACGGGATCTTCCGATTAAAAACTTGTTTATGTTAATTTTAACATAACGTGATTTCACATTTTGTCATCCTCAAAACGTGAAGTAATCGAAAGATATAAATAACGTTTTTAGAAACATTATTTGCATCAACAATCTCCCCCTTTTTGATGATGACAAAATATAAACTCATTTTAAGTTAAAATTAGTTTTATCAAGTTTTTAATGAGTTTACTCCCATTTCTCCCCCTTTTTGTCGAATCAAAAAGGTCGCTAAGGCTCCCCCTTGACGTATACTCCCCTCATTTGGAGAATTCCAAGGAATCGAGCAAGGATTCGTGCTACAAAACATGGTTAGATGACATATATACAATATCTAACATGTAGCACCTAAGACAAATATCCAACCACAAAATGAATGACTAAGTAGCTAAGCATCCACATAAAATGAAAGCATTCATTCATAAAAGCAAATGTCATACATAGGTATGAATACATAAGAAGCATAAAAGAGACAATAGGAAACCTAAATCCCTAATGACTAAAGGCAAGCTTCATTTCCAAGAAGGGTCCTAAAGGTTTATTGGTGAGAAACTAAACAAGAAAATGTTTAGTTGTTTTGGTTAGGAGGTGGTGGAGATGGTGGCATCATTTGGGGTGGTGGTGGTGTTAAGAGATGTTCTATAAAAGAGAACATGAAGTGAATCTCGTCTCTTAAGAAGAAGATGAGATTACGGTTATGGAGACAACATAGGCAATTAGCCCTATGTAAATCAAAGGGATGGGGTTGGATGGGTTGTGCTATGATAGGAGAAGGTGGTGGTGGTGAGTTTGTTGAGGATGGAGTTGGCATGGCATAGTCCAATGGAGTTATGGGGGATATTGTGTACTCCATGGATGATGTTGTGTTGAAGGATGATGAAGATGTTGTGTAGGAAGAGGATGTTTTAGAGGGGGCATTAGGTGGTGATGGTGAGTAAGGAGTGGCTTGGGAAGGTGGTGTCATAGCTTCATCATCTTTTGTGAGATCCACAAAGAGTGGTTTTGAGGGTGGTTTCACGGTTATCCTAGGTTTCTTGGAGATGTGAGAGGTGGATCCTTGTGTGGAAGACATGGTGTTTGTGTGATGGGAGGTTGAAGGTGAAGTGCAAGATAAGCTTGCAAGGGTGAGGCCTTAAATAGGCAAGTTGGGTGAAATTTGAATTAAAGTTGATGGGAGTGTCCTATGGTGTAGCAAGGGAATCTTAGGGTGTGTGTGAGGTTGCAAAATTTGCAGGTTTGAGGTTAGTGTTGCAGGGATTCTAGGAGGAACAGTAAAAATCCATCAAACAGGGACATGGTTCCTCTAAATGACCCACGGTACGGTTAAATTTAACGGTACCGTCCCTATTTAGTGGTACCGTGACACTATTGTCACGAAAATTTCTGTTGAGGCTAGTTCTGGGCAGCTAGGGGATGTTTTCTAGGGGAACTAGTTCCTGGAAATGATAGTGCCTCAACTCACTAAGTATTTGTTTTCCTAATATGTCCCCTACAATGCTACATCTAGCACATAAAGATTATCAAGCAATTTTCCAAGATAATCATAAGCATGCAAGCATAAAGGACAAGATAAACTAACATCCAAATATCACATAGATCATTCATGCATGGTGATAGATTTAGTACTAAGCATGCAAGATAATTAGAGTATTAATTCCTAATATAGTCTATTAAGAATAAGCCCTAGTAGGAGATATAGATCTCTTCATAACTACTTATGACTTGAGCCTTCTCCCATTCTTGTTATACTCCCGTCTTGAGCATTTATCTGATTCTCATGATTTGGATCATCAAAGGGTGCATAGTGGGTGGAGGATTCGGAAATGAGAATGGTTGACACGTATGACTCGGTTATGGGTTTCATGACTGGTGTGAAAAGTGAGTATTGAGGACCATGAAGGTAAGGGTGTAGGTTCATGAAGTGGTGATAGAGGCGGGTTAGGAACATCCCATAGGGTATCAATTTATTCTTGCTACCCTTGAGATGTACAATTCGCTTAGCGAAGAAGTAAGCTAGATTGTATGGTTGTTGGGTAAGGAGACACTAGATCATATGAGCACAACACACCGGGAGTTGCTCACGATTTCCTGTTAGACTTAGAACATTTTCTCGCAGGATGACTGCCCAAGAAAGTAGTTCATGACGCACCCTTTCCAAACGAATTTTCGTTGGATTAGGATAAGAGGAGTACTTATGAGTACGGATGATTTTGGTTAGTTCGGTGGGAGAGGGTATGTAGGAACAATATGGACTATCCTCTTCACGATAGTTGAAGAGGGACTCAAGACACCAATCCTCAGTATAGGCACATTGCCCATGATTGGAGATTTGAAGATTTGAGCAAATTGCTCAAGGGTTAGGACAAATTTGAAATTTCTGACCCAAAACCAAAGAGACAAGGATTGATCCTCGTTACGTACGAGTTCAACTTGTCGGAAGAATTCCAACATAAAGCGAGGACAAATGTGCTCGTTTATGTGGAGTAAGCAATCGAATCCTATTGCTCTAAAAGAAGTGTTGATGTCCCGATGGTAAACAAGGGATGGATCAACGACACGGCCTTCATGAAACCGACGGGTTTCAAGATTGACATAGGCACGAATGTGGTTACCGGGAGTTGTGGGTTCTTATGATATTTGGGGTGTGTAGGTGTCGGTTAGGAGATGATCAAAATCATATTCATGAGACATTTTTGTTTCCTATAAAAGTGTTTTTAGGAAAAATTAGTATGAAGAATAGTTGCATTATATGCACATGCCTAGTGTGTGCCTATATGCAAACTATGTGGAGGTGCGGCAATCTCGACTCAAAAGAAAATAATGAGATAACCCAAACACTCCTAATTTTACTTTTGCTCAAGCAAATAAGTCGAAGAATACATATTGATTATGTAGTTCGATCATGATTTGTGAGATCTTGTATGCATGAGAAAGTGTTTTTAGTTTGCATCAACAATGCATGAAAAGAACAATTTCATGGTCCTAGTTTCGTGAGATTTTGAAAATGATGGAATTGGGGTGTTTTGGTAACCTCAATGTTTTGGCACCAAAGATTTTGAAATGTTTTGGTGTTGATGACTTCTAATTGAAAATTTCCTAGAAAAAATTGAAAAACCCCAATTCAATTTTCATCAATGCATAAACCCTAGACCCAAAATTAAGAAAAATTGGAGTAAGATGACTTATAATTTTTGTTGAAAAGGGTGAGAATGATAGAGGATCTTGAAACTCAATGTCTTGAATATGATCTTGAAGGGGTGTAATTAAGTTTTGGGTGTGAGGTTAAGTTATGACAGCAGTTGCTGAGGTTATGAGGGTTTGGAATGAGTGGTGTGGAAAAAGGGAACTGAAATACGGAATGTTCCAAATGCACTGTTCCACGGTACCGTTAAATTTAACGGTTCCGTGCCACATTTAGTGGAGCCGTGTATCTGCAGGGATGGTTTTCTGTCCCATTTTGATGTTTGATGAATAAGTCTCGCTGTTTTAGTGAGACTCTATGACACGAGGAAAGAATTTATACCTAATAAATTCCTTTGACTAGGGAACCTAAACTAGACTTAACGAGACACACGAGATGACTTCAAGAGTAATGAGGTTTATGGAACATGTTCCATCATTCCTAGACCTAGATGAAGGTAGTTGAAGGATTCTCGTTTGAGAGGTTTGGTAAGGATGTCTGCGATATTGTCCTGAGAAGGAACTTTCTCAATAGAAATATTTCCTTTCTGAACATTATCACGAAGGAAGTGGTGGCGAATTTCGATATGTTTAGTACGGGAGTGTTGAACGGGGTTTTTGCTCAAGTCAATAGCACCTTTATTATCACACATAATGGGGACGTCATCTAAATGGATTTCATAGTCTATAAGAGCTTGTTTCATCCATAGTACTTGTTGACATGCCTTTCCGGCGCTTACATACTCGGCTTCGGTTGTGGAGATAGCAAGAGCCATTTGTTTCTTGGAGAACCAAGAAGTTAAGCAACAACCCATGAAGGTACAAACGCCACTCGTACTTTTTCGATCCGCATAATCTCCCGCATGATCAGAGTCGGCATAGACAACAATTTCTACACCGGTCCCTTGGGATAGAATAATCCTAAGTGTATAGTGCCTTTAATGTATCAGAAGATACGCTTAACCGCTTCAAGGTGAGAGGTTTTGGGATCCTCTTGGAAGCGAGCACAAAGGCAGACACTAAACATGATGTCGGGCCTACTTGCCGTGAGGTATAATAAACTTCGTATCATACCTCTATACTTAGTGCTATCTACGGACTCACCTTCTTCATCTTTCGTGAGTTTTATTTCCGTGGACATGGGAGTTTTCATAGGCTTAAACTCTTCTAAACTAAACTTCTTAAGCATCTCTTTACTTTACTTAGCTTGATTAAAGAAGATACCATCTTCCATTTGTTTAATTTGTAAACCAAGGAAGAAGTTTAATTCACCCATCATGCTCATCTCAAACTCGTCATGCATGATCTTAGAGAAATCATCGCACATCTCTAGACAAGTTGATCCGAATATAATGTCGTCGACATATATTTGAACAATGATGAGATGTGAATCTCTTTTCTTTGTGAAGAGTGTGTTATCAACCTTTCCCATGGTATATTCATGTTCAATCAAGAAAGCTTTCAGTCTATCATACCAAGCTTTAGGAGCTTGTTTAAGACCATAGAGTGCTTTGTTGAGCTTGTAAACATGATTTGGATATTCGAAATCAACGAATCCCGGAGGTTGTGCAACATACACCTCCTCGTTGATATAACCATTAAGGAACGCACTCTTCACGTCCATTTTGGTATAGTTTAAAGTCTAAGGCACAAGCATAGGCAAGGAGTATTCTAATTGATTCTAATCTAGCTACGGGTGCATATGTTTCATCATAATCTATTCCCTCTTGTTGGTTATGGCCTTGTGCTACCAACCTTGCCTTATTCCTAACTACGACGCCATTTTCATCGAGTTTATTCCTAAACACCCACTTAGTTCCTATGATAGTTTGATTTTTCGGAAGAGGTACTAAATCCCAAACATGGTTTGCGGTGAATTGATTAAGTTCTTCTTGCATGGCAAGTATCCAACTTTCATCCTTAATCGCTTCACCCACATTCTTAGGTTCTACGATTGATATGAAACAAAAGAAATTACTTTTGTTTTGTGCTTGTGACCTAAGGGTTCTTTGGTTTAGATTACCTATGACATTTTCAATAGGATGGTTTTTGGATTCCTTAATGTTGACAATTTCGTCAACTTCAACTATTTCATCCTCAATGTCATCTTCTAGGGTTTTCTTGCCATTAACCTTAATGGCTTTGTCCTCATCTAAGTCATCATCCACCAAGGGTGATGTCTTAGTTTGTGGAGGACTTTCATCGAATGTCACGTTGAGTGATTCTTCGACTTTCATGGTTTCTCTATTTAGGACAACATAGGCTTTACTATTTTGGGAGTAACCTAGGAAGATACCTTCGTAAGACTTTGGGTCAAACTTGGTGAGGTAATCTTTAGTGTTTAGTACGAAGCACTTGCTTCCAAACACTCTAAGATAATCAAGAGTAGGTTTTCTACCTTTCATGATTTCATATGGGGTTTTTCCTAAGATAGGTCTAATTAGAATCCTATTAAGAATATAAGTTGAGGTGTCCACTGCATTACACCAAAACTTTTACGGAATTGATTGTTCATTCAACATCGTTCTACTCATTTCTTGTAGAGTACGATTTTTCCGCTCGACTACCCCATTTGATTGTGGAGTGCGTGGAGTCGAGAAATTGTGAGTAATACCATTAGCATCACAATATACTCCAAATTGCACTTCATTATAAAATTTCCGACCATGATCCGTCCTAATAGAAACTATTGTACATCCTAGTTGGTTTTGGACTTTCTTACTAAAGATTTCAAATTCCTCAAAAGCCTGTGTCTTATTCTTAAGAAATCTAGTCCAAGTATACCTAGAATAGTCATCAACTATTACTAAGGTGTAGTGATTTCCTCCGTAGCTCCGTACGGCGGATGGACCGAATAAGTCCATGTGAAGGAGTTCTAGGCATCTAGAGGTCGAGATCATATTCTTAGCCTTGTGACTAGAATGTGCTTGTTTTCAAACTTTACAAGCGTCATAAAAGTGTTTGTCAAACTTAATCTTAGGTAGATTTCTAACTAATTCCTTTGATGCCAATGATTGTATCAATCGCATATTGGCATGACCTAATCTTCTATGCCATAGAGTAGAGTTATCATCTATGGTTGCTAAGCATATCCTATCCTGAGGCTTATTTCCTATTTTCATAACAAATAAGCCATTTCTCCTAACTCCTTTGCCTATGGTTTTACCATCCTTAATGATCTCACTACCCTCTTCAGAGAATATAACTCTACACTTATTATCTACCATTTTACTAATACTAAGCAAATTAAATCCTAAGTTATCTACATGCTCAATATTTCTAATAGTGAGGGAGTTTTGAGTGATCGTACCTTTGCCTATAATGTTGCCCTTAAGTTTGCTACCGAAAGTGACATTACCTCCGTTGTATGTCTTGTATGATGAGAATAAACTTCGGTTACCCGTCATATGGTTAGTGCATCCACTATCCTTGACCCATTCGTCAGGCTCCAAGTCAATTCCCAAGCATATCTATTGCAAAAGAGAAACATTCAAACATTTGGTCCCCAATATCTCATGGGTCCAAAGTGGTTAGCATTAAACATCCCATGCATTACTTGCATGTGGTTAGGATGTTGGAACGGAGGGCAAATTTCCCATGGCAAGTAATTTTGTAGTTGACAGTCATTCCAAGTTACGGGATAGTTACTTGGAAAACTTTGTCTTCTAGAGTTACATCTCGGTAGAGGAGTTCTTGACCGAGGTTTGGGAGTGTTTGTTTTTCTAGGTGGAGGAGTCTTAGACCTAGTGGGTTTTACAAATCCAGGTCTGGGGTTTGACATAGGTTTGTAAAATTTTTTGACTTCCTCTATACTAGCAATAGAGACCTTTGTACCATTTACAATTATGTGAGTTGGTTTAGGACCTGATTTGTTTTTGAAATTTGACTCAGTTCTATCTCCAGTGTTAGACGGTACCACGGTTCCGTTAAGTTTAATGGTACCGTTAGTACCTTTAGTGGTGCCGTCTGGGGATTTGACAAAATTCGTGGGTTTGACAGATTTTACTTGATTTGTTTTATCTGTCGAAGCATTTTCTGTTTCCTTTTAAACTTAATGATCCTAATTGCATTTTCCATGAGTTTTTCATTTTCAACTCGAAGATTTATGCATGACTCACAACCTACATCTATTTCTTTATTTCTTTCAAGTCCTTTGACTTTATCCTTTAGTTCTAAAATTTCTACTTCGAGTTCATGCAATTTTGATTTTAGTGATTTGTTTCTACTTAACATTTTTGAAACAATTTTGCATAGATTATTATGTTCGTCATTTAGTATGTTATCATCTATTGATGAGTTTTCATCTATAAAATTAGGGTAGTCGTAACATACCTCATTAGAAGCGTGAGCCATTAGGCATGTTTCGTCCTTGGGCTTCTTTTCTTCATCATCACCGCTGTCACTCCAGGAGCCTCCTATGAGAGCTCGTTGGTTGTTGAGTTTCGGTGGTTTGGGACACTCTCCTATGAGGTGATTAGGATCTCCGCACCTAAAGCATTTTCTATCACTTGTCCCTTTCTTTTCAACATGGTTCTTTTGTGATGTCTTCTTCTCATCACGAGGTTGCCTAACGAACCTACCTCTTCTCCTAAAGAACTTTTTAAAGTCCCTAACCGCTAATGCATATTCCTCATCTTCACTATCGGAACTCGAGCATTCCTCATCACTAGACTCCTTCTTGGCTTTCAATGCTAGAGATCTAACTCTCTCGCTTTTGCCTTTGACTATGTCGGAGTCCTTCTTGATTATCATCTCGTGAACTTTCAAGTTTCCTATAAGTTCATCAAGTGACAAGGTCGCCAAGTCCTTTGACTCTTCTATAGCGGTGACCTTTGCTCTCCATTTAGGATGTAGAGCCCTAAGAAACTTCCTAACATAATTCTTGCTAGAGTAACCTTCATCAAGAGCTTTAAGACTAGTGATAATAGTATTAAATCTAGCAAAAGCATTATCTATTGACTCATCTTCCGAAATGGAAAATTGTTCATATTGTTGAACAAGAAGATCTATCTTGTTCTCTTTGACTTGGTTATTACCTTGATGAGTGACTAGCAACGTTTTCCAAATATCTTTTGCCGTATTACACATAAAAATTCTTTCAAATTCCTTTTTAGGCAAAGCATTATAAATCATCATTTTAGCCTCATTATTTTTGGCTAATTTCCTTTTAAGTTCATCACTTTGTTTATCATAAGAAACTATTTCATCCTTTTTAGTTTCCGGATTCATTTGAATAGGTTGAAAGTCACCCTCAGTAATAACATGCCAAAGATCAATGTCTTTTGATTTTACATATGTTTCGAATCTTGTTTTCCAATATATAAAACAATCGGTTTCGAAAAGTGGTGGTCTTTGCATAGATTGCCCTTCTAGATATTTGTCGGAATCCATTGATCGATTCAAGTTTTAAAATACAATATACTTTAAAATCTTGACTGACGTGGCTTCTGATACCAATTATGGGAAACTAGAAGGGGGGTTGAATAGTTTGCCGGTTTTTAAGTTCTTTTTAAAACCTTGTTTTAAAAGTTGGCTATTGGAAGCTTTGATTCGAACTCTATGCGTAATCAATCAACACCAATATGAACTACACACTAAACTAACTAGTACTAACTAATGAAAGTAAAGAGTAGAGTTGGAAAGATCAAACCGAGACAAGAGATTTATAGTGGTTCGGCTACGAAGCTCTTCTTCGCCCTACTCCACTCCCCGAGTACCACACTCGAGAGTTTCAAGCACTATGTCAACAACCTCCCTTCAGGCGGAGAAAACCGTACACGTCGCTTATCCTATTACCGACACTAAGCTAGATGTCGAGTGCTAATCTTAGCTAGCACCAATCTACCAAGGTCCACGTGACCAAACACTCAAGCCCAATGGCTTTAAGAGATCACCAAGATCTCAACACGATCACAATGATCAACTCACACTTTACTAACTCTATCCTAATGACCCTTGATCTTCTTGATCAATCACACAAGCCCAATGGCTTCAAGAGATGTTCACTATCTCTTATAAGATCACACTTGATCTTCACTCTCACTCACCAAAGATAAATAAACTTGATGTATACTATGATACAACAAGGTTGTAACAAATGTTACAAAGACCTAACAACTATAACTCTTGTATCTTCTTGAATACCTTGAGTTCTTCTCTTGCAAATGAAGAGGAATGACAACACCTTGTATCAACTTGGATACTTGTGTTCTTCTCTTGCTAATTAAGAGGAATGAAGAGGATCACTTGGTTGGATGATTGGATCACTCTTAAAACAAAAGAAAACTAATCTAAATGATCAGAAAGAAAGAAAGGTGAGAGAGTTTTAAACTCAAAAGTTTCTGTGTGTTTTGGGGTGCCTAAAAACTGTGAAATGGGTTGGTATTTATAGGCAAAGAAAATCTGACCGTTACAGGTGGACGGCTCCACTAAACATGCCACGGCTCCACTAAATTTAGTGGAACCGTGGAGCCGTCCTGGACTAGGACGCTCCAAATTTTGTCTTTTCTGGTGAAAACTTATTTGGGGAAGGTTGGAGCTTATTTTGGGGGGAAAAATAGCTGTTGTAATTTTCAAACTAATTTTTCCATTAAAACATTTCTTAATAATTCAAAAATAATTTGTCATGTGTATTTTTGAAAAAATGTTTTGTCCCATTAAAAATGTGAGTTCTCAAAACAAAAATTTACTTCTTTGATCATTTATCAAGTTTGTAAATTTGTTTAGAGTGATTTGCGTAGAAACGGGATCTTCCGATTAAAAACTTGTTTACGTTAATTTTAACGTAACATGATTTCACATTTTGTTATCCTCAAAACGTGAAGTAATCGAAAGATATAAATAACGTTTTTAGAAACATTATTTGCATCAACAGCTTCCTTCATACTAAAATTACCCGGACTACTCGGGTTGATGGGTGGGTCAGTTCCTCTTTTGTCTCCTAGATGTATATCTAAGGATGGAAAATTGTGTAAAGATTGAGGTTCCGGTTCATCAACACTAGGAAATTCCTTAGAACCAAGTGTAAGGTTGTGACTACAAGTATTCAAACCTATATCCTCTAGTTGTGTTTGGTTCAAAGGTTCTACCTCCATCAGGATTCCTAAAGTCTCTTCTACTTCTTCCGGGTAGGTCATGGGCGGTGTGTATGCCTCAAATGATGGTAGGACTTGTGGGGTATTTAGTGGGCTTGTGTTATTTACCTCATCCTTCCTCGTGTCTAGATCACCTATATCCTCATCATGTGTTTTGGTAGAATCTAACCCAAACATGTTCCTAAGCATCTCAAATCCTTCTCTAGCCATCTCAAATTCTAGGTCTTTTTGTTCAATGTGTTCATGTTCAGCTAAATCCTCTTCAATTGTTTCCTTAGGTAGTGATAAAAGCAAACCTAGTGCTTCATCCAACTTATGGTTTATTGCTAGAGAGTTTTCCATAATTTCTTGGTAAACTAGATCGCTTTTCCTAAGGGCCTCACTAAAATGAGTTGATCCTAAACATGGAGGTTGTTCATACGAATCTACCCTTGGCGAAGGCTCACATGATTCATAGGTGTCCCTAAATGAGGTATTTTGAAATCCTGTGCGTTTCAGCCACTCAATCCTACATTGCAATCTTAGAAGTCTAAGTGAAGTATCCATTTGAACCGAATTAGAAACAAAAGCACAAAGAAGAGATCGACTACGAGAAAGCTACAAAAATAAAAAGAAAAATCTCACTTGATAGGAATCTAGTGAGTAGACCTAAACGAGATAGAAATTGAACCTAAACAATAACTATTCCCCGACAGCGGCGCCAAAAACTTGATGCAAGGATTGCGTCCACGCAAAAGGTTTTACTTCTCGAGGGATCTTGAGAAGCTTGCAATCCTCCAGGCAGTGTACCTGATCGTTGTAGTGTAGTATAGGTATGTCCGGGGGATTGATCGTTCTCTAGGGGAATAGTGTCGTTAGGTCAAGATGTATGACGGGATAGGTCTCGAGGTGAGGGATGATTCTTTTTGTATTTTTATATTTTTTAGAAAGCAAATAAAATCTCGGTTTTGAAGGAGTGGCCGGAATTAGTTGTTAATCAACTAACTCAAAATCTAATTATAAAACTAAAATTAAACTAAAAAAAAGAAAAAGTAAATTGGTGAACTTCTTATGATAGGAAAAGCGTGTTTACTAAGATTTAATTACTCCCTAGTATCTCCTATTGATTCATTGAATTGTCACGTCCTTGTTTTAGTTGAAGCGTCGTATTCCTTATTATTGGTTCTTACCACTACTCTCAACCTGATTCACTAGGGTCCTATGGTCAATTCTCCTAGCTTCCTAGATACTACCCAATAAGAAAACGAGAAAACTACTTCCATGCTACCAAAACTAGGGTGTCTCAAAATAAGCAAAGGAAGTATACATATAAAGCAATAAGAAAACGAGAAAACTACATCATAACAATAACAATTTCATAACTAGGCTAACACCAAAGGTGTTTAGCCGATCATATTAAAACATGTAGAAAATTCAATGTTTAGCATCATGAATGAAGACATGGAATAAAATACAAGAATGTTATACGAAATACTAAAACTTATGATTTGTATAGCGTGAATTCTCCCTTGGAAATGACTTGTATGCTGCTGGAAATAGTCCTCCTTGAAACCCTAAGTCGTCATCTGGATGTTGTGTGTTGAGAAGATATGTTAAAATACAGAATTAGGGCTGGTATTTATAGCCTCGACTAAGTTACGGCGTAACCTCTAGGGTTAGTTACGGCGTAACCTTTGGATCTAGGACAATCTTATCCTCAGTGATGACACTATGGCGTAACCTAAAGATAGGTTACGAACGTAGAACTATCGTTAACTAGTTTATGCCGTAACCTTGAAAATGGTTATGTCGTAACTTCTTGGACCACGAAATTCTTCTTAGTATTGGAAATATATATACGGCGTAACTTTTGTGGGAGTTACGCCGTAACCTTGATCAGCGTTGACTTTGGTCTTCTAGTGTTAATCCTTGTTACGGCGTAAGTAGAGTAAGGATTTACGCTGTAAATCTTGTCTGGTCAGCATACTCTTGTATATTTTCATTAATAACCTTCCAAATCCGCGTCTCTTCGTTCCTATGATCATTATTAACCTAAAAATGAATTATTAACGAATAAGAGTATATATTCAAGTAAAATGATACAAATGATGAGCATATTAGGGGGAAATTGACACTAAAATATCAGGATAATTTGATGTTATCAAATATCCCTCACTTGAACTTTACTTGCCCTCAAGTAGACCTTATTTGAATCATTCTTAAAAAGATATCTCCCAAAAGACTTGGAAAATAAGAATTTAAAAACTTCCTATGCTAGAATTTATCAAAGCCGAACACCTCACGAAATGGGCACAAAAAACTCATACTCTCTCTAATCTAAGTGTCAATTTATGGGTGGTCACTCATTGCACGGTTGTAGCATGTATTCTTCTATCATAGGCTTGGCAGTTACACAAATCTCCACCACTGGAGCTAAGGTCAATACAATCCTTAAAGGTAATATTGGGTGAATAAATATAAGGCTAGGCGTGATGTGTCATTACTAACATACTACGGCGAAGGCGACAAAGACCATCGATACATGACCAAATCCATGGCCAAGACACCAATGACTGCTCACTCCCTCACCTAAGTACGGTTCATGACCAAAGGGTAGGATAAGACATGGGATGCATATAAATGGTGAAAAATAAAAAATAAGGAAGCAAATAGTCTTAGCCTATATGTTGTTCCCGTTACATAAGTAGAAATAACTACAAAGTTAATCTAATTGTGTTCCATGACTGATCAACGTATTGATTAATTTAAACAAATAAGTAAAAACGTAAAAGATAAAACACAAGTTTTTTTCAATGTTTAAATTCTTATTAGAAAGTTAATCAAAAGAATCTATACCCAAGTGTTAGCGGAAATAACACTTGGGATTGAAACGACAAGGTATGGTATGTTCTCCTTACTAAACTCAAGCTATGCTTGAGTGGCAACAATAAATGCACCACTGAGCTATCTCAGGGACTAGGTTGCTCTTTGGGGGAGAAAAGTGGTTTCGTGAAAGTCTAAGCTTTTAATGCACAAAACTTATCCACTTTTATCTCTTATGATCCTATTTATACAGAAGTATAAAAGAGCACCCGTGACTAAAAAGACAAACAGAATGACCTAGTTAGTCAGGACAAAATACAACAGTATTTTGTCACTATTACAAGAGTCTATATTGGGAATAGGTTAATACTGCTTTCCGAATGACAGTGATGACACTGCTCTTGTTCTCAAGCCTTTCGGGGAAAGTTTGACTTTGGCCTGATAAGGACTTCTCCTTATCTTTTCAAACTCTTCCCGCCTTGTCCCGCCTTTCTTTCAGACTTCAGATTCTTCAGTCTTCAGTATTCAATTATAATTGTTGTTGAGGAGACTGGGGTTCAGTGAGTTATTGTCATCACTCACTAAACCCATTATCTTCTTCTTCGGCTTAAGTAATACTCAGGGAGTTCCACCTCACTGAATGGTGAATCTTTCTTCTTAGACTCGTCCTAAGCATCCTGAAGATAACTCACTGAGTGACTGTTCACTCAGTGACCTGAGTGCGTTCACGGTTGATTAACACTTGGGCTAATTTGTATTCAAATCCTTGTTGTCAGGCCACTTGGGTACTGAATGGACCCAACAATCTCCTCCTATTTGGATATAAATTATGCCTAAGTGTTTGATCAGTGTAAGTGAGCAAATGGGCTTCTTCTTACAATGAATATATTAGAAAGCTAATAAAGGACACTGATATAACAAAACGTGGGCCATCATTTTATTCATATCATTACAAAGTCCTATAATCTAAACATAATGCTCAGGGATCTATACTCAGGCTTCCAAGATTCCCATGAGCTCCAACTTAGCCTTCTTAGACTCCAACTTCTCCTTGTCGGGTCTTTCATTCATCATCCTATCCATCAGCTTGATAAACTCTTCATTTTCAGGGCTCTTCATGTGAAGTGCCATCAGCTTGTATGCAAGAAGAGTTGTTGTTTCCACCAAGTTTATGTCACTGACTCTTTGAAAGGCCTGTTGGCTAAACTCATCGACGAAGAAGATGCCATACTCAGGAAGCTTGATAACTTTATTGGGAACAAACTTGACCCCTTGAGGAGGAGTTTTGTTGCAATGAAGAGCTGCTATGAATTGTTCAGGTTCCTGTCCCACAGCTTTCCTCTTCTTCCTAGTCTTCTGAGTAGGTTCAGGAATTGCATGTCCATGAGAAGCAAGTGCCTTCTCATGATCTATTCTCAAGCTCTTGGCCACCCTTTCCATTTCCTTATACTTGTTGTTCAGGGTTGCCAAAAGGTTAGGAACGATTCTGTTTTGCTTCTTCCTCAGGATGGGTCCCATCATGTCCCATTCCTTAAGCCCATAATCTGAGAATTTGAAGGGTGTGTTTTTCTCAGACTTCTTTGGCCCTCTGTGAACCGTAATGCTTATGGGCTTGGTGTTGTGAATGGTCATATCAGTTATGGGACCTTCACCTTTTGTCTTCGTCATGTACCAAAGATACTTCTCATAGGTTTTCCTTTTTCTTTCATTGTTGAGCTTGACCTTAAGATTGTGTTCTTTTATTAGGTCAGCCTAAAGTTTAAGGAATTCTTCCCCTTGATAACCTGCTCAGTTTCCCTGATGACCTCCTTGGTCACTTTAGCAATCACTGGCCTACTGAGTGTTTCAGCCCTGACTCTATCCTGTTCATCCAAAACTATGGCCACTTCTTCCCTAGTTCCCTTGAATCTTCTCCCATCATCTAAGATGACTTCAAAAGGTGCGTCTGGGTCATGACGCCTTTCTCTTGGTGCCTTAACCAATTTTGGAGGAGAATCTTCAGTCTTCATGATTCTCTTTCCTTTGTCAGTGGGAGTGGGTGTACTGAAGGAGGATTTAGGGACCTCTGTAGTTGTTGTTCCTTCAGTTTGAATGGGAATGGTAGCAACAACAAGTACAGAAGTTGAGGTTTCTGGTCTGTAGCTTTGGAGAGGAACAACTTCAGTTGCAGGTTCAGGAATGGGTTCATCAGCTTTCTCCCCCTCAACAGATGCTGGAACTTCACTATAAGCATCTGTTGACTGAGGAGCTTGGGGAACTGGAGAAGTCTGAAGAATAGTTAGTATGGTGGAGACCATGTTCTTTAAATCAGTGGTCTCATTCTTCAGGACAGAGATGTCTGCTGCTATGGTAACTTGAGCATTGGTGAGTTCAGTAACCTTGGTGGTGTAGTGGCTGATCAGCTCATTATGTTTGGTGGAGAGCTGATCAAAGGCTGATGAAATTTTAGTAAGGCACTCCTGGGTATCAGAGACTGATTGTTGAATGACATCTTGCTAAGACCTGAGCGGTTTAAGATCCACCTCTTGGAGTTGCTTGAGAAGCTCAGCAATATTGGAGGAGGTGGTCTTCTGAGTATCCATGAACTCAGACAGCTTGGTAAGGAGGGCAGGATCATCTTTGAACTCTTCTTGAATGGAACTAAGAATTGTCAATACATTATAGAACTACGTGTCTTGTGCAGATCCCAGATGATCAAGAGATGTCCTCAGGTCACTGATTTGTTGATCAGTGAAGGCAGCGACCTGATGTAGTTTCCCTAAGTGTCTTCAACAGCAGCCCTGAAGTCAGCATAGCAGGCTGCTGCTTCAGTATGCTGATCCCATTGTTCTTCAGTAATCTCACGGAAGAGGGCAGTGTTGGCTTTTCTAAGGAACTTTACCAGCTGCCTTTCAGTGAGAGGAAGAATGTTGTCATACTTCTGCAAATACGGAGGAGTAGCAGGAGCAGAGTCTTTGGAGTTGCCTGATGATGATGATGATGAGGTGGGGTTGTTGTGGGGTTCTTGTTCCTCAGGAGGAGGAGATGATGATGTGTTGTTCCCGTTACACTTATAGAAATAACTAAAAAGTTATCCTAAACGTGTACTAAGACTGATATAATGTAATGATTAATTTTACCAAATAACTAATAACGTAAAGATAAAAACAACAAAGGTTTTTCAACGTTTAAATTCTTATTAGAAATTAATCAAAGAATCTATTACCCAAGTGTTTTGCGGAATAAACACTTGGGATTGAATAGACAAGGTATGGTGTTCTCCTCTCTAAACTCAAGTTGTTCTTGAGTGACAATAAAAAGACCCACTGAGCTATCTCAGGGATGTGTTGTTCTTTGGAGGAGAAAAGTAGTTTTGTGAAAGTCTAAGCTTTTAATGCACAAAACTTATTTCACTTTTCTCCCCATCTATCCTATTTATACACAAGTATAAAAGAACAACCCGTGACTAAAAGTACAAAAAGAATGACCTAGCTAGTCTGTCAAAATACAACAGTATTTTGACAGTTACAAGAATCTATTTTGGGATAAGGTTGAAACTGCTTTCTGAGCGTCAGTGATAACACTGTTCTTGTTCTCACGCCATTCAGGGAAAGTTTGACTTTGCTCTGATAAGGACCTCTCCTTATCTTTTTAAACTCTTCCCGCCTTGTCCCGCCTCTCTTTCAGACTTCAGATTCTTCAGGCTTGGTCTTCAGTCTTCAGTCATCAATTACATTTGTTGTTGAGGAGATTGAGGGGTTCAGTGAGCTCTTGTCAGTACTCACTGAACCCATCATCTTCTTCTTTGGCTTAAGTCACACTCTGGGAGTCCCGCCTTCCTGAGGAGTGAATCCTTCTTCTTGAATTCTCCTTAAGCTTCCTGAAGATGACTCACTGAGTTACTGTTCACTCAGTGACTTGAATTGTTCTCGGTTGATAAACACTTGGCTTAATTTGTGTTCAAATCCTGTTTAAGATAATTGGGTATTTATGAACCCAACAATCTCCCCCTATTTGGATATAAATTATGCCTAAGTGTTTTGATCAGTATGAGTGAGCTAAAGGTTTCTTCTCATACTGAATATACTAGAAGACAGTTAAGGACACTGATATAACATAAACATGGACCAACATTTTATTCATATTATTACAAAGTCCTAACATCTAAACAAAATACTCAAGGTTCCTGAAGGATACCCATGAGTTCAAGTTTCGCCTTCTTTGATGCCAATACCTCTTTATCAAGACGTTCCTTCATCATTTGATCCATCAGCCTGACAAACTCCTCATTATCAGGACTCCTAATATTAAGCGCCATCAGTTTGTAGGCAAGGAGTGTTGTCGTTTCCACTTTATCAATGTCAGAGACTCTCTGAAATGCTTCCTGACCAAATTCATCCACAAAGAAGATACCATACTCAGGTTCCTTGATGACTAGGTTGGGACAGAACTTGACTCCCCGAGGAGTAATCCTATTGTAGTGAAGTGCAGCTATGTATTGTTCAGGTTCTAGAGCCACAACTTTTCTTTTCTTCCCGGTCTTCTGAGTAAGTTCAGGGAAAGTCAGTCCCTGAGAAGCAAGTGCCCTCTCGTGGTCAATTCCAAGACTTTTGGCCACTTTCGAGAGTTCCTCATACTTAGCACTTAGAGACTTGATGAGGGTTGGGGCATTCTTGCTTGAGGTTTTCTTCCTCAGGATGGGCATCATCATATCCCATTCTCTTAACCCATAGTCTAAAAATTTGATTGTTGGAAGATGTTCAGACTTTCTTGGCCCCCTATGAATTGTTATGCTTAAGGGTTTGGTGTTGTGAATGGTGATGTCAGTAATTATGCCTTCATCCTTGGTTTTGGTCATGTGCCATACGTACCTCTCATATATCCTCTGCCTCCTTTCTTCCTTAAGTTTGGCTTGTTTGTTGTGTTCTTGAAGAAGTTGGGCTTGTAGCCTGATGAATTCATCTCCCTGAATTTCTTTATCAGACTCCTTAATTTCCTCCTTGGCAACCTCATAAATTACAGACCTGTTGAGTTCCTGCTCTTTCTCTTGGTCCTTCCTGAGATCTTCTTGGTGTAAGATTTCAGCTAGTTGTTCATGAGTCCCATAGACCCTTCTCCCATCCTCTAAATCAACATAGAACGGTGCATCAGGATCTGCACGTCTTTCAGTTGAAGCCTTGACTAAGCGTGCTTCAGGAGGAGGGTTTGTTTCAGTCACCATGATTTTCTTCCCTTTGTCAATGGGAGGGGGTTGACTGGTGGATGTCTTAGGAACAGTCACCAAAGCAGAAGTAGGATCAGGGATCGGATCATCATTTTTCTCCCCCTCAGCAGGTGGTGGAACTTCAGTGGAGACACCTGCTGACTGAGGAGTTGGAGGAGCATGAGAGGCCTGAAGAATGGATAGTATGCTGGAGACCATAGACTTTGTTTCAGAAGTCTCATTCTTCACGGCACTTAATTCGGCAGCCATTTCCTTTTGGTGGGTTGTGAGTTCAGTGACATGGGTGGTGTAGTGGGTGACCAGCTCATTATGTGTTGTTGAGAGCTGTTCAAAGGCTGAAGAGATTTTGATCAGGTGCTCCTTGGATGCAATAACAGCCTGATGAATTGAATCTTGCTGCGTCCTGAGACCTTGAAGATCCACCCCCTGAAGGAGCTTTAGAAGCTCAGTAATGTTGGTGGAGGTGGACGCCTGAGAGGCCAAGTAGGCATCCAGTCTTTTGATTAAGATGAGATCGTCTGCAAGTTGTTCTTGGACTGATTCAATAGCCTTGAGGATGTTGGAGAGTTCCTGATGCTGTCCAGTGGCTATTTCATCTACAGATTTGTTCAGGTCGTCAAGTTGTTTATCAGTGAGATTGGCGGCCTGAAGAATCTTTTCCTGAGATTCTTCTACAGAGGCCCTGAAGTCGGCATAGGAGGCTGCCACTTCAGTGTGCTTATCCCATTTCTCATCCGTGAGTATATTGTAAAGACCTTCGTTGGCTTTGCGAAGGAATTTGGCCAGTTGCCTTTCAGATGCCGGACGAGCATTGTCATACTTTTGCAACCACTCAGGAGTGGCTGAAGCACCTGATGATGATGATGATGAGGTTGTTGGGGAACTGGGTAGTTGATCCTCAGGAGGAGGAGAAGAATGTTGTTGCTCAGAGTGCTGAGGAGGGTTTAATTGACCCTCTGATGGGCGTGCGTTGGAGTAAAGTTTTGGCAGTTTTAATGCCTACTCAAGTTTCAAATTTATATTTAGCCGACTTATCAATAATACACACACTTAACGAGCAGTGTACCCGGTCAGTATGAATATAATGGTAAGTAGAGTGTCGATCACTGAGAGTGGAACGTATTATCTCGTTATTCTAATCAGTATTTTAATATCCTAACGCAAGGGGGTTTCAGCC
Organism: Artemisia tridentata subsp. tridentata; assembly: GCA_021014915.2. NCBI lineage: Eukaryota > Viridiplantae > Streptophyta > Magnoliopsida > Asterales > Asteraceae > Artemisia > Artemisia tridentata. The sequence goes on along the minus strand of CP139505.1, from coordinate 96,518,261 downwards.
TGAGAGACTGGCACGGTTTGTTTGCAATTAAATAATAAAATAAACCAATAGGCACGAATCAGCAAGTAGCACACACGTACACAGATAAATACTCGAGACAATAAGAGGGCTGTCCTTATGATTAAGTAGATTGTCACTTATTTTATTGATAGCTTTATATGAAGTGTATGTAGTTAACCCTTTCTCGTTGGTCCTAATCTTATCGGCGAGTAAACCCTTAATGATTACTTATGTCTAAAAGTTATTCCTAAGTGATCAATTTAGTAATAACCGTGGGAGCCACATTATGTCCCACAGTCAAATGCCCGCAAGCCACTAATAAACACAGAGGTTATCAATGCACTAATAAGTAGTAACCAAAGACATCAACATATAAACTTTAATTGATGGGAAAGCAAGTATTAAAGGGAGTGCAATCTTTCGTTGTCACATTACACAAGCCACCAATCCTGATGAATTAAAGTTTGCTAACACAATAAAACAAAACTACTTAATGAATTAAACACATGCAGCACCTTCTTACAGCTCTTGTATCTTTGATTTGGGTGTGTCTTGTGCTGCCTCCTTGACTGAATTCGTCCTTTTGTTCTTCTGTTCGAACTTAGGTTATAATGTTCGGAACTTGTAATTCGTCTGGTCTACGGGGTATTTATAGTTTCTGTCTGAGGGAAGATGCGGCGCATCTACTAAGTAGATGCGGCGCATGTACTTAACTTCGCGTGGGGTCCAAGATTATAATATTCAGGAATATTCGTACACCGCCAGAAGATGCGGCGTAACTCCATGATTAGATGCGGCGCATGTCCTCTTGTATCTTGGATCGTATCTGGTGATATCTTGATAGAGATGCGGCGCATGTCGAGAGTGAGATGCGGCGCATCTGGAGCAGAATTGACTTGATCTTGTCCATGTCAGTAGACTTTCACTTTATGCACGTTTTGCTCCATTATTAGTCCAAAATCGCTAAGTTTCACCAAATGCTTGTTTTTACCTGAGAATTACAAAAGTAAACGATTAAGTATCAATCCTCATACATAATATAGTAAAACAAGTCAAATTAATAGGATAAATGATAGTAATAAAATGTACTTATTTGAGTTCATCAAATATCCCCCCACTTGAACTTTACTTGTCCCCAAGTAAACCTTAGAATTTCTTTTATGAAAATGTATCCTAAAAGATGTTAGGATTTATTTTTATATTTAAGCATGTATTCGTTTATTTCATAATCACACAACTAAACACTTAACGAATTAGAAGTATAATAAAATAAGTCGATAAAATCAAATCTAATCGTTTAACTGTCCAGTCGTGACGAATATTCTATCATAAGCTTGGCGAGTATACACATCTCCACCACTAAAGCTAAGGAATAACAAGTCTAAAGCGGTAAAAAGGGTTTTTAGGCTTAAGGGTCGATTATTCTTTTTCACTATCGATCTCATATTCCAGAAAAGGCGACAAAATCACAAATACATGATCGAATCCACGAACACGATACTTGCAATTGCTCAAATCCTTAACTCGAATAGGCTAAAGATAGGTCCAAACTTCACCAATAATAATATATCAAAAAGGGCGACAAAATCATAAATACATAGCCGAATCCACGACTACGATACTTAAGATTGCTCAAATCCCTAATCTCAATAAATCAAAGGTTCGGTTGGATAAAGAATAATACAGGGTATGGATAACATTTGGGATATAAATTGGTGTAAAATGAAAAATAAACAAAACAAATAAATTAAAATCCTAAGTGTGGTTAATCACTATCCCAACCATCCCATGAATAAGACTCATATCATAGAATAACTCACGCTTTAACACTTGAAACACACGCTTTAGGTAGACACGAATTATACTCAACAAGATCTTAATCAAAGAATAAACCTTAATTGGCGTTCCCATAACTGCCAATTCCCATTCAATCCATAGATATAGTACAACAAATAGTGGTGATATCGACCACTTACATAACTTTACTTAAGTTGGTTAAAACTAACTTCCAACTTTTCTTCTTTTTCTTTTCTTTTCTTATTTTTTCGATTTTTTTTTTTTTTTTTTTTTTTTTTTTTTTTAACTTGAAACATAAACATAGATGTGTAAAATTTCACCACATCACTATAACTTTCTTTCCGGATAATTTTTTCATACTTTTCATACTTTCAGAAATAACGGTAATAGCGAAAGTAGTAAACACACGAAAAATAAACTCAAAGATATACAATATTTACTTTCACTCCAATTGCATTGTGCAATTTCCCGACCTAACCAAAGATAATGAATTACGCACGCGAACACAGGTAATGTAAGGAAACACACTTTGCCTATAGCAATTAACCACCCACGGATTCTAATCTACAGGGTAGGCTAAGGTGTAAGGGTGTAACGAAACATTTTAAACATAGGTGTAAGAAACGAAAGGAATGGCTCTGAGTGTTTTTCTAGGGGTATCTTACTCTAAAAATGAGAGTAACAAAAGGGTTTATACGGGGGTTAACTAACCAGTGTAGTTAGTTAATAACTCATAACATATAAAGGCTATTTGGGTGTAATCCTAGAATTTTACCAAATTAGACAAGTCATTCCAATTATATAAAATAATACTCATTATAGTGGTCTCGAATAGTATACAAGCCAAGTTCTAAAGTTTACAAGTCACCGGCACACTCATAGATTTGTGAATTTTGAAAAATCACAATTTTTGAAAATAACGTCATGTGTGCAGCTATGCAACTTAGATCTTAAACAAAAACATGCTAAAATTTTTTAAGTTTGATATATTAAGCACATTTTAAGCATAATTTTTGAAAAAGTTTAGGACAAGTAATTGTTAAGTGTTCTAATTCTCCAATCCCCCCACTTAAGTTAAATAACGTCCTCGTTGTTTGTATAAAAGGTTAAAAACTGGAAAATAAAAGAATTAGAACAGAAAAACTCCCCTGAGATTTGCTCGGTATGATCCTCCATTAGTATAAGAGCTAAAATCATCTTTCTTGTGGATTAGAACGTTAAAGCTTCATACTTGATGTATCCACAGGAAATCCAGGAAACTATAATACCACCAATGCTTTAAAACACACCTAAGATAAGAAAGGTTCAACTTGCATAATACATTAGTAGTTAGGAAAAATAAAACTTAAAAATTAAAACTGAAAATCATCAGGTCAGTCGATGCGCCGTATCTTATTGAAGAAGATACGCCGTATCGAGCCTGGAATTAATACGGATCAGAATAAAGATGCGCCGCATCCTTAACCAGGGATGCGCCGCATTAAAAATAAACTGATAAATAGTTTTAAAGTCGAAAATAAAAATGCAGAAAAATAAAATAAGATATGACCATTGCAGGAGATGCGTCGCATCTCAGAATTGAGATGCGCCGTATCCTCATGCGGCCTGAACTGACTCGACACAGAAAATAGAATAATAAAAATTCTCCGGGTTGTCTCCCGGTAAGCACTTGTCTTTATTCCAGAGTCTTCAAGTTAGACTCACGTTCAGCTCTTTAGTATCGATCATTGAAGGAGTCGGAAACATCGCGCTCCCTCATCGCCAATTCAGTAATATTGAACACTCCTTGCTCGTCCTTAATTTCCACGCCGTTCTTCTTCAATATCTGTATAAACAAAGTCCTGTCCCTTTCGGGCAGAGATGACAAAATGATAGACGGGAAATTCTTATTATCATATAGGCACAAATAAGCAAGGTGGGGTGGTAGTTCAATAAACACATCATTGTTCAAATTCGTTTTCTCAACTACTCTCCTACGTTTATTAATTACTACACAATCATACCACTCATCATCAGAATCATTAACAACATCGCGTCTAAGTTCGGTAGGTACATTAAGGTCAATGAATTCCTCAAAGTTCTCATGATTAGGACTAGTTGAGTTGTTTTGAATCAATGTTTCTCCCATAAGTCTAGCTTCAAGATCGAGGTCCATACGCTCTCTTAATCCTAGCACATAAACACCTCTAATTATGCTTTTAACCGGATCTTGGCACTTATAGACTAGTTTATTATTCCCTACCCTTAATGAAAATTTTCTCTTAAACACATCAATCTTAGCATGGGCAGTAGACAAGAAAGGTCTTCCTAGAATTAAAGGAATCTTAACATCCTCGGGCATGTCTAGTATAACAAAGTCTACGGGAAAAATAAACTGCTCAATCTTAACTAGCACATTATTAGCAATCCCTTCAGGTCGTTTTACCGTTTTATCAGCCAATTCAATAAGTAATTTAGTTGGTGCTAATTTTCCTAGTCCTAGGGTAGCGAATGTCTTAAGAGGCATAACACTAACACTAGCTCCTAAGTCAGCTAACACATTATTGAAATATATATTATTAATAGAACAAGGCAAAGTAAAACTTCCTGGGTCTCTTTCTTTATGAGGCAAGGCATTTAAGTCAGTTGCAGAGCTCTCTTCTTTCATTGTTGCCTTGATCTCCTCTTCAATCTTTGTCTTTTCTTTTAGTAGTCTCCTTAAGCTGATTGAAGAATTAAAGAAAAATTTGGGTCTTGCACCATCATCACCATTCATCGATCTTCTAGGTATATTAGGAGTGACTTCTTCAGTGGTGCTTATGGCCTTGACATGATCTCTTGGGTTGGTTTCAGTTGAGCTTGGTAAACTTCCATATCCCCTTTCTTGAAGAACTTTGCTCATTTGACCAATTTGTTGTTCCAATGCTTTGATCGAAGCTCCTTGATTTCTTGTAGTAGTGTCCGTTGAAGCTCGGATTTCTTTGATCATAGCAGTATTCTCTTCATGTCTTTTAGCAGCATCGGCCATAATTTGCTTTAAAGTATCGTCTAAAGTCTGCCTCCTCTCTTGATAAGCGGGATTGAAGTTGTTCTTTTGATAGAATCCCGGACTAGCTTCCCTAAATCTTCCTGAAGGTCGGAATGGTTGTCCAAATTGGGTGTAATATGCTTCTTCAAATGTCTCACTTTCATTCTTGTTCGGGCAATCTTTAGTGTAGTGAGGTCCTTCGCACTTTTCACATCCAACTTGGGCAGCATATGCTCTTTCATCTCGCTTCTTCATCTCTCTACTAATTTTATCCAATTGAGCTTGAATAGCAGCAATCCCGTCAAAATTAGTGCTGCTCTTAGATCTAGTAGAGGTCCCATCGTGCCATTTCTGAGAATGATCAGCAGCTTCTTGGATCGCTTTCCTAGCATTAGTTGCACTCATCTGAGGTACAGCTCCCTTAGCATCCAAAATCTGTCTAGTTGGCATGTCTAGTCCCTGATAAAACAATATTATCTCCTGCATAGGGGTTAGATAGTGTTGAGGACATTTTATCAATAAATCTTTAAATCGTTCCCAAGCTTGATAAAGGGTTTCATCAGGCTCTTGCTTGAAACTATTGATAGCCTCCATCTTTTTAGCAGTCTTAGCAGGTGGACAATATCTCTTCAGGAATTTGCTCTTCAAACCTTCCCATGTAGTGATTGAACTAGCAGGTTCATTCCTTAGCCACTTGTTGGCAGCTCCTTTTAGTGAGATTGGAAAGATTCTTAGCATGAGTTGATCGGTATTGACTCCTTCTGAGGTAAACAAATCTGCAATCTCCAGGACCTTTTCAACATGCTCATTAGCATCCTCTTGTTCCGTCCCACTGAAAGCATTCTCTCTGAGCTCTTTGAGAAACTGACCCTTCAACTCAAATTTTGACTTATCATCAAACTTAGGTCTAGCAACTCCTGAAGTGTAATCAGCACGGATATTGTTCATGTATTCCTCCATAGTAGTGTTTTCGCCCATTGTTTCTGTTTCAACTTCCTCTTTTTCTTCAGAAAAGTAATCAAGCTCGAGTGAACTTGAAAGATCAAAGCTTCTTGTGTTGAAAAGCCTTTTAAGCGAATGTAGGGCTCGTTCAGGATCTTCGAAAGGTTGAATCAAGTTCTTCGTAGAACTCCTGGTCATGCACTTCCTGAAATCAACACAAAAATATCAGTAGGGTATGCTCGAGAAAGTAGTATATCAGATAATTAATAACGAAAACGGAATACGAAAAATTAAAGTTACTGATATCTGCAGACGATGCGCCGTATCCAAAAAGTTGGATACGCCGTATCTTATTACGTTAAAATTAAATCAGACTTTATTCAGAAAATAGATACGCCGCTTAGATTTTAAGAATGCGCCGTATCGAATTAATTAATCAAAAATCAACTTATCTAATTAAAATTAAATGCGTCGTATTAACGAAAATTAATGCGCCGTATTTTCGTTACGTTTAAAAATAAAATATTTTTGATTCAGTAAGATGCGCCGTATCGACAGAGATCGATACACCGTATCAGTTTAATAATTCGCAAACTGTTTTTAATTAAAATAATAGATACGCCGTATCTACGAAAGCAGATGCGTCGTATGGCGTTAACGTTTAGAAAATTTTTTTTATCAAAAATAGATACGCCGTATCTGCAAAAGCAGATGCGTCGTATTACTTTATCGCTTAGAAAAATTTTCTTATTAAAAACAGATACGCCGTATCTTGGGGAAAAGATGCGTCGTATCGAATTAATTAAACGCGTTGTATTAAAAAAAAATTAAACGCAATACGCCGTATCTGAGAGATCAGATGCGCCGTATCGTTTGATTTAGCACAGTACAACGATAGCAGAACAGAAAAATACGAAAAATAAAAACAAAAAAAAAACACACAAAACGAAAATAAAACACACAAAAATAAAAGAAAACAATTAACACACAATACAACAAATATGCAAAATAGTACAATGATGCAATTAATCTAATAAAAAAGAAAAACCTAATTAAAATACTAATCAAATTAACAGATAATAACAATTCACTCCCCGGCAGCGGCGCCAAAAACTTGATGGGCGTGCGTTGGATAAAGTTTTGGCAGTTTTAATGCCTACTCAAGTTTTAAATTTATATTTAGCCGACTTATCAATAACACACACACTTAACGAGCAGTGTACCCGGTCAGTATGAATATAATGGTAAGTAGAGTGTCGATCACTGAGAGTGGAACGTATTATCTCGTTATTCTAATCAGTATTTTAATATCCTAACGCAAGGGGGTTTCAGCCTGAGAGACTGGCACGGTTTGTTTGCAATTAAATAATAAAATAAACCAATAGGCACGAATCAGCAAGTAGCACACACGTACACAGATAAATACTCGCGACAATAAGAGGGCTGTCCTTATGATTAAGTAGATTGTCACTTGTTTTATTGATAGCTTTATATGAAGTGTATGTAGTTAACCCTTTCTCGTTGGTCCTAATCTTATCGGCGAGTAAACCCTTAATGATTACTTATGTCTAAAAGTTATTCCTAAGTGATCAATTTAGTAATAACCGTGGGAGCCACATTATGTCCCGCAGTCAAATGCCCGCAAGCCACTAATAAACACAGAGGTTATCAATGCACTAATAAGTAGTAACCAAAGACATCAACATATAAACTTTAATTGATGGGAAAGCAAGTATTAAAGGGAGTGCAATCTTTCGTTGTCACATTACACAAGCCACCAATCCTGATGAATTAAAGTTTGCTAACACAATAAAACAAAACTACTTAATGAATTAAACACATGCAGCACCTTCTTACAGCTCTTGTATCTTTGATTTGGGTGTGTCTTGTGCTGCCTCCTTGACTGAATTCGTCCTTTTGTTCTTCTGTTCAAACTTAGGTTATAATGTTCGGAACTTGTAATTCGTCTGGTCTACGGGGTATTTATAGTTTCTGTCTGAGGGAAGATGCGGCGCATCTACTAAGTAGATGCGGCGCATGTACTTAACTTCGCGTGGGGTCCAAGATTATAATATTCAGGAATATTCGTTCACCGCCAGAAGATGCGGCGTAACTCCATGATTAGATGCGGCGCATGTCCTCTTGTATCTTGGATCGTATCTGGTGATATCTTGATAGAGATGCGGCGCATGTCGAGAGTGAGATGCGGCGCATCTGGAGCAGAATTGACTTGATCTTGTCCATGTCAGTAGACTTTCACTTTATGCACGTTTTGCTCCATTATTAGTCCAAAATCGCTAAGTTTCACCAAATGCTTGTTTTTACCTGAGAATTACAAAAGTAAACGATTAAGTATCAATCCTCATACATAATATAGTAAAACAAGTCAAATTAATAGGATAAATGATAGTAATAAAATGTACTTATTTGAGTTCATCACCCTCCATTTCCTCCTCAGCATCAGGGATATCATCATCACCAAAATCAATCTCCTCCTCTGACTCATCAGCTAACAAATTTTCATAGTCAGCCAGAGAAGGAGCCTTCAGGATATCCGGCTCCCCCTTAGAAGAGGGCTCACCTTCGTTGTGGCCAAGTTCTGACTCTTTTATCATAATAACTGGTGGGGTTTGACCAGCCTGACTAGTCATAATAACTGGGGGGTTTGCCCAGCCTGACTTTTAGGGTCAGTTCCCGAGAGAACAAAAGTGCCTGAGATGCCTGAGGTGGTTTTGGGTTCCGTATCGGCGGGTGGTTTATATCCCTCCGAGTCTTTGTCCCCCTGAGCGCCTTCATCCACTGATGGGTGTTTTCCAGTGGAATCATGAGGCACTCCTTGTGAAGATTTATGGACCCCCTTCCCATCAGGATTGGACTGTCCTTTTGGGGATTTAGGGTCCTGAACTCCCTGAGACTCTGAGTGTGATTTCTCAGAGATGTTAGCGGGATGTGAGTGGGTGTGGGTCCCCTTCTTAGTGGAGTAGTGCTGCCCCACTGAGGATATAGAACCCTGTACTCCCTCAGGCTCTGATTGTGATTTATCAGTGCCTTCATTGGGATGTCAATGGGTGGATGTTCCTGATCCCTCTGACTTGTTTATGTCAAAGGAAACATGCGGAAAGGGTTTGTCCGAGGACACTGAGGATGATTTCTCAGTGACCTCCGGTGACGGTTGTTTTGTGGTCAGAAGGGTCTCTGCAGTGGGTGTCTCAGAGGTCTGGGCCACAATGTTAAGGGTGCCTGAGGCAACAATCTCAGTGACGAGTGGTTTAGGTCTAACCACCTTACTGGACTGTCCCCCTATCTTCTTCTTCACCTTCTTGGTTGGTGAAGGTACTGGGGAGCTTGCATTTTCACCCTGAATGACTACTAACATGTAGTTGGTCAGGGCGGTGGGTTGTGCCTCAGTGATGTCACTACTAAAATTGGTCTTATGCAAGACGTCAGGTTTTGTACCTTGATCGTCAGACCTTAAGTAGTCAGAACCAAGAAGGTCCTGAACCACACAGGAAATGAACCTAGGATAAGACATGTGTCTTTGCCTATGTTTCCCTGAGAGCTTGGCAATGAGGTCTCGGAAGATTATACCTTCGATATCAATCTTTCTACCCTCTAAGAGACTGAACATCATAATTTGCTGTGATAAGTTCACTTGCTCAGTAGAGGATTTATTCCCTCCGTGGACTTGAATGAAAAATGTCATCATGAGTCTCCAGATGGGGTGAAACCATGTCTTCACTATGGGAGCCTTTTCTAACAAGGCTTCAGGAGACAAAGTAGGATGCTTAGCGTCATGAGGCCCAAGGAATAGCATTTCTGCTTTAATTTCCTGGTCAGTAGGGTTTGCCTCAAAGGTCTGGGCGAAATCAAGACCAGTGGCCTTGAGAAAGGTCTTGTAGTCCAGGGAGAGGGGTTTCTTCCCATTCATCACAGTGAATGTGATGATTGATTCTCTGGTGTCCTTAGGGCTAGTAGCCGTTGCGGTACACCAAAACTCCCTAAGGTAGTCATGATAAATGAATGATGGGGTTTTGGTAAAGGCCGTGGCAAGGAAGCAGTTATGTAAGTACTTAACCACATCCTTGTACCCCTCATATTGTTGGGGGTAATGGAAGTTCCCAACCACGTTGTTCTTTGTCATATCCACGCCCTCCATTGTGAAATTCACATTTAGGGCGAGGGTGATAGCATTAGAAGATGCCATTTTTGTGTTAGGGTTTTGGTCGGAAAAAAATGGTCTGGGTTTCTAATTGCTAAGAACACACACAATTTGTTTGATAGAGAAAAGGGCAAGAGTTTGCTTATGATTTCTAAATAAAACGTGTGTGTGTTATCTTTTGTTTGGGTTTTTATAGGGAAGTGGAGGTTGAGGGTATTTTGGGCATAAAGCGGTTATTCTCAAAATTTTGAAAATTGTTTTATAAAACATTTGAAGTCCGCATTTAATGCCACGTTTCCACTTCCCCATGTATTCGGCAACCGTCACGGTGAACAGTTGTGCCGTCTGCAAAAAGTGTAATTTGCAGAGCTGAGTCATCACATTTTTATTATGTGATTGGAGAGGCATTTAATGCCAAGTGGGAATGTGGGGGCCCAAGATGTGTATGCCAGAAGGGTAAAGAGACATATATTCCTATATTAAATAAGAAGTCAGTCACCAACCTAGGACATTTACTAACTAAATACTTAGAGCATTTAAGTTAGTGTTATATGACATCTTTGAGGGCCCTGAATGATTATTCATTCACTGAGGGGTTAAGGAAGGGTGATTCAGTGATCTTGTTCACTGACGAACACATTGAGTCAGGGACCTGAGGTTTTAAGAATTTACACTTCAGTTTGAAGGATTCAATCAGTGGACTGATTCTCGATATCCAACATTCCTAATTCAGCTTTCAGTCTTGTGAAAGTTGGTTCATCCAAAGGTTTGGTGAAGATATCAGCTAACTGATATTTAGTAGGGATGAAGTGTAATTCAATGTCACCATTCATGACATGGTCCCTGATGAAATGATATCTGATATCAATATGTTTTGTTCTCTGATGAAGAACAGGGTTGTTGGATATTGCAATTGCACTTGTGTTATCACAAAAGATGGGTACCATCTTATACTGAATGCCATAGTAACTGAGCTGACTTTTCATCTAAAGTACATTTGCACAACAGCTAGCTGCTGCAACATATTCAGCTTCTGCTGAGGGCATGGCAACTGATTGTTGCTTTTTGGCACTCCAACAGACTAATTTTCCACCAAGAAATTGGCAGGAGTCTGAGGTGCTTTTCCTATCCATGTTGCAACCCGCATAGTTAGAGTCTGAGTATCCCTTGAGATCAAATCCTAAGCACTTAGGATAGTATAATCCAAGGCTTGGGGTACCTTTCAGGTACCTGAGGATCCTTTTCACAGCAGTGAGATGAGATTCTCTTGGGTCAGATTGATATCTGGCACACAGACATACTGAGAATTGGGTGTCAGGTCTTGATGCAAGGAGATACGTCAGTGACCCAATCATACCTCTGAATAGAGTTTGATTGACTAATTTACCAGTGAGGTCAGGACCAAGGTTGTTTGGAGGAACCATGGGAGTCTTGATTGAGGCACAGTCACTGAGATCATACTTCTGCAAGTATGTTTTTGACATACTCTTCTTGACTGATAGAGGTACCTTTATCAGTCTGCTTGATTTGCAATCCAAGAAAGTAAGTCAGTTCTCCCATCATGCTCATTTCAAATTTCTTTGCCATCAGTTTTTCAAACTGTTTGCAAAGTTTGTAACTTGTTGAGCCAAAGATGATGTCATCAACATATACTTGTACAAGTATGACATCATCATTTGTCTTGTAGATAAACAAGGTGTTGTCTATCTTGCCTCTGACAAATTTGTTTTGGATCAGGAAGGATGAGAGAGTTTCATACCATGCCCTGGGAGCTTGCTTCAGTCCATAAAGGGCTTTGTCAAGCTTACAGACATAGTCAGGAAACTCACAACTTTCAAATCCAGGAGGCTGTTGGACATAAACTTCTTCTTTCAGTGAGCCATTTAAGAATGCACTTTTAACATCCATTTGGTACACTTTGAAGTTCATGTAGGTTGCAAATGCAAGGAAGATCCTGATGGCTTCCATTCTTGCAACTGGTGCAAATGTTTCCTCATAGTCAATGCCTTCTTGCTGGTTGTAGCCTTTGGCAACCAGTCTGGCCTTGTTTTTGATGACTATGCCATTTTCATCAGATTTGTTTTTGAATACCCATTTCATGCCAATGACTGTGACACCATCAGGACACTTGACTAAGGTCATCACCTTGTTTCTGTCAAACTGTTCCAGTTCATCATGCATGGCCTGAACCCAACTAGGATGTGTAAGTGCTTCTTTGACACTTTTGGGTTCAATGGTGGAAATGAAATCCACAAATAGGCATTCATTGGCTGAGGCTGCCCTTAGTTTAGCAGCCATGCTTCTAGTGAGCATGCCTTTAGTAGGCTCTCCAATGATGTTGACAAGTTCTATGTCCTGAGACCTAGTCCAACTGTCCTGAGGTCTAGGATACTGATTGGAACTTGTGGAGGCCTGATTTGGTAGAGGTGTAGGATCAGGTTCAGACACTTGAGAATTTTCAGGATCCTGAGTGTCTGAATGGGTTGGCTGATCACTGAGATTGTTTGGTTCCTGAGCACTTTGAACAGACTGATTTAATGTATCAGTGTTTGTTTGTGCTTCAATAAACTCACTGATGGTTGGGTAAGGGAGGTTGTGAGGGATAATGTGATAGGAGATATCAGCATTTGCTTGATACTGAGTGGAAGGATTGTTTTCAGGATCATATTCATCAGGAGGATATCTGGATGAATCATTGATTCCTATTTCTTCCACTGAGGCATTCGAGAACCTGATAGCTTCAGTGCTCTCATCAAAGGTAACATGGAATGTTTCCTTAGTTTGTTGTCTCCTTATGTTGAACACCCTGAAGGCTTTTGAGACAAGGGAATATCCTGGGAAGTATCCATCATTAGCTTTGGCATCAAATTTCCCTAAGTGATCCTTGTGATTATGAATAAACACAGGACACCCAAAGACATGAAAGTAGCTGATGTCAGGGATTCTTCCCTTGAATAACTCATATGGAGTTTTGCTATGTCTCTTGACAATGATGGATATGTTCTGAGTATAACATGCACTTTTGACTGCTTCAGTCCAAAAATGTTTGGAGAGGACTGATCCATTTAACATTGTTCTTGCAGCTTCAATGAGTGTTCTGTTTTTCCTTTCAGCCACACCATTTTGTTCAGGTGTGTAAGGTGAGGAAAATTTTTGATGGATACCTTTCTCATCACAGAAACTTACAAGTTCATGGTTCCTGAACTCTGTCCCATTGTCAGTCCTAATCTGTTTGACTTTGATGTCATTCTGATTTTCAATGTTCCTGACAAAGGACATGATAGTTTCTGCTGTCTGACTCTTTTTGGTCAGGAAGTAAACCCAAGTGTATCTTGAGTATTCATCCACAATGACCAGAGTATACTTCTCATGGTTAATAGATCTAGGACTGATGGGCCCAAAGAGATCCATATGAAGAAGGTGCAGGCAGTTCCTGATGGAAAAGATGGTTTTGGTTTTAAAGGATGCTCTCTTGTGTTTGCCTTTTTCACAAGCTGAGCAAGGTTTGTCCTTTGAAAATACAAGAGATGGTAAGCCAAGGACCTTGTTTTGTTTCACAAGATGATTTATGTTTTTGAAGTTTAGATGGGAGAGTCTCTTATGCCAAAGCCAGTTGAGGGTCTCAGTGGCCTTAGCAAAGAGACAAGTTCCATTATGAGTTAGACTAGTCATGTCTAACACATAAACATCTTGCCTTCTTGGTGCAATAAGGACAACTTCCTTGTTTGCATTGAAGATGGTTCCTTGCTTATCATCAAACTGAACTATGTACTTTGCATCACATAGTTGACTGACACTGATCATACTATACTTAAGGCCATTTACATAAGCTATCCTAGTAAAGACTATACCATTGCAGTTTACTTAACCATAGCCTTTAGTGAGACATGATGAGTCATCAGCAAATACCACCTTGGGTCCTGGTTCCTCTACATATTTGTGCAGATATTCTTTCACACCAGTCATGCTCCTTGAACATCCACTATCTAGATGCCAAATTGGCTCCCTGACATGTCTCTGCACAAATTGTAAACTGAATTAGTTCTTTCGAGGACCCCTCTTCTTGGAGGGCTTGGCTTTAATAGCCTGCTTAAAAGTAGACAATGATTCATGGTCTGTGGTGGAGTGGATTGAGCTCCCACAAATTTTGCATTTGATAGCAGTGGATGACTCAGCAGACTGAGAGGATGGTTTGGTCATTCCTCTTCTTGCCTGAATAACCTCCTCATGTCCTGAGGTGTCATGAGTGGGATCACCACATAAGTCACAACATGTGTCCATTAGGCAATCCTCAGGGAGGTGGTCATTGAATCCACAATGAGGGCAAGGTTCAAAAGGCTTTGCCTTTTGTTTCATTTTCTGCTTTGAATCAGATGGATACTTATGAGCAACTGCTTTAAAGTTTGCCATCTTTGATGAGGCTGTGTATGATTGATGATCAGATGTTCTGTGATCTTCCTTTTTGCATATCATGCAGTAAAGGATTCTATAGCAATCATCAGTGGAATGATTGGTAAAGTGACACAGCTCACATTTTAGCAGAGGTTTGGTGGGCTTTGGTTTTGGTTTGGAACTTGTGGAAGCTGATTTTGTTTCCTTAATCTTAGATTTACGAGTTTTCTCAGAAGATTCTATCTTCTCACTCAGCTTCCTGACAAGCTCAGCCAACTGATCAATTTTTGAGTCAGGGCTTTCTGTTTTAACTTCAGAAGGGACTGAATTTGATGAGTCATCAGTATTTACTGAGACCTCAGGGATTTATCTTTTCAGGATTGTTTTTCCCAGTCCTGATTTCTCCTTTGGAGAATGTTCAGAATAGACCAATGGTGTGAGGTCTGAGCTTGGAGAAGCTCCTTGAAGGACTTTCAGTGGTGGGAGAGGTGCAACTGATTCTGATTCTGACTCAGTGATTGACTCAGTACTACTGGGTTGATCAGTGATTCCTAGCATACTTTTCAGAGCCTGACTTTCAGGAAGCAAGATTTTCCCAGTCTCAAAGTTGGGTAACTTACTGACTGGGTTGTCCCTGACAATCCAGTCATTTGACTTGGGTTTCATCTCTTGCTCAAAAGATAAGCCAGCTGGAATAAAAGCCTTTTCTTTGTTAGTCTCACTGGGGGTGTCAGTGAGTTGGTCTCCTCCTATGATTTTCTTATTTTCACTAGGAATTAGACTGACAGATTCATAGACTCTTGGGTTCTTTTTAGTCCAGCTTTCTATGACAGCCTTTTCTTTATTAAGTTCATTTTGAAGGGCTTGATTCTTTTTCAAAATCTCAGTGTTTTGAATTTGTAGTGTGACAACTTCTAACTTGGTTTGTTTAAGTACAAGCAATTCATCTCTACATTTATTCAATTCTAACACAAGATTATTATATTTTGAAAGCAAATTCAGCCTTTGTTCTTCTACAAACTTAAGATCTACAGAAATATAGTTCAAATAAGACTGCCAATCAGAATCATCATCCATAGAAAGTAAAATGTTTACCTTCTTCATTGTGATGTTGACCCATTCTCCATTTCTTGCATGGCTCTTTCCAACAGCCAGCTGACCACCATCAGAAAGTGCCATCAGTGCACTCACATGAACTTCTTCATCATCAGATACCTCTTCTTCATCCCAATCATAAGCTTCAGCCCTAAGGACCTTGTTCTTGGTCTGAACAGGTTTGGGAGCCTGAGCCTGAGAGACTGAGGAAGTGGCCTCAAGAAGATCAAGCTTAGCTTTTGCTTTCCTATACTTAGTTTCAAAGTCTTTTTTACTACTTTGAGAGGTTTGAGAAGACTGAAACATTTTAGGTTGAAACTTGCTAGTTCCTGAAGAAGAACTGTTTCCAGAAAATTTGTAAGAAGGTTATGAGGTTGTTTTTGAATAACAGTCTTTAGCAAAATGACCCTTTTTACCACATTTAAAACATTCAGTGGTCTCATTTGCTTTAGCTTTTGAAAAGTTTGACTGATTTCTTTTGATAAACCGTTTTGAATTTGCAAGGAGTGCCCTTTCTTGGAATTCCAATTGTAAGTCACTTAGGTACTCCTCACTGGTTCTATCATCAACCTCATCATCAGAATCCTCTTGAAAATCCTGCACAATACCATTAGAATAAAAGGCAGTTGATATGGGTGAGGAAGTCAGGGCCTTTTTGGTCTCAAGGGCTTTCTTTGAGTCTGGGTATCTCCTTGAGATTAAGTTGTCTTCATAGACAAACTTCCCATAGATCTCAGCAAGCTCAAGGGTCTGAATGTGATTTGCATTCCTAAGGCCCTGAGAGAAGTTTAGCCACTTCTCAGGGAGACTGTTGACAAAGCCAACATTGATCTCATGCTTAGACAAAACTACACCATCATTGGACAACTCATTCATCAGGGTCTTGTACCTGGTATAGGTCTGAGAGAGACTTTCAGAGTCTTTGGCCCTGAAAGTATTATACTCAAGTTTAAGATCAATGATCCTATTTTCCTTGGTATCTGAGGGACCTTCGAAGCTATGAACCAAGTCAAGCCATGTTTGTTTGGCTGTGGTACAGTTAATGACTGATTCCATTGTATCGTCAGGAGGACAAGATATAATGATGCTTCTCAGGCGCTGGTCTTGGTTGACCACCCTTCTCTCATCAATAGTCCACTGAGCTTCAGGTTTGATTAACCCTTCAGCAGTTTTTGCGACATAGGGACCTTCATTAATACAAGTGATGTAGTATGGTTCCATACCAGTCAAGTAGCAAAGCATGCGCTTTTTCCACTTGCTAAATTTTCCAGCTTCAAGTCTGGGAGCAACAGCTGAATAGCTACCTCCCTTTTTATCGACTAGCTGGGGTACATTGATATCAGCCATAGTAGGATCTTGGTTTTAAAAACCTTGAGCACTCTTAGTTTTGAAAAGATTTTATAAACCAGAGGCTCTGATACCACTTGTTGTTCCCGTTACACTTATAGAAATAACTACAAAGTTATCCTAAACGTGTACTAAGACTGATATAATGTAATGATTAATTTTACCAAATAAGTAATAACGTAAAGATAAAAACAACAAAGGTTTTTCAACGTTTAAATTCTTATTAGAAATTAATCAAAGAATCTATTACCCAAGTGTTTTGCAGAATAAACACTTGGGATTGAATAGACAAGGTATGGTGTTCTCCTCTCTAAACTCAAGCTGTTCTTGAGTGACAACAAAAAGACCCACTGAGCTATCTCAGGGATGTGTTGTTCTTTGGAGGAGAAAAGTGGTTTTGTGAAAGTCTAAGCTTTTAATGCACAAAACTTATTTCACTTTTCTCCCCATCTATCCTATTTATACACAAGTATAAAAGAACAACCCGTGACTAAAAGTACAAAAAGAATGACCTAGCTAGTCTGTCAAAATACAACAGTATTTTGACAGTTACAAGAATCTATTTTGGGATAAGGTTGAAACTACTTTCTGAGCGTCAGTGATAACACTGTTCTTGTTCTCACGCCATTCAGGGAAAGTTTGACTTTGCTCTGATAAGGACCTCTCCTTATCTTTTCAAACTCTTCCCGCCTTGTCCCGCCTCTCTTTCAGACTTCAGATTCTTCAGGCTTGGTCTTCAGTCTTCAGTCATCAATTACATTTGTTGTTGAGGAGACTGAGGGGTTCAGTGAGCTCTTGTCAGTACTCACTGAACCCATCATCTTCTTCTTTGGCTTAAGTCACACTCAGGGAGTCCCGCCTTCCTGAGGAGTGAATCCTTCTTCTTGAATTGTCCTTAAGCTTCCTGAAGATGACTCACTGAGTTACTGTTCACTCAGTGACTTGAATTGTTCTCGGTTGATAAACACTTGGCTTAATTTGTGTTCAAATCCTGTTTAAGATAATTGGGTATTTATGGACCCAACATGATCGTTGTTCAGTGTGCTCAGGAGAGTTGTAAGTCTCAGTCTCCAGATCATCCCCAGCATTAAAGACTTCTTCATCTCCAAAATCAACCATCTCTTCATCTGATTCTTCATTTATCAGTGACTGGAGATCCGCAAGAGTTGGAACCTGGTGTGAATCCGGCTCCCCCTCAAAAGAGGGCTCGCCTTTATTTTTGCCAGGTCCTGACCCCTCTAGGTAAACAGAGTGGGTTTTTTTCTGCCTGGTCCATGGAGTCAGTTCCAAAGAGACTGGATTCGCCGTGGGGGGGGGTGTAGGTTCTATATCAGCGGGTGGTTGCATGCCCCCTGAGTCTTTGTCCCCTTGGGTGCCTTCAGGGACTATTGGGTGTTCTCTAGTACCATCACTAGGCAATTATTTGTTGAGGTCCCCCTTTCCATCAGGGTTTTACTGCCCTGACAAAGATATAGGGACCGTTTCTCCCTGAGACCATAAGTGTGATTGCTTAGAGCCGTAAACGGGAAGTTGTATGTTGAGGCCCCCCTTTTCACCAAGGTTGTGCTGCCTTGATGAAGATTTAGGGGCCGTTTCTCCCTGAGACTCTGACTGTGATTTGTCAAAGCCTTAAACGGGATGTGAGAGGGTGTGGGTCCCCTTCTCAGCAAAGTGGTGCGGCTCAATTGAGGATATAGGACCCTGTTCTCCCAAAGGCAATGGTGGTGATTGACAAATGCCTTCATCGGGAAGTGAGGGGTGAATGGTTCCTGATCTCACTGACTTGTATATGCCAATAGAGTCATGAGGAGTAGGTTTTCCCAAGGAAACTGAGGATGATTTCTCAGTGCCCTCCGTTGGCGGTTGTTGTTTAGCCAAATGGGTCTCAACTGGGGGTATCTCAGTGGGCTTGGCCATTGGTTGCCTTTTCTGAGGCTTTGAGGCAGAAGTCTCAGTGGCGAGTGGTTTGGGTTAAACCACCTTCCTGGACCCTGCCTTCTTCTTCTTCTTCTCCTTCTTTGAAGGATAAGGCACTGGTGATATCGCGTCTATGCCCTGAATGAACATCAGCATGCATGTGGTCAGGGCAACGGGTGTAACCTCAGTGAGGTCTCTCGAGTAGTTTGCCTTATGTAAGACATCAGGGTCAGATCCCTGGACGTTGGGTCTAACATACTCGGAGCCTAATAAGTCCTGAAGCACACATGAAATGAACCTAGGGTAAGACATGTGTCTTTGCCTAGATTTCCCTGATAGCTTGGCTATGAGGTCTCTGAAGATTATCTCTCCAATATCTATCTTTCTACCCTCCAGGAGGCTGAACACTCTCATTTGTTGAGCAGTGTTCAATTGCTCCGTGGAGGATTTGTTTCCACCAAGGACCTGAATGACGAAGGTCATAGTATCCTCAAGACTGCAGGAAACCAGGTCTTTATGATTGGGGCTTTGGCTAATAAAGTCCCTGGGGCCACATCAGGGTGTTTGTCATCGTGTGGCCCAAGTAAAAGCAATTCGGCCTTTACTTCAGCTTCAGTGGGCTGAGGGTTAAAGTTCTCAGTGAAATCAAGGCCTGTGGCTTTGATGAAGGTTTGGTAGTTCAGGGAGAGGGTCTTTCTCCCATTCTTCACTGAGAACGTGATAATGGTGTCCTTGATGACATCAGGGCTGGTGGCCACTGCTGTACACCAGAACTTCCTCACATAGTCATGGTATATGAATGGGGGTGTTTTGGTGAATGCCGTAGAGAGGAAGCAGTTTTGCAAGTATTTCACCACATCCTTATAGGCCAAAAATTTTTCCGGGTAAACAAAATTCCCTATGACATTGTTTTTGGTTAAGTCTACGCCGTCTAGTTGGAATTCCACATTAGGGGCGCATGTAATAGCTTTTGAAGCAGCCATTGTAAAGGGATGGTCTTGTTTTAGCAAGAAAAAATGTTTTGGTTTAAAGGTTGAACACACACACTAGTTTTTTTGAAAAAAAAAGGAAAGAGTTTGATTCAAAATTTCTAAAACGTGTGTGTGTTATTTTGTTTGGGGGTATTTATAGGGAAGTGGAGAAGAGGTGGTTATGGCACTAAGCATATTTTACTCAAAAATTTAAAAAACTATTTTGTATAAATGTTTGAGGTCCGCATTAAATGCCATCTTTCCACTTTCTTGGGTTTTGCCAACTGTCGAGGTGAACAGTTGTGCCGTCTGCAGAAAGTGTAATTTGCATAGTGACATCACCACAAATAATATCAAAAGATATCGAGTGTGAGGGGAGGCATTAAATGCCAAGTGGGATATGTGGGATGAAGTGGGGGCCCAAGATGTTGATGCCAGAAGGCAAAAGAACATATATTCCTATATTTAATAGGTATTCAGTTACCAACCTCAGACATTTACTAACTAGATACTTAGAGTATTAAGTATAGCATTGAATGTCATCTTGAGGCCCCTGAATGACTTTTCATGCAGTGTGAGAGGATCAGGGAAGGTTATTCAGTAATCTTATTCACTGAGAGACACACTGAGTCAGGGACCTGAGGTTTTTAGAATTTACACTTAGTTGGATGGATTCAAACAGTGGACTGATTCTCAAAATCCAACATTCCCAATTCAGCTTTCAGTCTTGTGAAAGTTGGTTCATCCAATGGTTTGGTGAATATATCAACTAGCTGATATTCAGTGGGAATGAAGTATAATTCAATGTCGCCGTTCATGACATGGTCCCTGATGAAGTGATATCTGATATCAATGTGTTTGGTTCTCTGATGAAGAACAGGGTTGTTTGAGATAGCAATTGCACTTGTGTTATCACAAAAGATGGGAACCATCTTATAATGGATGTCATAGTCACTGAGTTGACTTTTCATCCATAGTACATTTGCACAACAACTGGCTGCTGCAACATATTCAGCGTCTGCTGAGGACAAGGCAACTGATTGTTGCTTCTTAGCACTCCAACAGATTAATTTTCCACCAAGAAATTGGCAGGAGCCTGAGGTGCTTTTTCTATCCATGTTGCAGCCTGCATAGTCAGAGTCTGAGTATCCCTTGAGATCAAAGCCTGAACATTTAGGATAATATAATCCAAGACTTGGAGTACCCTTCAGGTACCTAAGGATCCTTTTCACAGCTGTGAGATGTGATTCTTTTGGGTCAGACTGATATCTGGCACACAAACAGACTGAGAATTGGATATCAGGCCTTGATGCAAGTAGATACATCAGTGACCCAATCATTCCTCAAAATAGAGTTTGATTGACTGGTTAGCCAGCAAGGTCAGGACCTAGGTTGTTTGGAGGAACCATGGGAATTTTCACTGAAGCACAGTCACTGAGCTCATACTTTTTCAGTAGGCTTCTAGTGTACTTCTCTTGACTGATAGAGGTTCCTTTATCAGTCTGCTTAATTTGCAGTCCAAGGAAGTAAGTGAGTTCTCCCATCATGCTCATTTCAAATTTCTTTGCCATTAGTTTTTTAAATTTTTTGCAAAGTTTATAACTAGTTGAGCCAAATATGATGTCATCTACATATACTTGAACAAGGATAACATCTCCAATTGTCCTATAGATAAACAATGTGTTGTCTATCTTGCCTCTGACAAATTTGTTTTAGATGAGGAAGGCTGAAAGAGTTTTATACCATGCCCTAGGAGCTTGTTTCAGTCCATAAAGAGCTTTGTCAAGCTTGCAAACATAGTCAGGAAACTCACTGCTTTCAAATCCAGGAGGTTGTTGAATATAAACTTCTTCTTTCAGTGAACCATTTAAGAATGCACTTTTAACATCCATTTGGTACACTTTGAAGTTCATGTAGGTTGCAAATGCAAGGAAGATCCTGATGGCTTCCATCCTTGCCACTGGTGCAAATGTCTCTTCATAGTCAAAGCCTTCTTGCTGATTGTAGCCTTTGGCAACAAGTCTGGCCTTGTTTTTAATGACTATGCCATTTTCATCAGTTTTGTTTTTGAACACCCATTTCATGCCAATGACTGAAACATCCTGTGGACATTTGACCAAGGTCATTACCTTGTTTCTGTCAAATTGTTCCATTTCATCATGCATGGCCTGAACCCAACTAGGATGTTTAAGTGCTTCTTTGACACTTTCAGGTTCAATTGTGGAAATGAAGTCCACAAATAGGCATTCATTGGCTGAGGCTGCCTTCAGTTTAGCAGCCATGCTTCCAGTAAGTATGCCTTCAGTAGGCTCTCCAATAATATTGACAAGTTCTATATCTTTAGACCTAGTCCAACTATCATGAGGTCTTGGATACTGATTAGAACTTGTGGAGGCCTGATTAGGTGGAGGTATAGGTTCTGGTGCAGACACTTGATGATCTTCAGGATCTTGAGTGTCTAACTGACTGGGCTGATCACTGAGATTGATTGGTTCCTGAGCACTTTGTTCAGACTGATTGATTGCATCAGTAGATGTTTATGCTACAACAAACTTAGTGATGGTTGGGTGAGGAAGGTTGTGAGGGACAATGTAGTAGGAGATATCAGCATCTGCTTGATATTGAGTGGAAGGATTATTCTCAGGATGATATTCATCAGGAGGATATCTTGATGAATCATCAATTCCTATCTCTTCCACTAAGGTGTTTGAGAATCTGATTGCTTCAGAACTCTCATCAAAGGTGACATGGAATGTTTTCTCAGTCTGTTGTCTCCTTGTGTTGAACACCCTGAAGGCTTTAGAAACTAGAGAATATCCTAGGAAGTATCCATCATCAGCCTTAGCATCAAATTTCCCAAAGTGATACTTGTGGTTATGAATAAACACAGGACACCCAAAGACATAAAAGTAGCTGATGTCAGGGATTCTTTCCTTGAATAACACATAAGGGGTTTTGCTATGTCTCTTGACAATGATGGATCTGTTTTGTGTATAACAGGCAGTTTTGACTGCTTCAGTCCAAAAGTGTTTGGATAGGACTGATCCATTCAACATTGTCCTAGCAGCCTCAATAAGTGTTCTATTTTTCCTTTCAGCAATACCATTTTGTTCAGGTGTATAAGGAGAGGAGAAGTTCTGAGAGATTCCGTTCTCATCACAGAAAAATATAGTTCATGGTTTTTGAACTCAGTCCCATTGTCAGTCCTGATTTGTTTGACTTTTATGTCATTCTGATTTTCAATGTTCCTGACAAAGGACATGATTGTTCCAGCTGCCTGACTCTTTTCGGTCAGGAAGTAAACCCAAGTGTATCTTGAGTATTCATCCACAATGACTAGAGTATACTTCTCATGGTTAATGGATCTAGGACTGATGGGCCTAAAGAGACTCATATGAAGAAGGTGAAGGCAGCTTTTGATTGAGAAGTTTTGCTTGGTTTTAAAGGATGCTCTATGATGTTTGCCTTTTTCACAGGTAGAACAGGGTTTATCCTTTGAAAACACAAGTGATGGTAAGCCAAGGACCTTGTTTTGTTTGGCAAGATAGTTTATGTTTTTGAAGTTCAGATGGGAGAGTCTCTTATGCCAAAGCCAGTTGAGAGTTTCAGTGGCTTTAGCAAAGAGACAAGTTCCATTCTGAGTTAGAGTAGACATATCTAACACATAAACATCTTGTCTTCTTGGTGCAATAAGGACTACTTCCTTATTCGCATTGAAGATGGTACCTTGCTTATCATCAAACTAAAATATGTATTTTGCATCACATAGTTGACTGACTGATGTGTCGCGGGTCGTGCAAGTTTTAAAAATTTATAAACACAATTTATCCAATTCTCTAATCAACACATACGAGCAAGTATACTCGTCCGTGGTAGTAAAGGTGGGTAAGTCGAGATCGTCCCAAGGGAATTGTTGTTTGGGTTTAGTAAAATAAGTTTTAACAAAAATGGTTGTCAATCCAATTTGGTGCAAATTCTAAGGTAAGTAAAATCCAATCAATCAAAAACTAATATACTTGTGTGTAATTCCTTGACTAATTGTATAGAGTAATCTACCAAGTTGGGTGTAACTTGTAATGATGCACAACTTAAAATGAGTGATTCACAATCAATGGTTTTTATCATGAGAAATCATCTCTAAGAATTCAATCTCCTAGTTAATTCCTTTTGGCCTTGTTTAACTATTACGACAATTCTATTAAACTCTTTATTGTTTGAAAAGCATTTCTTATCTTAAGAATTCCTACGAATCCTTTCGGCCTTTTCTCGTGATGAAATCATTTCCAAATCCATTTTAATGAGTTAATATGGTGCTTGTCACACACCATAGTCCATACTAATTCGTGCACTAACTTTTTGGAATAACAACATAAAGAAAATCCTTTCGGCCTTTGTTAATCTTTAGAACTGTTTTTACCAACCAATTAAGCAAGATTAGATTTTATTTCAACAAACTCATAAAACAAGACATGTTTTCATGCATCACTATGAAATAAGAATACTCCAAAAATTGTCACATCATACAAACAAGTATAACCAAAATCACTCCATAACAATTATAATCAAACACAAGTAACAAACCATACTTTCATTCATCTTAAAGTAAAAGTAGTTCATAATAACTCAAACAAGAAATACCTAGTTTTAGAATTACAAGAACTAGAATTGTGAAACTATAGCAACCACACTCCTCCAATCGCATATCGTCACACGTAAACAACTCCACACTCGAACACAACTCTTGAGACTCGAACTCAAGGTTCACTGGACGTTTTCACAGCAATTACAAGCTTTCGGGCAATGATAATAAGTTTAGCAAGGACTTGGTGTAAGCCTTCACTAAGTTTTGGGTGTCACACTTGTAAACTAACCTTGGATCTCTTTAAATAAGTGTAAGAACACTTACTCCTCAAGCAAAAACTCCCCTCAATAGTAAATAACCAGGAAATGATAAGCCACCATGATTATGGGGCTTAAATTTGTCATTAAATGTGATTTTGTAACTTCAGCTTCCTCCAACCGATCGGTATTGAGGTCCAACCGATCGGTTGGATCTCTCGGTAAATTATTCTTCTCCCATCCGAATCGGATGCGGGCACCATCCGATCGGATGGGGCCTTCTGTCTTGCACATTTTATTTTTTCTCTTTCTTTTCTCGTTACGTGCTTGTTCCTTTGTTGTGGCACTACTTCCTTTCATAGAACTTGATCTTTTCTCGATATATGAACATAGAAATCTTGACATTATCAAATCCTTGAATTCTCGTGTGGTTTCTCTCTCGTTTTCCTCTCGTGAATCTTCCAATGTGCATAATCACCTCATTTCTTCATCTTTTTATCATCTTTTTCTGTACTTGGCTATATTTACTTGCATATACACTTTTTCATGATTTAGTAACAAATACACACAAATTTAACCAAATATGATGCACAAAACTAACGATAACGTGACTAAAAACATGTTCAATTTGAGCGTTATCATATTCTCCCACACTTGAGTTTTGCTCGCCTTCGAGCAAGTCTAGCTTTTAGAAAAATCTGATATCAATGGCATCTTCATTATGATTCTAAAAATCCGACAACTATCCCAATGGAACAATTGTTATTTTTATTTTAACTGCAAAAAATTCTTGAAACATAAACAAGTTAATTTGAGCTTGATAACATAACTAAGCACCTCACAAAGGAATTTTAAATTCACTCAACACTCAAGGGTAAATTTAATGGTACATCACTCAATTGCTCAGACATGATTCACGTTTCTTACCATAAGCTTGTACGAGTATCAAAACAACAAAATAAAACATCAAAGAGGTCTTTTATTCGGGTTTAAGGTTAAGGGTTACAGTTACCTAGCTATTGTGCAAATACTTCATACAAGAACATAATAGCTCGCTAACAACGAATTCTTGACTAGCTAAGCAACGGATGGTCACTAGATTGTACCTTGGTTCGCTAACAACGTTATTTGCATAACGGATGGTCACCAAAACACGCACTAGCTTGCTAGCAACGTTTTTCAACTATTCAAAAACCCGAATGGTCACTAGAACATCCATGCACTACATATCTAAACAAAGCCATCACGAAATCCGGATGCTCGAAAGCTAACAACGAATCAAGTAATTGGTAAAGGTGAGGATAAGACATGGGAATTATTTGTGATTGGTTTCTACAAAAAATAAAAATAAAAACAAATAAGAATCAAGTCCAAATTCCGTTCCCAACTCTTTATACCTCAAGTGATCACTCCACCAAACTTCTTCGATTATTATTATTCCGCATCTCATACTAACTCCTTTCTTCCATAATAGGTAATTGACTATTTTATTTTCATCCATTCATTCATTCATAGCTCATTGGCTATTCATTCCCTATTTTTTTTTTGGGTCACCCCCCACACTTTGGATGAGCACACGCTCCAAAAAATACAAATAAGAGTAGCAACCTCCTTCTTCATTGAAACAACACATACACATACAAAGTGTGGTCAACATGTAATCATCAAAAAATAAATAGTTTTGAACTTCAACTGAACTTGATTCGGGTAAGGCTAAGGTGTAAGGTGTCAAATCTTTTTGTATTTTTCTGGATTTAATCAAAAGAAAAGATAGGTTCAGAAGGTGTAACTAAGGGTATCTAGCGTAAAATATTCACACTAACAAATGGGTTCCAAATACATAGGTTAACTAACCGATGTGGTTAACAAAAAATATTTTTGTAAACGGTTGGCCATTTGGTGAAAATCTTAATTTGCCTCTTATCATTTGAATATATTTTATTACTCGAAAGTAATTTTAACCGTAATGCATAACACGTACAAGTTCTAGAATCAACATAATCTGTAACACCCCCGTTTTCGATATTCGCAACGGAAATATAAGTTGGGGTGTTACTTAAAGTATCATAGTCATGATAATAGAAAATGACTCGAAAAGAGACGTTTTAAATAAAATTGTTATCATTCATTATTTAAATCAGAGTAGGAGTCTGCATAATATCGGTCCCAGCGGGAAGTTCTGAAATACGTTATAAAAGATACATTATTCGTTTGAATGATAACAAAATGGACACTCTTTTATAAGAAAATCCACCGCCAAATGACTCCGTGCCAAGTTCAGTCTTTTAATTACCTGAGATAAACATGCTAAAAAGTCAACACAAAGGTTGAGTGAATCCATAGCGTTTAAAGTTATAATCAGCTTGAACACAAGCTAAGAAGAAAGTAAATCGGTAATATCGCAGTTCGTTATATATTGCTCTAAGTCTCATGAATCGCAAGACGTTAACACAATGGACATCATAGTTATAAGCTAATGATGTAAATCACTTACATAATTAAATGTAGCAATTATGCCCTCGAGTAGGAGTCTGCCTGAAACTCTTTATTAAACGTTTTCAAATAAAATGCATTCGGTCACTTATCCAGCAACACAAAGGGGTTGTCAACCCAATAGATCTATTCATTATATTCGCGCTCACCCGAAAGTGATTAATGGTTCATGATAGAGGGTCTTTAAATAGGCAACAGTTAAACTTATGCAATATAAATCAGGAAAGCATACAGGAAAATACTTTTGTTCGGTTTAGTAGCATGTATCTCCCCACAAGTTTGGAAAACTTAATAAAAAGTGGGACTACGAACTCACCTTGATAGTCTGGATGGAAAACAAAGTTAAACAGAGTTGATAAACGTCTCCGGCACGCAATCTGGTTCGTTATGTCAAGTTTCAGTAATCGAATTCGAATATATATAAGTTTTAAATGTTCGTTTCGTAACGTTTTGGTTGTTGATTAAATGTTATATTGAGATAACATGAAGTCTCTTCAAAAGTTGGATAAGATTTTATCTTATTTCTTCATTTTTATGTTTTCGTTTGTTCATCTGTTCGTTAAATATATCTCTCGTTCGTTTGTTATCGAAATAAACGTATTAGGTTTATTAATTTCTATTATAAATCTAATCGGATTATATATATATATATATATATATATATATATATATATATATATATATATATATATATATATATATAATACTAATAATAATAATAATAATAATTATAAAATGTTATGCTTTCACCCCTAAAGTTTTATATATTGACAGTTTATACCCTTGAACTTTCATAAAATGATAATTTTTACCCTTGAACTTTTATAAAATTACAATTTTTTCCCCTGAACTTTGGTGAAATGACAGTTTATACCTTATGGTTTCAAAATTGACACTTTTTACCCTTATATATTAATCGTTGACAAAAATGGTCCTTGATTTAAATAACTTTGAGAAATTGACAATTTTGGCCCATAAAAACTCCAACTTTCAAAGTTGACGAGTTTTCACCCTTAGACTTTATACCGATTTTAGTTTTGGTCCTTGATATAAAAATAAATAGAGTTTTGGCAATTTCAGCCCTTGAACCTATTTGGTGTTCTCAATAAACAGCTTATTCATAGCTTGTCATGGGTCTTTTATAAAAGTTATAATAAGTTAATAAACAGCTTATTCATAGCTTATGGGTTTATATTTCAAGCTTATTAGTCTTGTAAAAATTTAT
This sequence comes from Artemisia tridentata subsp. tridentata, assembly GCA_021014915.2. Lineage (NCBI taxonomy): Eukaryota > Viridiplantae > Streptophyta > Magnoliopsida > Asterales > Asteraceae > Artemisia > Artemisia tridentata. The sequence goes on along the minus strand of CP139505.1, from coordinate 96,490,077 downwards.
ATAGTGCGTATAAAATAGTTTGTGACCAACAGTTTTTGGACACAAATAAAAACGAGTCGAGGGCATGATTTTTCATTATTCTTTTTCCTACATGAAGCTAGCTAGGTGATCCCTAAAGTGGCCAAGTTTCATAATTTTTGAAGATCATTTGGGTGTCGAAATAAATTCCCAAAGTTGGTCGAGTGAGACAAGTTTGACAAAACTGGAAAATAAAATGGTTTAGTTCTCGCGATAGGGCAGATTTTGAGACTTGATAACTTTGTGATTGTTCAACCTTTTTACAACGTTCTTTTTCCTAATATTAGTTAGCTAGGTGATCTCTAATATGGCAAAAATTTAGATTTTATGAAGGTTATTTGGTGGCCGAAACAAAGGCTCAAAGTTGGGCTTATGGAACTAATACTCGACAGAAACAAGAAAAGAAAAATGTTGGGTCTTTCAGTTTAGCGATATAGCAGAAAGAAAGGCTGAATAAAATCGAGACAACATGAAATTTTTACAACGCTTTTATTTCTTTGATAACTATGCTGGAAGGTCGTTAAAGTGGCGAAGTTCCAGATTTTATGGGGTTCGTTTAGTTGTCGAAACAATTGTCCCAAGTTGGTCACTTGGGACAGTTTAGCGATAAGGACCAGAAACAAAAATAAGTTTTGTTTTCGATTTTAAGTGTTTTAATTAGTTTTTATTGCATATTAACAATATTATTAACTCGTCTAATCCATCTTTTACATGTTTTTAAGATTCCTTGATTTATTTTAATTAAATAAATTAAATTAGGGTGCGTTTGGTTTGTTCGAACAAGGAGAAAAGAAAAAGGAAAATTTAGTTTTTGGTCATGCTTTTTATTAGAGGTTATTTGTTAACATTTTTAAGAGTATTAACAATATCTAAAAGAAATGAAAAAGGATTAAATTGCTTACTTGTAGGTTTAGTCGATTTAGGAATGTAAGTGTCGAATGGTTTTGTATCTTGAACACAAATGCTTCCTCTTGATCCTAGGCTTTCTTAAGGTCTTTATTTAACTCCTAGGGGACTGTTTAATCAGTAGGGGTGAGGGTTTGGCTGTTTTTGGATGTTAGTCGAATGGGTTTGAGGGAAGGGAAAGAAATTGGTTCAATATTTATATAAAGAAAAGGGTTAGGGTTTCTCAAATGGCTTATGTCATCATGTTGGATTAAGAAGGGAACAAAGTGAGGTGGTTCAAGGCTTTTGGAGACAAGTGTGAGGAGGGGGAGGGAAATCGTGGAGGGTTGTGACGGTGGTGATGTGTTAATTTAAAAACCATACAAGTTTCCTTCATTTGTTAGATATTTGGGGACATGGTGATGTGGAGGTTTGAAGAACTAAGGAGGGGGCTTCTGGTTTAGGTTATACTTAGGCATGGGAAAATGAAATGGTCTAGTTTGGAAATTGTTGGATTCGAACTAGGGATTTAGAATAGGGTTGATTGGGCTTGAAATGGTGGTACATTGGTTAGAAAATATTGTACTTAGGGTTTTAAGGTAGTAACTAATTAGATTCTAAGGTTTAGTTTAGGTAAATATTAGTTAGAAATAAATTTTAGGGTTTATATATATATATATATATATATATATATATTATATATATATATATATATATATATATATATATATATATATATATATATATATATATATATATAGTGATCGAATTTTAGAAAATGGAAAAGAATAGGGTTTGTGCTTATAAGGGTTGTTCCATGAGCTTAATAGGGTTGTACTAAATGTTTAGAAATATAGAAAATATACTTTTGATGTTAGGTTAATTTTTATAAATAATATGTTAGTTTTTATTAAGTTATAAAGTATATAAATGATATTTTTGGATTCTGTGCATTAGGCACTTGTACACTAGCTTTAGAGACTTAGGACTATCACTATCTTGCGTGAGAATTTTACCCAATGGTCACCTTCCAAACGAAAATGCTTAAGAAGTTAGGGGGAACCTAAGATCTGACCAACCGGGTTCTGTTAAATAAGTCTTAGATCGTACAGGCACTTAATGACTCTTCCATAGGGTAAACCCACGAACTCTTGTAATCATTAGGTTACGGAATAGGACGCTATGGAAAATAGGCTAGACAAATTGAGCATAGGAGTCTAGTGACTTAAGCCCCCATGTGGAGCGATAGAAAACACTAATTAGAAAACGTAATTATGGCATAACAAGATTAGTAACTAGGCTAGCACATTTCTCCCTATTGATTATCTTCCCACGTTTATTTGCTTTCGTTTTATTTCATTTCTTAGTTTATAATTATTCAATATAAAACCCCCTTTTAAAACCAGTGACACTAGAACTTAAATTAAATCCACACGTATAGCTCTTGGGACGACCTCGGCTTTACCGATTGCTACACTACACACGACCGGGTACACTGCCCGTTAGTGCATTAGGTAGACCATAGGTAGACGAGAATTTATAAATATTAAAAACTGGTAAGAAATCCTGCATAATAAACTTTGTTGGACAACAAATTTACTAGGAGCTTATGAAACTAACAAAAAATCATTTAAAAGCTAGTTCTATTAATAATCTCTACCCCTTATAATGTATTTGAGACATTCTATCTTTATAAGTCTTAAGTTAACACACGTTCTATTATTAGTAATTATTAAAATAAAATATAAAAATGCACTAATTGCACATTAAAATAAAATATAATGAATTTAATATGTTTATAGTTAAAATTAATGACTTTTTAAATTTGCATATAATAATATGACATATTAATTCTTTACATTCTTACAACACAAACACACAATCTCTAAATTTCTGCTTCTTTTTATAAAATTAACACCATCACCATTATCAAATATCACAAACCACTCCACTAGAAAAACATAAACTCAATCAAACAACAATCTTCATTCTTCATTTTCATACCCATACACAATATCAAAACCCACAAAATTTTTTGGGATGATCCATAGATGCGGCAACCAACACGCAGTGCTTGATCCATTTCAACTAATCTAACCATATATTTCATTTGTAGATAAGAAAGTTACAAAACTACAGTATTAGACAACGAAAGAAGTTGAAAATTTCAATCTAAATTTAGTGACTACAAACTTTAATGCATTTGTCACCTTTTCACTCTATAAAAATACACAGATTTACAATAATCCCATAATTATCTATAAGAGATATTTTATGGATGGCGACAAAGAAAGATTGATATTTTTGAATTCCATAGTAGCGTCCTTATCAATCTTGTCCGATTTCTTGACTGAATCACATGAAACATTTTCAATAACAACCTTTACTTGATCCACATCCAATGAACTATCGCTTCCCTGAAGATAGAAAAGAGACGTAGAGTCAACAACACCTTTGGTAAAGCTCAAGTATCGTGGAAACTGTGTCAAATACAAAAAATGAAGTAGTTAGCAATCAACTGAAAACTCTTTGATTTATACATAGTATGTAGTGATTGTTCTTACCAGCTCTCCATCGAAGTCGTCTGAAATGAGGACACGTTTAACATAAAGCCTGATATTCTTAGTTTTTGGGTTAACCTACTCTGGCTCGGCCCGTTTTACAGATTAGGGGGTGTTTGTGCGGGCTTGAATGTCGGGCTTATGAGCTTAAAAAAATTGAAACACCAGATCAAATTAAAAAAGTATCAACAACTGTATGGTCATATTATATAGCAAAGACTAATATAAGAGGTATCTACATCTGATCGAGTCATGCCGCTTCCTTCAGTTGCTTCTGCTTCTTACTATCACACGCTCAGTTGTCGTCTTTGTTGTCGGTTTCACCTTTTCTTCAACCTTCTCTTCCTCGGGTTCCTTTGCAACATCCTCCACAATTTCTTCTTCTGAAACCTCAACAATGAAAGATGCCTTCATTTTCTTCTTGTCTTCATTTTTTTTTATTCTGCAATCAAATTTTAAACAATTCATCATATAAAGTCAACAAAAAACCCACTCTTGAGTAAATTATACCACTTGGTCTGTAGATGTTTTGAGGCTGTAACTTGTCTCACTGTTTGCTCCTCTAAATTCTATAGAACTTGTAGGAGTAATAATAGGATTATAAGGTGCTACCCTATCATGAGATAATGAAAGGGTTAAACCAACAAGTTTTACAATCTATATGAGGTAGATTATAATTTTCTTTTGAACATGCATCATTCATCACTGCTATGTAATTTTTGTAGGTTTACAGTGCCTACTGGTTTGCCTTTTAGTACTATACAAATTTGTGACTTTGTGAGTTTGCATGAACGCGTGTGCGCAACCGGACCCAACAATATCTGACTATGTTATAAAGGATTTTGGCCTAGAATTATCTTAAAGTGGTTTTTCACTAGTGAAGAAGTCGACTGAAAAAGATGGCAGAACTAGGGTTTCTTATACTAACTTTTAAACAACTTTCAACACAACAAACATATAGAGGTGATACAAAAACAAGCATGAGATGTTAACTATATATGAAATGAAGTATGAAAAGAGTTTATGAATGCTTAAAAAGAGGTGGTGAAGATTTGAGAACTAAAGTGTGCACTAATTACCCAAAACCAACTAGAAAACCCTAGCTTATCAACTCCAAACCCTAGTTTTAATTACCATGGCTTAACCAATTATTTATACCAAGCTTGAAACCCTTGATATACTCCTTATTGATGCCATTTATATAGACAGAAAGAGTGATAAGTGAGTTGTGTTCAAGAGTGAAGAAAACTAGTTAGGTAGTGTTCAATTTATAGAAGTAAAATGAGTAAAGTTCACATGTGATAAAGATTTATTTGGTACCTTTTTAAGGGGTAATTTAAGCCTAAAATCGAGTAAATATGATCAAATATTGCCTCAAATCATTTCTTTTTGTATTTTAGGTACTTGGGACGAGAATTCTGGAAATCGGCACTTTTTGAGCATATTTGGACGAAAAAGTGAAGAAAACGACGAAGTCGCGAAAAAAACTGTCAGACAACAGTGTCTGATGGCGTCACATGCTACAACGTGACGCTGACCCTTGTAATTCAAGATGGATTTTCTAGTGTTATGCTAACAAGTGACGCCTAAGAGAGTTTTGAAGACTTTATAACCTGACGCCATCAGGTGTAAAGTGGAGATGGGCGTCACGCTTTATGCTAACAAGAGACGGCTCAGAAGGATTTTAAAAGTGACGGACTCAGATCCTTTTCTGATGCCGTCAGAGCGGCAATTATACAGACGAAACCCTAAACCATGGCGAGTTGACGGTGTCAGAGGCTATAACCTGACGCCGTTTGAACTGTATTCCTATATATATTCAAAAGTTTTCATTGTAAGGTGTGACATCTTGGGGGAATAAACCCTAGTCGAATTTCAGCAGCTTTGTAAGGGTATTGCAACCCTTGAACCATATGCTTTATTGAAGATAAGTTATTCGTTTAATCATTCAATATGTCTATGTGTTGTTTGATTAATTGTTTATCTTTTCTTCTATCTATCATGCTAGCTTAAGTTTGTTTGTGTTTGCTTAGATCTAATGAAACCTAGTTATTGAACATTGATTTGTTTTCTCTTGTTTAGTTGATTGTTATCGCGTTAGGTTAAGAAAACTGGCTGACCTCTTATATGTAACTAGCTTGAACGTCTTAAAAACGCAACCGTAGAGTGCACTATTGGTTTTGTTCGTTGTATTTATTGCATGAATTGTGGCTTGTAGATCCTAGAAAACTTAATGGATGTTAAGGGATTTAGGGGAGACTAATATTCATAGAGTTGGGGACTTCGGCACCTCCCCATGACCAATAATAAGGAATACGACGCTTCAACTAAAACAAGGATGTGACAATTCAACGAATCAATAGGAAATAACTAGGGAGTAATTAAATCTAAGTAAACACGCTTTTCCTATCACAACAAGTTCACCAATTTACTTTTTCTAATTTTTAGTTTAATTTTAGTTTAATAATTAGATTTTGGGTTAGTTGACTAGCAACTAATTCCGCCCACTCTTCCAAAAACCGAGATTTTACTTGCTTTCATAAAAATATAAAAATACAAAAAGAATCATCCCCCACCTCTAAACCTTTCTCGTCATTTATCTTGACCTAACAACACTATTCCCTAAGAGAACGATCAATCCCCTGGATATACCTATACTACACTACAACGATCAGCTACACTTCCTGGAGGATTGCAAGCTTCTCAAGATCCCTTGAGAAGTAAAACCTTTTGCGTGGACGCAATCCTCGCATCAAGTTTTTGGCGCCGCTGCCGGGGAATACTTATTGTTTCGGTTCAATTTCTATCTTGTTTAGGTCTACTCACTAGATTCCTATCAAGTGAGATTTTTATTTTCTTTTTATTAATTTTCTTTAGTCTATCTTTTCTTTGTGCATTTGTTCGTGATATATGTCTGTTATTCGTGTTTTTCTTCGTTAAAATTTTCAGTTGCCTATTTCAGCCCCCGTTATGGAGAATGCAAACCCGCCCCACCTTTCACCTAACCATCACTTTGGTAATGATTTTAGTGATGAATCCGATCATGAATCCGACCACGATATCGATCATGAAAATGGCCAATTTTATTTTTCGGATTCCGGTGAGGATTTAGGTGATGGAGAAGTTGTTAATGTGGTTAGAAAAGAGGAGGACGTAGATCCTCTTAAATATGTTGACCTTAGGACAAGGATTGAGAAATATAGCCTTTTCAATATGCAATTTCCTTGTAAAATCGGATATAGGAGTTTTGATGCTTACCTTAACTCATCTTTGCCAATGAATATAATCTCTCATGCTAATTATAACAAGATCATGGTAAAAGAGTTATAATATCAAGGAAATAATATTGTGGCTAGGGTTGAACCATTGCATGCATTCGTTGGAAGTTTTGTTTACTTGGTAGATTTCATGGTCATGGAGGATTTAGGAGAGTTTATTGATGACAAATTAACTCAAGTCATATTTGGAAAGCCCTTTAAGAGGCCAACTAAGTTAGATGAAAAACTTATGGATGGATTGATTACATTCTCGGACGGTGATGAGGATTTTTTCTATCAAATGCCCCGTTCGCACCCTAGGATTAAGGATTTTTCAATTGAGGCATGTAATAGACTTCCTCCAATTGATATTTTGAGTGAGAATGATAAAAGGAATGGACTTAAATACCCACATGAAAAAAATAAGAGATATTATCATGGGTGTTTAGAGTTGAATGACGAATATAAGAAAGATGAGGCAACAATTAGGTGGCTCACGCTCGGCTATGTGAGCATTGATGATACGAGATAGGGCATGACTTCGAGTCTAGCTACAAGACTCGTTAATAAAGAAAAGCGCTTCTTGGGAGGCAACCCAAGCTTTTTAATTGTTGGTTTGTTTGTTTTTATTTTGTTTGATTTCATATATATGCTTCATCTTTATTTGTTTATATTTCATGTTTCGAATATATTTGTGAAAATGCTTTATTTTGTTTTTAACCTCGTCTTAACTACATATAAAGGTATTTTACAAAAAGATAAGTGTAGGGAAGTTTATATTTGTTTATAAGAACGAATTCAAACATGAAAGATAGCAAGTAATGATTAGCATATATTTAGTGTTTGTTTTGAGTCAAATGCTTGTACCGACTCACAATGAATGTTCTGCAGTTTTCCTAGGTTTTAATACTCAGATTTTTCCAGAAATTTTCCATAAACAAAAAGTAAAATTACTGTCAGGTCATACCTGACGGCGTCAGACTTAACACCCAATGGCGACAGACACTGTAGCATCACAGTTTTCCAGATTTTTGTTTTTCTGCTGGAACTTAAATTTTTGAAAAATTTTAAGAATTTTAAATTTTTAGGAATCTGTAGATATTTATTTTGCAAGCATTATATCTTACTTTTCTTTCTAGTTTAGCTTTAGTATATATAGTGTTTACCGCTGATTTTATGCGAGATTTTATGTTGCGTTGTCTTAGTGAATTACAGGTTATATTAGACAAGAAGACGAAGGTATACATTGGAAGTGAAGCTTATCATGTTTGTTTTCTTGGAGGAAGATCTAACCATGTTTTCACATCGTCCATGCCGAGCAAATCTGGAGAGTATTAGTTTCTTTCTCTATTTTATTTTCCCGTTATCATAACTTTGATACTTTTCAAGAACATTGGGGACAATGTTCAATTTAAGTGTAGGGAGGGTAAAATGGGATACCTTAGAAACTATAACTTCACTTGATATTTGTTTTGTCTTAAAGTAAATGTGTAATAAAACTAAGAAAGATACTTGTTAGGGCAATTTAAGCACCAAATTTAAATTTTTTTACAACATATAGGAGTGAAATCTTAGTTTTAATAAGCATCTCATGGATAGGAACTATATAGTTAGCACAAAAACCCTTCCACTCAAAAATTTTCACCCCAAAAATGTGAGGTTCGCCTTTAGATATATAGGAAAAAGCATATACCTTTCATGCTTATGAGTGTACCGGTAGTATATAGATTCTAGAACTTGCGTTTGTGATGCATCTCGAGACCGCTAGTGAGACTACATTCGTGTAGTCAGGATTTACTAAATGATAAGAGGCATTAGGATAACCCTTGTTTTAAACCTATATTATAATTACGTTGGCTACACCGGTCAGGTAATTTTCCTACACCATTGCGATGTACTCATCTTTAGTACACGATACACCTAGTACACCCCTCAGAGCCTATCTTTTTTCACGGTTCTCATGATATTTCGGTGGATTCTGAAATATTAATGAAGAACATTGTTTACAATCCACCCCCAAATGTACACCCAAATCGCCTTAGCCTACCTTGTATGCACTCATTTTTAGTGCATTATTGTTACATCAGATTTGTTAAACCCTTTGTCAATTATCTAATCGGTTACATGGTTGCTAAGTCGAGTCATATCTTGTAAATATAGTTTTGGGATGATTGGGACTCATGGGTAAAGTACTAGTTGTTATGGAGTAATGGGGAAGAAAGTCAATGATTATTACCCCGATATGTGCGTTAATGTTTAACGTACTCCGAGTGTTTTGATTTTCTTAATTTGGGTCATTAGTCAGTTATGTGTAAAGTATGTAAAAGTTCAAGTGTAGGGAGGTTGCAAGATCCCTTTGATGTATTATTTTGGATGGTAGGGCAAAAGTGTATGAAAAAAATATATATGTATATAAAAAAAAAAAAAATTAAAAAAAAAAAAAAAACAAAAAAAAAATAAAACATACGGACTACCATCCCGTTTCTTTTATTTATGTTTAAGTCAAGAAAGTGTCAAGAAAAATATAAAAAGAGTTAGTAGTTAGGGAGTCGAGTCGAGTCTTGGCTTAGCAACGTCTCATTGTACATGTAATTGACCAAGATAATTGACTTGCCACCAGGTAAATTCCCTTCATCCAACAAAACCGTGTTTTTCCATACCCTTACACCTAATGTTACAACCCTTTAAAAGCCCTCTTTGATAGTTTATCCTAGGTGCTTACGCCAAAGTGGTGGAGGTTTGATCCGTTCTCAAGCCTATGCTAATTTATGTGCTATGACAGGTAGAAAGTGTTTTATTTTCCCGTTTCCATTCATGTTATATAACTTTATACACCCGAGAGATATGAGAATCCAAACACTTTATGTGATGTGCTAGTATATAATTTCCGTGCTTATTTTGACTAACGTGGAACGATTGTATGTTGTAATTAATTTTATATTAATGTTAAATGACCCCTAACTTGTAAATTGATTAGAATAAAAGCTCATTCGCTTGGGGACAAGCAAATCCCAAGTGTAGGGATATTTGATAAGGATTTATTTGATACCTTTTTAAGGGGTCATTTAAGCCTAAAATTTTGTAAATATGATCAAATATTGCCTCAAATCGTTTCTTTTTGTATTTTAGGTACTTGGGACGAGAATTCTGGAAATCGACACTTTTTGAGCATATTTGGACGAAAAAGTAAAGAAAACGACGAAGTCGCAAAAAAACCTGTCAGACAACAGTGTCAGACGGCGTCACATGCTACAACGTGACGCCGTCCCTTTAAATTTAAGATGGATTTTCTAGTGTTAAGCTAACAAGTGACGCCTCAGAAAGTTTTGAAGACTTTATAACCTAACGCCGTCAGGTGTAAAGTGGAGATGGGCGTCACGCTTTATGCTAACAAGAGACGGCTCAGAAGGATCTTACAAGTGTCAGCCTCAGATCCCTTTCTGACGCCGTCAGAGCGGCGATTACACAGACCAAACCCTAAACCACGGCGAGTTGACGGCGTCAGAGGCTATAACTGACGCCGTCAGAACTGTATTCCTATATATATTTTCGAAAGTTTTCATTATAAGGTGTGACATCTTGGGAGAATAAACCCTAGTCGAATTTCAGCAGCTTTGTAAGGGTTTTGCAACCCTTGAACCTTATGCTTTATTGAAGATAAGTTATTCGTTTAATCATTCAATATGTCTATGTGTTGTTTGATTAATTGTTTATCATTTCTTCTATCTATCATGCTAGCTTAAGTTTGTTTGTGTTTGCTTAGATCTAATGAAACCTAGCTATTGAACATTGATTTGTTGTCTCTTGTTTAGTTGATTGTTATCACGTTAGGTTAAGAAAATTGGCTGACCTCTTATATGTAACTAGCTTGAACGTCTTAAAAACGATACCGTAGAGTGCACTATTGGTTTTGTTCGTTGTATTTATTGCGTGAATTGTGGCTTGTAGATCCTATAAAACTTAATGGATGTTAAGGGATTTAGGGGAGACTAATATTCATAGAGTTGGGGACTTCGGCACCTCCCCACGACCAATAATAAGGAATATGACGCTTCAACTAAAACAAGGACGTGACAATTCAACGAATCAATAGGAGATAACAAGGGAGTAATTAAATCTAAGTAAACACGCCTTTCCTATCATAAGAATTTCACCAATTTACTTTTTCTTGTTTTTAGTTTAATTTTAGTTTTATAATTAGATTTTGGGTTAGTTGACTAGCAACTAATTCCGCCCACTCTTCCAAAAACCGAGATTTTACTTGCTTTCATAAAAATATCAAAATACAAAAAGAATCATCCTTTACCACTAAACCTATCTCGTCAAACATCTTAACCTAACGACACTATTCCCCTAGAGAACGATCAATCCCCCGGACATACCTATACTACACTATAATGATCAGGTACACTGCCTGGAGGATTGCAAGCTTCTCAAGATCCCTTGAGAAGTAAAATCTTTTGCGTAGACGCAATCCTCGCATCAGTATGGATATGAGTTGTGGTGTTGGTGCCTTGTGATGGGTGTTCCAAGGGGAGGGAAAAGTGTTTTGCTAGTTGTAAATATCACATGATCACTTATGCTTTCAACCTTAACACAAATGAGGAAAATTTGGTTTTTCAATGCAAAAGAAGGATGTTGGTGTTTCCTTATGTATGTGGCCGGCCAAAGGGGTAGGTACAAGGGAGAAAGATTTGAATTTTTGATGTTATAAATATTAGGATGTTTATATATAAGTGTTGGCAAGAAAGGTGGTGACTAAATACATGCATGCATAAACTAAGTGTAAGACTTAGGTGATTTAAGTAAAACATGTAAAACCATATGTATAGACTTATAAAACATGCTTGTAAAAGTCATATAGAACATATTTGACGTAGACTAAACTTAGTGTTGGGAATTAAATGATCAAGCACTGCCAAGACTAAACAGTTGGAACTGCTGAAGAATATAACTAACAGTACTAACCGAGTTAGTACTGCTAGTTATAATATTAGTACTGCTGGTAGAAAGTTAGTACTGCTGAAGACTGCTGATGAAGAAGGTACTGCTAGAGATGAAGACGCATAATGTGATATGTATAGAAGATATTTAGTGTATATCTTATATGTTTAGAAAGATACGAATATTGTATATTGATAGTTATCTTGTAAAGGACTCCTTGTGCCAATAAAAAGAGGTCCTAGGTTAAGGTGTTAGATACATCTCAGATCACATCTTTCATATATCTCTAGAATACGTTTTGTTAAACTTCAAGGTTATAAACCCTAGTACTAAGCAAGAGTACTCGTATTATTGAGCTAATAATATTGAAGTGTTTTGGTGAATTGTTCTTGTTAATATAACACAGTTTACTATTTTATTGTTTACTGTTATATTATAATTCTTCTAAGTATTAAAGAGTAGATTCCGCATACTCTTTGATATCATTCAAAGTTCCTAATACAAGCTCAAGTGTTTGGGATCAACAAGTGGTATCAGAGCTTAGGTTCTAAAACTTTGATCTAGAAGAAACATACCAGAAGAATTCTCTATTTTCACTAAAGCAATGGATCTCGAAACTACTCAGACAACTACCACTGCTAAACTGCCTATTCTAAAGCAGGGTGACTATGAGATGTGGAGGCTCAGAATTAAGCAATACTTTCAAGTGCAGGATTATGCTCTATGGGACATCATAGAAAATGGCAACTCGTTCAAACCTACAATCAAACCATCAAGAAGTGAAGGTGGTGCCCCAACTGTATCAGGTCCTGTTACTCCAAAAGAGAAACTTCAGAAGAAGAACGATGTCAAGGCTAGAAGTATGTTGCTGATGGCTCTCCCCAATGAGCAACTATTGACTTTTATCAAGCACAAGGATGTAAAGACCTTGTTTGAGGCTATAACAACAAGGTTTGGAGGTAATGAAGCAACTAAGAAGACACAGAAGACTCTTCTTAAACAAATGTATGAGAATTTTAGTGCCTCAAGCACTGAGTCTCTTGATTTCATCTTCAATAAGCTTCAGAAGATTGTGAGCCAACTGGCTATTTTGGGTGTAGAGATTTCTCAAGAAGATCTCAATTTAAAATTCTTGAGAAGTCTACCTGCTGAGTGGAACACTCTGTAGTAGTCTGGAGAAACAAGCCTGATCTAGACACTATGAGTTTTGATGACCTCTACAACTTCAAGATTGTAGAACAAGAGGTGAAAAGGCCTGCAGGGTCAAGTTCAAGCTCTCAGAATATGGCTTTTGTGTCATCTCCAAGCACAAGCAGTACTAAGGAGGTTAATACTGCTTTTGGAGTTAGTACTGCTAACCCTAAAGTTAGTACTGCTAGTTTAAGTGATGAACCTGTCTATGCAATCTTGGCCAGTCAAGCTAATGGGTCTCAACTTGTTCATGAAGAACTAATACAAATTCATGAAGATGACTTAGAGGAGATGGATTTGAAGTGGCAATTAACTTTGCTGAGCATGAGGGCCAAGAGATTTTTCTAGAAGACAGGAAAGAAGATCACTATCAATGGAAGTGATACTGCTGGTTATGGCAAGTCAGAGGTGGAGTGTTACAACTGTCATAAGTTGGGACACTTTGCTAGGGAATGCAGAGGGCCAAGGAACCAGGACAACAGGGGTAGGAATCAAGATAGCAGAGGTTCCAGGAATGAAGAAAGCCCTAGGAAGGCTGTGAGTGAGGAAGAGACTTCTTCAAAAGCTATGGTGGCAATAAATGGACTTGAATTTGACTGGAGCTTTATGGCTGAAGAGGAAGCTCCTACCAACATGGCAGTGTAAAAAGCAAACTGTGGTGGCAAATTCTACAACTGAGGCTGAATATGTGGCTACTGCTAGCTGTTGTGGACAAGTACTCTGGATTTAGAATCAAATGCTGGACTATGGGTATAATTTTATGCACACCATGATTTTCATTGACAATAATAGTACTATATGTATTATTAAAAATCTTGTTTTGCATTCTAAAACAAAACACATAGAGATTAGACATCATTTTATAAGAGACTGCAATGATAAAAAGTTAATTCAAGCTGTTAAAATTCACACAGATAAAAATTGGGCTAACTTACTTAAAAAAGGTCTTGATGTTGGAAGATTTCAGCACTTGGTAGCAAGTATTGGAATGTTCAATCCATAAAGTTTTAATCTCTAAGTGTCTTTGTAAAGTTTTGTAAAGGATTAGTATTGTTATATGTTAATACTGTTAGACAGTTGAGTTAATACTGCTAGTGCAAATTAGTACTGCTAAGTTAAAACTGTTAGTCAAAATTGATACTGTTAAATAGAAAATGCGCTGCATTGTGTTTTCTTGGTTTTGGACTAACGTTTGCAGATTAAGCAAGCAGTATGATTGGTGATGTTGTGTGAGAAGCTAAAGTGGTGGAATGTGTGTAGTGCTGTTATTCCAAGATGGATTCATGATAGAGGGGATTTGGGAATCACTTGACAAGGATTTTATACCTGAGTTATGAGGTTCATTAAAATTTCTTTCTTGAAATCAACTTATGCCTAACAGGTGGTTTTGTTCAACATGAATTGATGGTCATAGTTAGTCAGATAGTAACTGAGCTGACTCACTCTTTACCATTCTATCATTTGATAGTGTGTTAGTCTAAGGACATCTGGTATTGAGAACAGCGAGCAAAAGTGAATCTAATACATTTGTATTAGAGGTAACACCTGCCACGAGTTGGAAACCCTGTCAAGAAGGCTCTTTTAATGAGTTTATCTGATCATAGGCAGTATTTATACTGAAATTTATTGATTCTCACACAACCAGAGGTTAAATGCAACCGAAATTGATTTAAGTGTCTTCCATTACACTTAATCCCTTCCAAATGTATGAGTGCAGTATTG